>CM033476.1:101899040-101944723 GCA_019447015.1 Hymenochirus boettgeri | reverse complement strand
TATGTCTTATACAACCTCCAATACTATGTTACTATGTAACTGTTATACAGACATTATGGGTAGGGTATAAAGGTTGGACTAGTAGACGTATGTCTTTATACAACCTCCAATACTATGTTACTATGTAAACTGTTATACAGACATTATGGGTAGGGTATAAAGTTGGATAGATAGACGTATGTCTTTATACAACCTCCAATTACTATGTTACTATGAACATGTTATACAGACATTATGGGTAGGTATAAAGGTTGGACTAGATAGACGTATGTCTTTATACAACCTCCAATACTTGTTACTATGTAATGTTATACAGACATTATGGGTAGGGTTTAAG
The DNA here is from genome assembly GCA_019447015.1 of Hymenochirus boettgeri. Lineage (NCBI taxonomy): Eukaryota > Metazoa > Chordata > Amphibia > Anura > Pipidae > Hymenochirus > Hymenochirus boettgeri. The sequence goes on along the minus strand of CM033476.1, from coordinate 101,944,386 downwards.
GTTGGACTAGATGGACGTGATGTCTTTATACAACCTCCAACACTATGTTACTGTGTAACTGTTATACAGACATTAGTGGGTAGGGTATAAGGTTGGACTAGATGGACGTATGTCTTTATACAACCTCAATACTATGTTACTATGTAACTGTTCTACAGACATTTAGGGTAGGGTATAAAGGTGGACTAGATGGACGTAGTCTTTATAAACCTCCAATACTATGTAACTGTTAGACAGACATTATGGGTAGGATATAAACGAGTACGTGTAGAGAGCCTGGTAAACGGAGAGAGTACATAGAGTGCCTGGTGAACAGGGAGAGTACGCAAAGCACTTATTAAACAGAGGTACGTCGAACAGAGTACACAGATCTCTTGGTAGAAACAGAGTACGTAGAGTGGTTGGTAAAAAGTACATATAGTTCTTGGAAATAGAGAGTGTATATGGAGCGCTTGGTAAGAGCACCCTTGGAAAAGAGCGTATGCAGTGCGTTTGGTAAACAGCGAGTACGGTGGGCCTGTTAATGGGGAGAGTACCTAGAGATCTGATTGATAAACAGAGAGTACGTAGAGTGTGGAAACAGAGTACATAGATTGTTTGATATTTAGAGAAAGTACATGTAAAGTGCCAGGGAATGAGAGAGTGCTTAGGGCATCTAGTAATCAGAGAGAGTACATAGAGCATCTGGTAAACAGGAGGGGACATAGAGCGCCTGGTTAACAGAGAGAGTACGTAGAAAAGCCTGGTAAACGGAGAGTATGTAGATTATTAGTTTATATACACATACTAGTTATTCTACATATTCTCTCCATTTTGAAAAATCAGTGAATTTCTACCCCTTGCTATTCCCTGGCTGTAGACATTAGTGAGCTGCCATTTCAGGTTCTAACGGTCTTCTTCCCAGAATGCACACTATGTAGAATGTTCTAAAAGTAATTTTCTGATTGGCTGTTGGATGGGTCAAACATGCTCAGATATCTACTGAACAACTGAATCAACCCAGGCACTGGGTCAAGGGCAAGACCATATCACTCTCTATAGGGTCCTGCAAACAGGAATCAGTATTTTGGAAGCATTTAAATACACAGACAAAATGCTGAATGAGCAGTGTTAAGGTCATTGGGATGGAAAAATAATGGTCTTTTTTTCTAAAAAGTATGTTTTCCCTGAACTTCCTCTTTAAGAAATGCAGCATGTGAGAGACTGTCAGGGAGATTCAATAAAAGTTCTATCGTTAAAAATGGTGCTAACTTGCCCCAACCATTCAGAAATGATTTAACATTTGCAAGCTAACATCTGAATGGTTTGTGCAAACTAGCACCATTTTTAACGTAAGAAACTTTTATTGAATAAACCTGTGTGTGGTAGGCACGCTATTCAGTAATCACAGCAGGTATGGTAGGCACAGTGGGTACAAAAGCATTACCTTGCTTAGTAGTGATTTTCCTTCCGGTTCCCTTATACATCCATGTTAGACAATGTACTTTTCATTGGAATTAATGTTATTGGTGTTTGGAAAGTTTCAGGTTTGATTATTTCTGTTGTTTTTTTATTTTAGAGATACACCCATTCAATGGTTTAACGTTACAACATGCCAGGAACCTGCCATAAAATGGGTGCTAACTAGCCACAAACTCAGAGAATCTAGCACTGGGAGTCGTCTATTTTCCATGTCTGTATCGTACTAGTATTTACTGCTGTATCTATCATACTGGTATCTGTACTGCCTGTGTCTATACCGTAGTGGTGTCTTTACTGCCTGTATCTTTACCATATTGATATCTTTCACACTGGTATTGTACTCCCTGTGTTAACCGTATGGTGTCTTTACTGTCTGCATCTTACCATATTGATATCTTTACACACTGGTATCTGTAGCTGTGTCATACTGTACTGCATCTATGCCTGTATCTTTACCTACTGATATCTTACTGCGTATCTTTACCATACTGGATCTATACTCCCTGTGTCTATACCGTACTGGATCTGTACTGCCTGTATCTTTACCATACTGATATCCTTAATGCATGTATCTTTTACCATACTGATATCTTTACCTACTGGTATCTGTACCATACTGGTATCTGTACTCCCTGTGTCTATACCGTACGGTATCTGTACTCCCTGTGTCTATACTGTACTGGTATCTGTACTGCCTGTATTCTTTACCATACTGATACCTTACTGCCGTGTATCTTTACCATACTGATATCTTTACATACTGGGATCTGTACCATATGGATCTATACTCCCTGTGCATACCGTACTGGTACTGTACTCCTGGTCTTATACTGTACTGGTATCTGTAATCCCTGTGCTTATACCGTACTGGTATCTGTACTCCCTGTGTCTATACCGTACTGGATCTGTACTCCCTGTGTCATAACCGTACTGGTATCTGTACTCCCTGTGTCTATACCGTACTGAGTGCTCTGTACTCCCTGTGTCTATACCGTACTGGTATCTGTACTCCCTGTGTCTATACCGTACTGGTATCTGTACTCCTGTGTTATACCATACTGGTACTGTACTCCTGTGTCTTACTGTACTGGTATCTGTACTGCCTGTATCATTACCATACTGATATCCTTACTGCCTGTATCTTTACCATACTGATATCTTTGTCTTTATCTATACCGTACTGGTATCGTACTGGAATCTTTAGCCGTGGCTATCCTGTCCCAACAGTCCAAACTTATAAGGACAACTGGCCCAAGGAGCTGGCTCTCTGATTTCCTGTTGTGTAATTGCTGTGGTTGGTTTTCATAGTTTCCTGGAGTTATGATTTTGTGGCTTTCACCTGCCAAAACAAGATGTGTCGGTGTCCAAGTGTCATGCATCTCCTGTCTAGAGGTGTGAAAGCCACGAGGCCCAAGGGAAATGAAACCTACCACCCTGAAACACTGAGCTCAGCACAGGCAGGATGTGCTGCCGCAGGAAGAACATGGTTAAGATTTCCATGCTTGACAGAGCCACTAAATGGAAAATGTAATCTGGGGAAGGTCACCAAATTTGGCAGCACTCCAATTCGACCACCTGTGCCTACCTGTCTTGCCCTCTCTCTCCCCTTCACTCTTTTTGCATATTCTGTTGCGTGCCACTCGTGGACCCTGCTACAGGTTTCAGGTATCAATCTCATATCTTTAAGGCCGAATTCCAGTTCCCAAGCCAAGTGCCATTAGGGTGTGATGAGGAGGGAGAATGGGGGCAGGGCGCGTGCCCCTTTGAAGTTCTTTGCCCTGGAATGTAGTTCAGAAGTGGGATCCTGACTGTGTAAAGTTTCTACAGGTAGGAATGTCACCTCTTCCTTATTTCATTCACTACCAACAGAACTGAATTCTATCGCTAAACAAGAAAAACAAACACCCCTTTGCCCCAGGGGAATGCCTCTCTAAACCTTGGCTATAATAATATACAAGTAACTGCTCTCATTACTTATTAGCAACAGGGCAGGATGGTAAGGATCTGATTGGATGATACAAAGTGTTCCCTATTAAGGTCCACATAAAGAAGTGATTTAATTTATGGGTAGAACAGTCAGCGGAGGGGGTTTAGAACGACACCCATGGATGGATAATCTGTCTCTTTCTTCTTGCAGTGTTTGTGTGGGGGCAGCAGACGTACGTCATCCACAAATGAATAATCGAAAGGAGGACATGGAAATCCCTTCCCACTACAGACAACTGCTGCAAGAAACTTAATGAGCAGCGCCAGCACGGAATCCTGTGTGATGGTCTGCATCATTGTGGAGGGCAAGATCTTTAAAGCTCACAAGAATGTCCTCCTAGGAAGCAGCCGCTACTCTTTAGACCCTGTATTGTCAGTGCAGAAGGCTCGGAACAGACCACAGTGACCCAACTAGATATTGTCACAGCCCAAGGGTTCAAAGCCATCATTGACTTATGTACTCTGCTCACCTGGACTGACCAGCAAGAATGTTATTGAGGTCATGTCTGCAGCCAGCTACCTGCAGATGACAGACATTGTCCAGGCATGTCATAATTTCATCAAGGCTGCTCTGGATATAAGCATCAAGTCCGAAACCTCAGATGAATAACAGACTGTGAAATGGGAGGCCCGTCCAGCAGTGCAGAGGCTCTCTCTCTGCTGTTGTGGCCGGACGCAGCATTTCTCCGTGGCTGGCTAGGAGGACGAGCCAGCCAACTCCTGGGGGATTCTGCTATTGCCAGTTGTCACGAGGGAGGCAGCAGTTATGGAAAGGAGGACACTGAACAGAAAGTCGACAGTCAGGACGAGGTGTCCTTATCTGGGCAGGTGACGTGTGTATGGACGTATCAAAGATGAGCAGGTCCCCCGTCCCATATGTTGGAAGTGGAAAGAGTGACACTGGGTATCTTATGCAGAACAGGGGGATGGTTGGCAGCACTCTGGGCGAAGGAAGAACAGAAAGAACAAAGAAACAGTCAGGCACATCACCCAACAAATGGTGGAGAACTGCAGAACTGGCTCCCTGAAGTCCTTTATATCCAGCACTCAGTGGCAGTACAATAACCAAGACAAACTCCAGTAAGTGCTTTCTTGCTCATAAAAACTCCTGTATCATTGTGTAAGCATTTCGCATTGTGTGTTGTATATGTTGTCTTCATTCAGCCAGTGGGATTTCAGTCCTTCGAGACGTCCTCTGTGCCACCAAGTCTGGGATTTTATTTCTGCACATGTTGAGCAATGGGTCATGTTGACCTTGCAGTCATGGCCTGGGAGTTTCCATGGAGACCTAGAAGGCTGTGGAGTAGACACTTTCAGGGACAAATCTATGAAATCCCAGGATTATCCAGGCTGTTAGTGGATGACAAACCTGGAGTTTCCTGACATGGTTCGACAATAAGAAACACTGACCAAACAGCACATTTACTGCTTAGGGATGGAAGGAGAACTACATAATTTTACTATAATAGATAAGAATCCATCTCTATTTCCTACAAGACCCCCCTGGGAAAGCCTCCCAATATATTGTAACCCTGTATGTGTCTACTATTTTCATATTAAAAACTTTACTTGACCTTTAAATCAACCCCGCTAGGTGAAACTAATTACAGTCTCTGGCAAGCGGGAAAGGATGGAGCTAGAGTAGCAGGAAGGGGCAATAATAAAATGGGCACGTTATACAATGTCTTTAGTGGTGGATAAACATGGGGTTCCATCTTCAGATTTACCCTGTCCCTACCAGGAGGAGGAAGTCCTTCATATCATCCATTCACTGTGGGTTAGTGTGGACTGTAGGTGGATGATAGCAAAGATGTCCCTAAGGTGCACTAAGGCCTGTCATCAGAGAAGCATTTGTGACAACAACCGTTTCCTGTAGAGGCACAGTGTTTTCTATCATTACTTGTTTCTATTGGATACCAGTACAAACTGACTGTGAGTGGGTGTAATGAAACCTATATTGTACAAGGCAAAATGCTGCGTAATTAGATCAACACATGGTTCCACAAAATCGTGCCCCCTTTCCCTTCCCCAGGGTAATTATAAGGCTTATAACACTGGTACAGGGCTTCCCTACCCAATGTTGGACTCAATGTTGAGATATTATAACACTGGTACATGGCAGCCCCCCTCTCAGTGTAGGATTCAATGTAGGGAATTATAACACTGGTACATGGGCAGCCCCCCTCTCAGTTGTAGGATTAACTGTAGGGATATTATAACACTGGTACATGGCTGTGCCTCCCAGTGTAGGATTCAATGTAGGGATATTATAACACTGGTACATGGCAGCCCTCCAATGTAGGGATATTATAACACTGGTATGTGACAGACCCCCAGTGTAGGATCCAATGTAGGAATATTATAACACTGGTATGTGGCAGCCACCCCGTAGTGTAGGAATATTATAACACTGGTACATGGCTGCGACCCAGTGTAGGACCCAATGTTGGGATATCATAACAATGGTACATGGCAGACCCCCAGTGTAGGATCCAATGAAGGGATATAGTAAAACTGGTACGTGGCTGCCACTCGATGTTGATTCAATGTAAAAATATTATAACATTGCTACTTGGCTGCTTGGCCAGTGTAGGATCCAATGTAGGGATATTCTAACACTGGTACAGGCTGGACCCCTCCCCGTGTAGGATCCAATGTAGAGGGCAGCCATGTACCAGTTATCAGTTATAATCGGTGTGTAGCTATGTCATCAGTTAATGTGTGTAGCTAGTCATAGTTATAATCTGTGTGTAGCTATGCATCAGTTATAATCTGTGTGTAGCTATGTCATCAGTTATAATCAGTGTTGTGTAGCTATGTCATCAGTTATAATCAGTGTGTAGCTATGTCATCAGTTATAATCTGTGTTTAGCTATGTCATCAGTTATAATCAGTGTTTAGCTATGTCATCAGTAATAATCTGTGTTTTGCTATGTCTTCAATTATAATCAGCGTTTAGCTGTCATCACTTTTAATTAGTGTTAACTATGTCATCCGTTATAATCCGTGTTAAGCTATGTCATCAGTTATATCGGTTGTTAGCTATGTCATCAGTTATAATCTGTGTTTAACTATGTCATCAGTATAATCCGTGTTTAACTGTCATCAGTATAATCAGTGTGTTGCTATGTCATCAGTTATAATCAGTGTTTAGCTATGTCATCAGTTATAATCAGTGTTTAACTATGTCATCAGTTATAATCCGTGTTTAACTGTCATCAGTTATAATCAGTGTGTTGCTATGTCATCAGTTATAATCAGTGTTTAGCTATGTCATCAGTTATAATCAGTGTTTAGCTATGTCATCAGTTACCAGTGTGTAGCTATGTCATCAGTTATAATCAGTGTTTAACTGTCATCAGTTATAATCAGTGTTTAACTATGTCATCAGTTATAATCAGTTTAGCTATGTCATCAGTTATAATCAGTGTTTAGTATCATCGTTATAATAGTTAGCTATGTCATCAGTTATAATCATTGTTTAACTATGTCATCAGTTATAATCATTGTTTAACTATGTCATCAGTTATAATCAGTGTGTTGCTGTCATCAGTTATAATCAGTGTGTTACTATGTCATCAGTTATAATCAGTGTTTAGCTATGTCATCAGTTATGATCAGTGTGTAGCTATGTCATCAGTTACCAGTGTGTAGCTATGTCATCAGTTACCATTGTGTAGCTATGTCATCAGTTATGATCAGTGTTTAACTGTCATCAGTTATAATCAGTGTTTAACTGTCATCAGTTATAATCAGTTTTAACTATTTCATCAGTATAATCAGTTAACATTCATCAGTTATAACAGTGTTTAACTATTCATCAGTTATAATCAGTTTAGCATGTCATCAGTTATAATCAGTGTTTAGCTATGTCATCAGTTTAATCAGTGGTTAGTATGTCTTTAGTTATAATCCGTGTGTAGCTAGTCATCAGTTATAATCAGTGTTAATGTCATCAGTTATACAGTGTTTAATTGTCATCAGTTATAATCAGTTTAATTGTCATCAGTTATAACAGTGTTTAACTATCATCAGTTAAATCAGTTTAGTATGTCATCCGTTATAATCAGTGTGTTGCTAGTCATCCGTTTAATCAGTGTTTAGCTATGTCATCAGTTATATCAGTGTTTAGCTATGTCATGAGTTATAATCAGTGTGTAGCTATGTCATCAGTTTTAATCAGTGTGTTCCTATGTCATCAGTTATAATCAGTGTGTTGCTATGTCATCAGTTATAATCTGAGTTGCTATGTCATCAGTTATAATCAGTGTGTAGCTATGTCATCAGTTACTTAGAATCAGTGTGTAGCTGTCATCAGTTATGAGGGTGTAGCTATGTCATCAGTTATAATCAGTGTGTAGCTATGTCATCAGTTACTTAGAATCCGTGTGTAGCTGTCATCAGTTATCAGGGTGTAGCTATGTCATCAGTTACTTACAATCTGTGTAGCTATGTCATCAGTTACTTACAATCAGTATGTCATCAGTTCTAATCGGTACTTAGCTATGTTAGCAGTTATAATCGGTGCTTAGCTATGTCATAAGTTATAATCGGTGCTTAGCTATGTCATAAGTTATAATCGGAGCTAGCTATGTCATTTGTTATTCGGTGCTTAGCATGTCCTCAGTTACAATCAGTGTGTAGCTATGTCATCAGTTGCAATTAGTGTGTAGCTATGTCATTAGTTACAATCAATGTGTTGCTATGTTAGCAGTTATAATCGGTGCTTAGCTATGTTATCAGTTATAATCGGTGCTTAGCTATGTCATCAGTTATAATCAGTGTGTAGCTATGTCATTAGTTATAATCAGTGTGTAGCTATGTCATTAGTTACCAGTGTGTAGCTATGTCATCCGTTATAATCAGTGTGTTGCTATGTCATCAGTTATAATCAGTGTGTTGCTATGTCATCAGTTATAATCTGAGTTGCTATGTCATCAGTTATAATCAGTGTGTAGCTATGTCATCAGTTACTTAGAATCTGTGTGTAGCTGTCATCAGTTATCAGGGTGTAGCTATGTCATCAGTTATAATCAGTGTGTAGCTATGTCATCAGTTACTTAGAATCCGTGTAGCTGTCATCAGTTATCAGGGTGTAGCTATGTCATCAGTTACTTACAATCTGTGTAGCTATGTCATCAGTTACTTACAATCAGTATGTCATCAGTTCTAATCGGTACTTAGCTATGTTAGCAGTTATAATCGGTGCTTAGCTATGTCATAAGTTATAATCGGTGCTTAGCTATGTCATAAGTTATAATCGGAGCTTAGCTATGTCATTTGTTATAATCGGTGCTTAGCTATGTCCTCAGTTACAATCAGTGTGTAGCTATGTCATCAGTTGCAATTAGTGTGTAGCTATGTCATTAGTTACAATCAATGTGTTGCTATGTCATCAGTTATAATGAGTGTGTAGCTATGTCCTCGGTTATAATCAGTGTGTAGCTATGTCCTCGGTTATTATCGGTGTGTAGCTATGTCATCGGTTATAATCGGTGTGTAGCTATGTCATCAGTTATAATCGGTGTGTAGCTATGTCATCAGTTATAATCGGTGTGTAGCTATGTCATCAGTTATAATCGGTGTGTAGCTATGTCATCAGTTTTAATCGGTGTGTAGCTATGTCACGTTTTAATTGGTGCGTAGCTTGTCATCGGTTACTTACATTCAGTGTTTATCTATGTCATCAGTTATATTCTGGGTGTGTCATAAGTTATATTCAGTGTTAAACAAGGTTAGCTAGGAAGTTTGTATAATCTGTGTATAGCTAGGTAGTTGGTTTACTTGGTGTTTAGCTTGGTAGTTGGTTATGATATGCGTTAAGCTTGGTAGTTGGTTATGATCTGCTTTCAGCTTGGTAGTTGGTTATGATCGGCGTTTAGCTGGGTAGTTGGTTATGATCGGTGTTTAGCTGGGTAGCTGGTTATGATCGGCGTTTTAATTTATTATGTTTAACACTGAGAGATATTCGAGTACAAAATGGGAATAATCTTTTTTGAAGCCTCCCCTGCAGGGATCTCTCCAGACTGATTTGCTATAGATAGATATAAACTCTATAAGGTCTCAGCTCCCCTTGTGATAAGTCCCTATTTGTGGTTGGAGGTGCCCTAATTATATTACAGACCCAGTTATAGGCTCTATACGCGGCACTATTATTTCCCATTGAACATAGACCCTAGCCTGATATGGGAGGGTTCTGTAATTGTAGCTGAACTGGACAGATCATTTGTGCAAAGTTAAAGGAAGAGCAAGGTGGGGAAAAGCTGTTGGCCCTATTTCCTTTAATCAAAAAACGTCCTGGGTATTACTATACTGTCTCCTGCCCGGACCAACACCTTATGCACAACCAGTCAGAGGGAGGTAGAGAGGAGGCAGAATGTGTCCTATAAGACCCCAGCCTGTGAAAGGGGCCAGTCCGGGGAGACGTTTGCTGAAATTGTATTTCTGGAATGGTTTAATTTCTCCTTTGTGCCTTTCTTACTTGGTATTGAAATAAATGTGGGAAGTAGCAGGTGAAGGGAATTCTGTAACTGGAAGTGAACACTGCATCACATATAAGGGCCCCTCCAGCATTCCTACAGTGGGTGGATGGGGCCCCACAGAATGTGTAATTACAGTACATTGTACCTGTCAATTTAATAGCTGAAATGAACTTACCATGGCAGCAGTGGATCAGACATTTAAAGGTTGGTACACACACAATTCTTCCTCTGGCTGACGATCAAGGCTTCCGACCGCGACCGATTGTGCAGTCCATAGTCGTGGTTTTGTGACCAGTCTAATCGTGGTTTAATACGATTTGGACAAAAGAATGGTCGGCGATCAGTCGGAGACACCATACAATAATTCGGCCCAACTGTCCGAAACACTGAAATGTCTGCCAAATTATTGTATGTAGTGTACCCAGCTTTAAGCACAAAATGGCCTTGTCCAACAGAAATGATTTAACCCAGACACTTTAAAGGAATTGAAGGAAATAGGTTATGTGACACTTCCTATAACCAGCAGTATCTGGGTGTAAATCAATGGAAAATTGTATTTAGTCTGTTTCCTTCAAGTCAAATGAATCCAAGAACCTGTGAGGAAGTGGCCAGTGATAGTCCTGTAATTGTGCCACTTCCCCGCCATCTATCTCCCCCATAACCTAATATTCTTGTGCCAACAGGTGATGATGTGACAGTAATCGAGCCTGGCAGTTCAGAAGCGCGGAGGATAGGGCGGACCTCTACTCACAAGGGGGAGAGTCTCTGCAAGGTGGGGAAGCCACTTACATGTCTCACACCATTGCTCTGGAGAAAGATGACAACCACCGCAGGTCACCAGCATCACCAACCTGCGCTCTGCACTGTCAGCAAGAACAGCCTACTGTCTCTCAAGGAGACGTTCTAGGTGAGGACAGCTCCTGCTGTTCGAATACCTGCCTAAAGGTACCCACTCGCTATCCCGTAAGTTCCTCTATTTATTTTACACAGTCTCCTTTTATTCAAATCTAGTGAAAGCAGAAATTCCTATGGAGTGTCCATGGTTTCTTATATCTTCCCCAGAAAGAATATTGGGCTTGGGATTCGCAAGGCTTGCCAGGCTGGGGCTCTGCAATGGACGTCAGGTGCGGGATCCACAATCTACGGCAGTCTGGGGGGGCTCCGCAATCTACGGCAGGCTGGGGCTCCGCAATGTACGTGGCTGGGGCTCCGCAATGTACGTCAGGCTGGGGCTCCGCAATGTACGTCAGGCTGGGGCTCCGCAATGTACGCCAGGCTGGGGCTCCGCAATGTGCCAGGCTGGGGTCCGCATGTACGCCAGGCTGGGGCTACGCAATGTACGCCAGGCTGGGGCTCCGCAAGACGCCAGTGGGGCTCCGCAATGTAGCCAGCTGGGGCTCCGCAATGTACGCCAGGCTGGGGCTCCGCAATGTACGTCAGCTTGGCCCCGTAATGTACGTTAGGTTGGGGCTCTGCAATGTACGTCAGGCTGGACAAGGGTAGCACCTGGGAAATTTCTGCTTTTACATCCTGTTTGCTAAATTGTGTAATAGGATTGTTTCCATGCCAACAATATACTTTGTATCTGTATGTATGTATATAAGTATATGAATATAGTGTGTGGTAGGTATGTAGTGTATGTATGTTATACTGCATGTATGTAGAATATACTGTGTGTAGGTATATAGTGCATGTAGGTATTATATAGTGCATGTATGTATATACTCATACATCAGGTAGCATATACTGAGTGCGTGTAAGGTATATACTGCATGTAGGTATACACTGCGTCCATGTATGTATGTAATGCATGTATGTAGGTATGTACTGCATGTGGTATGCATATACTGAGTGCGTGTAGGTCTAGTGCAGTAGGATGTAAATACTGCGTGTAGGTATATACTGCATGTAGGTATACACTGCGTCCATGTATGTATGTACTGGTGGTAAGTATGCATATACTGAGTGGATGTATGTATATAGTGCGTGTAGGTATATGTGCATGTATATAACTTGTATGTTATACAATAGTTCTATGTAATATATGCGTGTTTGTGTATATATGTGTGTGTGTGTGTATATACACACACACACTTTGAGTTGAGTTGAGTGCTGGAGACTTTTGTTTAAGTTATAAAAAAAAACCACCAAATTTATGAAGGGGGGAAAATTCCTTCCCGACTCCAAGTGGCAATGGGAAATTTCCCTGGATCAACTCTACTTTATGTATCAATACCAGTAACTTGTAACATTCCTTGTTTGCAGAAACTCATCCAGCTTTATTTAAACTGACCAATGAACCTGCCATAACAATGTCCACTGGAAGACCGTTCATAGCTTACCGTTCTCACAGTGAAAAACCCTTTCCCAACTTGAAGCCTAAACCTTTTTTCTTCAAGTCTTAAGGGATGTCTGTGTCCTCTGACATGTTCTTGGTGAACAATGCCCCAGATAGTTTATTGTATGGCCCGTTAATGTATTTATACACAGTAATCATATCCCCATGCAAGCACCTTTTCTCCAGCGTACATAATTGTAACTTTTCCAGTCTCTCTTCATATCGAGCTCCCCCAATCCCCTTATTAATTTAGTTGCCCTTCTCTGAACCCTTTCATATTCCAAGATGTCCTTTTTGTACCCAGGATTCCAAAATTGCACTGCATTTCCAATGAGGCCTTACCAATGCTTTGTAAAGAGGGAGAATTACATTTCCCTCCCTTGAATCCATACCTCTCTTTAGAAGACAATAACATTATATAATCTAAGCAAAGGAAGGCACACACTCCAAGCCATGGTTGGTGCCCGGGTGCTGGCTGTATGATGAAGCCAGGCTTTGAGAAAGGTCTTAGAACACAGCCGAAACGTCGCCTGCACTTTGTTGCACTTTTGCGTGTTAATAAACTGTGAACCCAGGATTGCGCTGTACTATTGATTTTTTGCCTTCCAACCATGTCAAGGTAACCCCAGTCTGGAAGGTCCTAAATTCTAACCTTTTTATCAATTACAATTAGCAAACTTTTGCATTTTTCATACTTGCCACTGGATCAATATAACAGGCTTTCTCACTTCCCCCAAGCCCTTTAGCTTTTGAATGCCTTTAATGCTTTATATTAAAAGCATAGGACCTCCCATTAAAGGGGTGTGTTGGGGGTGCTATTCCCACATAGAAGCTTGACCATGCTTCATAATAAATACATACAATACAAGAATTGTGGAAGCACTCCAATTAGGCTATTTTACAACTAAATTTTGCGGAAGTGCTACTGATCTGGTCAAGACTTGGGGCTACCTTGACGAGAAGGCTTTTCATTCATGTGATCACAGTAAAGTAATATAAAACCCTATGTTTATAATGTATGCCAGTGTGCAGATAATATGATATTGTATGGGGCCTAGGAATGTGCATTGATTATCTTTTCTATATTTGTATAAATGTTTGACCAGATCAGTAGCACTTCCGCTAAATGTAGTTGTAAATTAGCCTAATTGGAGAGCTTCCACAATTCTTGTATTGTGTGTATTAACACTGCACCACTTAATCTTGCAACATGTATTACTTTATTGCCACACTGTCAAAAAGCTGCAATGTTTCGAGGCACATTGCCTCTATCTTACACCCAACAAACAAAAATGGTATACAGCAACCATTGTTGGGTACAAGCATGTGCCTCGAAACATTGCATCTTTTTGACAGTGTGGCAATAAAGTAATAATACAGTTGCAAGATTAAGTGGTGCGGTGTGAAGGAATTTTTTTTCTATATTTTGCGCTGCAGCAAGGGTTACTGAACACCAGCACACATTGAGTGAGACTCCGCGTGAAGGAATGCAGCAAACCCCACTATTTGTTTATATATATATATATATATATATATATATAGATAGATAGATAGATAGATATAGATATATATATATAGATATGTGTGTGTTGTGGTGTGTGTGTATGTATGTTGTATATTATATATATAAATACTTTGTAACAGTTACAAAGTAACATAGTATTTGAGGTTGTATAAAGACATACGTCCATCTAGTCCAACCTTTATACCCTACCCATAATGTCTGTAAACAGTTACATAGTAACATAGTATTGGAGGTTATATAAAGACATACGTCCATCTAGTCCAACCTTTATACCCTACCATATGTCTGTATAACGTTACATAGTAACTAGTATTGGAGGTTGTATAAAGACACAAGTCCATCTAGTCCAACCTTTATACCCTACCCATAAAGTGTCTAACAGTTACCTAGTAACATAGTATTGGAGGTTGTATAAAGACTACGACCATCTAGTCCAACCTTTATACCCTAACCATAATGTCTGTATAACACTTACATAGTAAACATAGTATTGAGGGTTGTATAAAGACATAAGTCCGTCTAGTCCAACCTTTATACCCTACCCATAATGTCTGTATAACAGTTACATAGTAACATAGTATTGGAGGTTGTATAAAGACATATGTCCATCTAGTCCCACTTTATACCCTACCCATAATGTCTGTCTAACAGTTACATAGTAACATATATGGAGGTTGTATAATGACATACGTCCATCTAGTCCAACCTTTATACCCTACCCATATATGTCTGTATAACAGTTACATAGTAAACATAGTTGGAGGTTGTATAAAGACATACGTCCATCTAGTCCAACCTTTATACCCTACCCATAATGTCTGGATAACAGTTACATAGAACATAGTATTGGAGGTTGTATAATGACATACGTCCCTTAGTCCAACCTTTATACCCTACCCATAATGTCTGTATAATAGTTACATAGTAACATAGTATGGAGGTTGTATAAAGACATACGTCCATCTAGTCCAACCTTTATACCCTACCCATAATGTCTGTATAACAGTTACATAGTAACATAGTATTGGAGGTTGTATAAAGACATACGTCCATCTAGTCCAACCTTTATATCCTACCCATAATGTCTGTATAACAGTTACATAGTAACACAGTATTGGAGGTTGTATAAAGACATACGTCCATCTAGTCAACACTTTATACCCTACCCATAATGTCTGTATAACAGTTACATAGTAACATAGTATTGGAGGTTGTATAATGACATACCTCCATCAAGTCCAACTTTCACCCTCCTTTTTAACCCTACCTAACAGAAAGTATATTTTGTCTTTCTAAATATTCCTAACCAAAGATACACAGTAAAAAAAACATCCAGGTAATGGATGTTACCAAAACGTCGCCTTTTATTTTTATACGATGATTAACCAAGAATAAATTTTCTACGAGTGCTGCACAGATTTGTTCTTTTTATATTCATTGGAGGAATACAGGTGTCCTCATTAGTGCGTGCACAATACCTGCAATCTCTTCACAGGTGTAGTGCTGCTGTTACACTTGTCTTTTATTATATATACCATTTTGAATGTCTCTCACTTGATAAACCCTGCATGTTCCATGTACTGGGCTATGTGTGTGTTGGCTGTTTCCCCCGTCATTAAACTGTACTGTTCTTGTCTTTGTCAGTGGACGAGTTCACGGTGATCCGTAAGAAGTTTAAATGTCCGTATTGCAGTTTCTCAGCTATGCACCAGTGCATATTGAAGAGGCACATGCGCTCCCACACTGGTGAGAGGCCGTATCCCTGTGAAAACTGTGGCAAAAAGTTTACCCGGAGGGAACACATGAAGCGCCATACACTGGTACGTATGATCTTTCTTAGCTGGATTCAAAGTCACGTGTAAATAGTCCTATTGCCACTAGAACCTGCAATGGTAAAGGAGAAATTACCCTCAAAAAGATGATGTATCACAGCGTGTCTAACATACAAAACAACTGTGTGAAATCAATAACAGACTTTCACTCTGGCTCTCACTTCTAATTTAAGCATTGGAGATAAAAAGTATCTGAATGGAAAATAATACTGAGCATGTCCGAAGTCACTGAGTTATGGGAGGGGAAGGATTCTGTACTGTATGATTTTACTGGTGATCTTTGGTTAGGAATCATTTAGAAAGACAAAATATACATTCTGTTAGGTAGGGTTAAAAAGGAGGGTGAAAAGGTTGGACTTGATGGAGGTATGTCATTATACAACCTCCAATACTATGTTACTATGTAATGTTATACAGAAATTATGGGTAGGGTATAAAGCTTGGACTAGATGGACGTATGTCTTTATTACAACCTCCAATACTATGTTACTATGTAACTGTTATACAGACATTATGGGTAGGGTATAAAGGTTGGACTGAGGGACGTATGTCTTTATACACTCCAATACTATGTACTATGTAACTGTTATAAGACATTATGGGTAGGGTATAAAGGTTGGACTAGAACGGACGTATGTCTTTATACAACCTCCAATACTATGTTACTATGTAACTGTTAACAGACATATGGGTTGGGTATAAAGGTTGGACTAGATGGACGTATGTCATTATACAACCTCCAATATATGTTACTATGTAACTGTTAGGCCAGGACATTAGGTATAGGAGTATAAAGGTTGGACTAGATGGACGTATGTCTTATACAACCTCCAATACTATGACTTTGTAAATGTTATACAGACATTATGGGTAGGGTAAAAGGTTGGACTAGATGGACGTATGTCTTTATACAACCTCCAATACTATGTACTATGTAAACTGTATACAGACATAATGGGTAGGTATAAAGGTTGGACTAGATGGACGTATGTCATATACAACCTCCAATGCTATGTAACTGTTATACAGACATTATGGGTAGGGTATAAAGGTTGGACAGATGGACATATGTCTTATATAACCTCCAATACTATGTTACTACGTAACTGTTATACAGACATTATGGGTAGGGTTCGCCGTGACGCCATGCACGTGCATGCGGCGAGGACTTGCGCAGGAGGAAGCAGCAAATCTCGGAGGGGCGGAGCTAAACTTTCAGCTAGGCACAATCAAGATGTCGGCAACTTGCAAGCTGGAATGATAAGCTCTGGAGGGGCATAGGAAAAAATAACAATGCCAACCGTTTTGGCAGCTTCCAAACTAAACTTTACTTTATTTTACAGCATCCTTTAAACCTTATTAAATGTTTGTGAAGGTTCTCATTCATCCAGGTTCATGCTATTTCTGTAATATTCATCCATCCAGGTCATGGTATATCTGTTGTATTCAGTTAGTTCAACTGGACATAAAGTTTAGTTCTTGAAGACGTTTCGCTAGTCATCCGACTGGCTTTCTCAATTCAGAATGACTTGTACAAGAATCTGTTGGCAATTATGTACCCTGGAAAATCCCAATTAGCATATCTCAGCCAGGTGTTAAGGGCTTGATTGAATAGTGGCTAAAGGTGCCCATACATCTATAAGATTTTACTACCCGACCGAGCGCTCACGCGATGTTCATCGATGCTGCCGGAAACCGCTTCTCCCGATCTTACATTCGGCCAACATGCGATCGCAAAATCCCATTCATTTGCGATCGCATGTCGGTCGAATGTAAGATCGGGAGAAGCGGTTCCGGCAGGATCGAAGGAACATCGGGTGAGCGCTCGGTCGGGTAAAGTAAAATCTTATAGATGTATGGGGCACCTTAAGAAGTGTTATAGGAACAGCATTGTACATGGCAGACAGTTGGTGTCGAACCCCCACACCTCTATTTAGGCTTTCTTTATTTCTTATTTTCACATAAATGGCCTCCTTGACACCTCTCTTGAACCAGTCATGTTCCTTCCCCAAGATGTTAACATTACAATCTTCAAAGGTATGTCCTTATCCTAAGATGCAGGTACACGGCTGAGTCCTGACCCGAGGAATTGGCTCTCTGTGCTTGGCCATACGTTAGTGCAGTTGCTGGTTGGTCTCCCCCACATCAGAGCATTCTTATTAAATGTTATCTAGAAATAGGTCTCAATGACGTTGCAATCCTGTCACTAACAGAGCAATAATAACAGTGTGTAGGAATGTTTGTTTTGTTGCATCTTCTTACCCTGATCCTAGAACAGGGAAATATGACTGTTATATTTACAGTAACTCACAAGTTTTTGGATCCCACTCTCCTCTCGGACTGTCACTCTGCAGACTGTACTGCTCCTCAGTCTTAAAATACAATGTAACCACAAAAATGCACCTGGATGCTCCAAAATTCTTGTTTATTCACCCATATGTGAGATCTTTCCAAATGTGCTATATTACAGATACAAATGACCGGAGTTCTGCGTTGTTCGTATTAGTAAACTGTATGGCATCTCTCTAGTCATTGATTGGAAATACAGATAAAAACTGTGTGTTCTATTTGTGTCTCATGATGTTGTTTTCAATGTGGTCACTGAAAGGAGCTTTGGCCTTTCCCCTCCCCCGCTGACCTAGAATCACTTGGCTCAGGTGTCCGTCAGCTGTAAATAGGTCGTATCTGTATCCTGTTTGTGGCTCGTAACACATTGATGTGATCAGGGCTCCCACAATCCCACGTGTCCCCAGTTATTATGGCAGGTAACAAGGAAGCGGTGTCTGTTACATTTTGAGTCCTGCTGTGATCTGGCGAAGAGGGTATGGCCCTCGAAAGCTTGTCAACTAAATAAACTGTAAGTCCATAGACAAAGTATTACAGTACTCTATTTTTTAATCTGTATATTGGACTAATACGGCACTACAATACTTTCTATACTATGTTACATTTGTACACTGACTGTGTGTGTATTTCAGGAGAGTGATGGAGGGTGTCTAACATTTGTACACTGACTGTGCTGTGTGTATTCAGGTGAGTGGTGGAGCTGTGCCTGTTACATTCTGTACAAGACTGTGCTGTGTGTATTCAGGTGAGTGGTGGGCTGTGCCTGTTACATTCTGTACAATGACTGTGCTGGTATATTCAGGTGAGTGGTTGAGCTGTGCCTGTTACATTCTGTACTGACTGTGCTGTGTATATCAGGTGAGTGGTGGAGCTTTGGCTGTTACATCTGTATATGTCTGTGCTGTGTGTATTCAGGTGAGTGGTGGAGCTTTGCCTGTTACATTCTGTACACTGACTGTGCTGTGTGTATTCAGGTGAGTGGTGGAGCTGTGCCTGTTACATTATGTACACTGGAGTGCTGTGTGATTCAGGTGAGTGGTGGAGCTTTGCCTGTTACATTCTGACACTGACGTGCGTGTGTATATCAGGTGAGTGGTGGAGCTGTGCCTGTTACATTCTGTACACTGACTGATGTGTGTATTCAGGTGAGTGGTGGAGCTGTGCCTGTTACATTCTGTACACTGACTGTGCGTGTGTATTCAGGTGAGTGGTGGAGGTTTGCCGTTACATCTGTACACTGACTGGTGGTGTGTATTCAGGTGATGTGGTGAGCTTGCCTGTTACATTCTGTACAATGACTGTGCTGTGTGTATTCAGGTGAGTGGTGGAGCTTTGCCTGTTACATTCTGTACACTGACTGTGCTGTGTGTATTCAGGTGAGTGGTGGAGCTGTGCCTGTTACATTCTGTACACTGACTGTGCTGTGTGTATTCAGGTGAGCGGTGGGGAGCTGTGCCTGTTACATTCTGTACACTGACAGCTGTGTATATTCAGGTGAGTGGTGCAGTGGAGCTGTGCCTGTAACATTCTGTACACTGACTGTGCGTGTGTATTCAGGTGAGTGGTGGAGCTGTGCCTGTACATTCTGTACACTGACTGTGCTGTGTATATTCAGGTGAGCGGTGCAGTGGAGCTGTGTCTGTTACATTTTTTATTACATCACTGAACTACTTGGGACATGTTGCAGGCCAGATCCAGGCATCACGGTTACCATGGCAGCCAAGTGGCCTTTTCATGGAGTGTCCTTTGCTGTCATCTAATGTTCGGCCATCTGTCCCGAGTTAGGTAGCTGACACTCTCTCTGTATTATATGCTGTAACCAGACTCTTCTCTGGAGATGACAGGCACACAAGCGATACACATACCTGTATGCAGTGTAGGGCGGTGTTAGCTCGACCAGACACACATTAATAATAAACTCTTTCCCCCATTCTTATGACAGATGGATTTGTAGGAATGACAGTCCCTGCATTGCAACCGTGACAGACAGACTGTACAAATCATGGTTGGGGGGCACAGAGGATGGTGGGGAACCTACTGAAATATTCCATTTTTTTTTCCCCAGGTGCACAGTAAAGACAAAAAGTACGTGTGCAAGGTGTGTGAACCGCGTGTTCATGTCGGCTGCTAGCGTGGGGATCAAGCATGGCTCACGGAGGCACGGTGTTTGCTTGGATTGTGCTGGGCAAGGTGTAGGGAACCCTGGCATTGCACACTCTCCGGATGCCATGTACTCTGGGGACGGTCACTATCTGATGATGTTGATGAGCTCAAGGTGGATGAAGAAATGGGAGAAGAAGAGGATGATGATGTGAAGTGGAAGGATGATGTCATACTGGAGGATGATGAGATTGAAGACTGCACCCCGGGTGTGTAAGGGGGGGGCAAATGAAAGAGTTTACCTGGATAGCCTAGGAGAGGTAAATGGGCACGCAGGAGGACTGAGCCAGTAATCTGCTACCTGACGGGGATGGCTGGTTATTAACCACGCCCTGAAGTTGTGGCAGGCTGCCTGGGTGATTGCTGTTGTGGACTAGGGTGGTGGTGCCCCCTACAGACTATTCTCCTTTTTGCTGATTAGTAAAGTCAGCATTTTCTTTGTTTAGTCTTAGAAACCAATCCAGGGTTCAGCCCCCCCCCCTACCTGTATAAAACCCCCACCTGCCCACCAGACACACACCTGCCTCCCACCTCCTCTCGGGCAGCTGCTGTTTTTTTAGTGAATCTTTTACAATGGGAAGTTTGTAATATTTCTATTTGCTGAACACAATCAGACTGATGTGTCCAATTCCTGGACTCAAAACATTCCACATGGAGACTGAGATTGGGGGGAGACCTTGTCAGACTGCTGACGCCCAGGCAGGGGCTTTACCCACGTGTTATTTATAGAGAATAAGCTGTGTGCACAAGATGTCCCCATCCCAGACATGAGCCTGCCCTGCCCCCATAATGATATTGCAGCTCTGTGTCCCTCCCCGTCTCCACCGAGGATGATCTGGACCAGCTACAGATTATTACCCTCTGGCACCCACAAGGGTTAATCCTCAGCACTTGCAGGTTTACTTAACCCTTTCCTTCCCACTTCTTTTTTTACTCTCCCGGTTAATAGAAGATATAAAATATTATATATCATTTAATTAAATATGCAAAAATGGAAACCTAACTGGGATATTTTTCAGTTTCTTGTGCAATATGTAGTATCAGATTAAAAAAAAAACAAAAAAAAATATATATAGATATATATATAATATATATAGTATATATATATATATATATATATATATATATATATATATAATATATATATATATTTAATTGTACTTTCAGTTTGGGGGGGTGGTCTGTTTTTTTTAACACTTTTCACACCAATAAAATGACAGGATGTGTAATCTTACGGAAATATTATTTAATGACCCAGGTGGGCAGTCTTCTAGAATATGTTGTTAATGACCTGATGAGCCATTTTATAGAATATATTATTATAATGACCTGATGAGCAATCTTATAGAATATATTATTACAATGTCCAGGTAGGTAGACTTATGGAATAATTATTACAGTGACCAGGTGGGCAGTCTTAAGGAATATATTAATTAATGACCATGTGCACAGTCTTATAGAATATTATTATTATAACGACCTGATGAGCAATCTTATAGAATATATATTACAGTGACCAGGTGGATAGACTTATGGAATATATTATAACAATGATCAGGTGGGCAGACATATGGAATAAATTATTATAATAACTAGACTGTGTAATATATAGAATACATTATTATAATGACCCAGTGGGATTATAAATAATGATATAATGACCAGGAATTATATGATGTGTGATAGGAAGGTTAGCTATTGTACAATGCTGGGAATAGTATGGGGGTAGATTAAAGACCACATTTCTGTTAATTTTTCAGACGGTAGATTAGACCACTTTCAATGCTAACTCATTGTCAAATCTGGGCCTTAACTGGATTTCATGTTTGTCAATTGAAGAATGAACAAACTGCAAACATCATTTTTATAACAAGTGATGTGGAAATAACATACACATCACCCCTTTCATTGGCCTGGCCACTAGAGTACTGGTCTGTGTTACATTTCTCCTGCAATATGGTGACAGAGGGTCACAGGATGTGATGGAGTATCCGAGGGAGGGGGAGTATGTATGTATGTTAAACAAGAATTGAAGCCAAACTGAAAAGATGAAATAGATTTGGGGGTAAAACGAAAAGGCAGGAAGAAACAATATGGGTGGAGCTGTGTACAGGAAGCAAAGAAGGTGGTTATATTAATTGTTGGGGTATGTTATAGCTGCCAAATGCCAGTGAGGAGGTGAAAATCAATCACCCATATGCAGTTGGCAAAGGCAACTTCTTAAATCTTCTTTATAAGCATTTTCTTTCACAGATGGAGATAGAGAAGTTCCTACTGGACAGGATGCATTGTGGATCTGGTGATATCTAAATAATCCTGAAGTCATTTTGGAGATGAAGGTAATGGGAACGTAGGGAATAGTGATCATGAATAGTGTCATTTAATGTAGGTTGCAAAAAACAGAAGTGCACTGGGTTAACAAAAACTTTTAACTTTAGGAAAACTCTTTTTATGTTGTTAAAGGAATCACTCCTGCATAGGATCGGGGGGAATTGTTCATAGGTAAGATATTGAGCAGAAGTGGACTGCTTTTAAAGAGATATTAAAACTATTACATTTCTAAATTTATACCTTTAAGGAACAAGTGTAAAAAATAAGGTCCTTTCCTGTCTGACTTAATGCTATGGTAAAAAGGGAAATGGGAAAAGAGATAAAGGCTTTTAAAAATGTTGAAATCAGAGGGTAACAGAACAGTCTTACAGGGAGGTATAAAAGCTGTAGTAAGAAGTGCAAGAAAACAATTACACTAGCTAAATAGAAAAGAAAATACGGACTAGCGTACAAAGCAAGTCCAACCCCAAAATGTTTTTTAAAGGGCATGTCCACCCCCAAACTAAAATTTAACCCCATTACTGGCCCCACTCTGTAGTTTAATAAAATCCTTACCATACATTCTGCTCCAAATGGTTCTCTGCTATGCCCTCCAAAGTCCAGGAAACTGCAGTGTAGGATCTGTCCTGCATCTGCCTCAACCTCGACAGGATTGAGGCATGCGCCGGAGAGCCCCCTCCCCTCCCTCCCTCCCTCTCCACCGCTTTGGTCTCCCTACCCCTAGCGTAATCCTTTTTTATATAATATAGTTCATGTTCCCTAGCCCCAACCGCTATAATTATATCATCAGAAAGTCCCCTGGTCATACTACCTACCTCTCTCCTTCACTGTTGTGGAGCGCAGCTGCGTCCGTGATTGGCTGCCTCTTAGCCAATCACAGACGTGGCTGCCGGTTCCGCCCCCTGTTGCAGTTCCGTGCAAGCAGAGGGCCGGGCAGTGCAGCGAAGGAGAGAGGTAAGGTAAGTAATGATCGGGGGATTCTGATGATATAATTATAGTGGTGGGGCTGGGAACATGATTTATAAAGGGTGGAAGCTCTTAAACATCATAGAAAGGGCTGAGGAGTGGATCTAGTCCTTATAGCAGGAACTGTAATAATATGAAGGGTATAAATGAGGAATATTCACTCTGTATACACTATAGAGAATCCTGGTGTTATAGAGGGATTGTAATATATGAAGGTATAAATGAGGAATATTCACTGTATACACTTAGAGGAACTAGTCTTATAGCCAGGGACTTAATATATGAAGGGTATAAATGAGGGTGGATTCACTCTGTATACACTATAGAGAATCCTAGTCTTATAGCAGGAACTGGTAATATATGAGGTATAAATGAGGAATATTCACTCTGTATACACTATAGAGAATCCTGTCCTTATAGCGGGGCTGTAATAATATGCAGTTAAATGAGGAATATTCACTCTGTATACACTATAGAGAATCCTAGTCTTATAGAGGGGAGCTGTAATAATATGAAGGTATTAAATGAGAAATTCACTCTGTATACACTATAGAGAATCTAGTCCTTATAGCGGAGGACTGTATTTAATACGAAGGGTATAAATGAGGATATTCACTCTGTATACACTATAGAGAATCCTAGTCCTTATGCAGGGACTTATAATAATATGAGGGTATAAATGAGGAATATTCACTCTGTATACACTATAGAGAGTCCTAGTCCTTATAGCAGGGACTGTAATATATGAAGGGTATAATTGAGGAATATTCACTCTGTATTCACTATAGAGAATCCTAGTCCTTATAGCGGGGACTGTAATAATATGATGGGTATAAATGAGGAATATCACTCGTATACACTATAGAGAATCCTAGTCCTTATAGCAGGGACTGTAATAATATGAAGGGTATAAATGAGGAAATTCACTCTGTATACACAGAGAGATCCTAGTTTTATAGCGGGTCGTAATAATATGAAGGGTATAAATGAGGGATATTCACTCTGATTCACTATAGAGAATCCTAGTCCTGATAGGGGACTGTAATAATATGAGGGTATAAATGAGGAATATTCACTCTGTATCACTATAGAGAATCCTAGTACCTTATAGCGGGGACGAATAATATGAGTGGGGAAATAGTCTATTTACTCAGTTTATAGTAGTTTGTATAAGGTTTTTGAGATAGTAGGGATTATACTGAAGGATAAATGAGGAATATTCACTCTGTATACACTATAGAGAATCCTAGTCCTTATAGCGGGGACTGTAATAATATGAAGGGTATAAATGAGGAATATCACTCTGTATACACTATAGAGAATCCTAGTCCTTATAGCGGGGACTGTAATAATATGAAGGGTTAAATGAGGGATTCACTCTGTATACACTATAGAGAATCTAGTCCTATAGCAGGGATGTAATAATATGATGGGTATAAATGAGGAATATTCACTCTGTATCACTATAGAGAATCCTAGTCCTTATAGCGGGGACTTAATAATATGAAGGGTATTAAAAAGAGGAATATTCACTCTGTATACACTATAGAGAATCATAGTCCTTATAGCGGGGACTGTAATAATACGAAGGGTATAAATGAGGGATATCACTCTGTATACACTATAGAGAAATCCTAGTCCTTATAGCGGGGACTGTATAATATGAAGGGATAAATGAGGAATATTCCTCTGTATACACTATAGAGAATCTAGTCCTTATAGCCGGGGACTGTAATAATATGAAGAGTCTGTATCACTAGAGAATCCTAGTCCTTATAGCGGGGACTGATAAATATGATGGGTATAAATGAGGAATATTCACTCTGTATTCACTATAGAGAATCCTAGTCCTTATAGCGGGGACTGTAATAATATGAAGGGATATAATGAGGGATATCTTCACTCTGTATACACATAGATAATCCTAGTCTTAAGCGGGGACTGTAATAATATGAAGGGTGTAAATGAGGAATATTCACTCTGTATACACTATAGAGAATCCTAGTCCTTATAGCGGGGACTGTAATAATATGAAGGGTATAAATGAGGAATATTTACTCTGTATACACTAGAGAATCCTAGTCCTTATAGCGGGGACTGTAATAATATGAAGGGTATAAATGAGGAATATTCACTCTGTATACACTATAGAGAATCCTAGTCCTTATAGCAGGGACTGTAATAATATGATGGGATAATGAGGAATATTCACATGTATACACATAGAGAATCTAGTTTTTATAGCAGGGTCTGTATAATATGAAGGGTATAAATGAGGGATATTCACTCTGTATTCACTATAGAGAGTCCTAGGCCTTTAGTGGGGACTGTAATAATATGATGGGTATAAATGAGAATATTCACTCTGTATTCACTATAGAGAATCCTAGTCCTTATAGCGGGGACTGTATAATATGATGGGTATAAATGAGGAATATTCACTCTGTATACACTATAGAGAATCCTAGACCTTATAGGGGGACTGTAATAATATGAAGGGTATAAATGAGGGAATATTCACTCGTATACCTATAGAGAATCCTAGTCCTTTATAGCGGGGACTGTATAATATGAAGGGTATAAATGAGGAATATTCACTCTGTATTCACTATAGAGAATCCTAGTCCCTATAGCGGGGACTGTAATAATATGAAGGGTGTAAATGAGGAATATTCACTCTGTATACACTATAGAGAATCCTAGTCCTTATAGCGGGGACTGTAATAATATGATGGGTATAAATGAGGAATATTCACTCTGTATACACTATAGAGAATCCTAGTCCTTATAGCGGGGACTGTAATAATATGAGGGTATAAATGAGGAATATTCACTCTGTATTCACTATAGAGAATCCTAGTCCTATAGCGGGGACTGTAATAATATGAAGGGTATAAATGAGGAATATTCATATTGTATACACTATAGAGATCATGTCCTATAGCGGGGACTGTAATAATATGAAGGGTCTGTATTCATAGAGAATCCTAGTCCTTATAGCGGGGACTGTAATAATATGATGGGTATAAATGAGGAATATTCACTCTGTATTCACTATAGAGAATCCTAGTCCTTATAGCGGGGACTGTAATAATATGAAGGGGTAAATGAGGGATATTCACTCTGATACACTATAGTAATCCTAGTCCTTATAGCGGGGACTGTAATAATATGAAGGGTGTAAAATGAGGAATATTCACTCTGTTATACACTAGAGAATCCTAGTCCTTATAGCGGGGACTGTAATAATATGAAGGGTGTAAATGAGGAATATTCACTCTGTATTCACATAGAGAATCCTAGTCCTTATAGCGGGGACTGTAATAATATGAAGGGTGTAAAGAGGATATTCATTGTATAACTATAGAGAATCTAGTCTTGCGGGGAATGAATAATATGAAGGGGTGGTAAATGAGGAATACACTCGTATACATATAGAGAATCCTAGTCCTAATAGCGGGGACTTAATAATATGAAGGGTGTAAATGAGGAATATTTCATGTATACGCTATAGAGAATCTAGTCCTTATAGCGGGGGGGACTGTAATAGAAGGTTGTAAATGAGGAATATTCACTTGTATACGCTATAGAGAATCCTAGTCCTTACGGCAGGCTGTAATAATATGCAAGGGTGTAAACTGGAATATTACTATGTATACGCTATAGAGAATCCAGTCCTTTAGCGGGGACTGTAAAATATGAAGGTGGTAAAGGGAATATTCACTCTGTATACGCTATAGAGAATCCTAGTCCTTATAGGCGGGACTGTAATAATATGAAGGGTTGTAAATGAGGAATATTCACTCTGTATACGCTATAGAGAATCCTAGTCCTTATAGCGGGGACTGTAATAATATGAAGGGTGTAAATGAGGAATATTCACTCTGTATACGCTATAGAGAATCCTAGTCCTTATAGCGGGGACTGTAATAATACGAAGGGTGTAAATGAGGGATATTCACTCTGTATACGCTATAGAGAATCCTAGTCCTTATAGCGGGGACTGTAATAATACGAAGAGTGTAAATGAGGGATATTCACTCTGTATACGCTATAGAGAATCCTAGTCCTTATAGCGGGGGACTGTAATAATACGAAGGGTGAAATGAGGGATATTCACTCTGTATACGGTATAGAGAATCCTAATCCTTATAGCGGGGACTGTAATAATAGAAAGGGGGTGGTAAATGAGGGATATTCACTCTGTATACGCTATAGAGGGAATCCTAGTCCTTATAGCGGGGACTGTAATAATACAGAAGGGTGAAATGAGGGATATTCACTCTGTATACGCTATAGAGAATCCTAACCTTATAGCGGGGACTTTAATAATACGAAGGGTAAAATGAGGAATATCACTCTGTATACGCTATAGAGAATCTAGTCCTTATAGCGGGGACTGTAATAATACGAAGGGTATAAATGAGGAATATTCACTCTGTATACGCTATAGAGAATCCTAGTCCTTATAGCGGGGACTGTAATAATACGAAGGGTATAATGAGGAATATTCACTCTGTATACACTATAGAAATCCTAATCCTTATAGCAGGAACTGTAAATATGCAGTTGTAATATGAGGAATATCACTCTGTATACACTATAGAGAATCCTAGTCCTTATGCAGGGACTGTAATAATACGAAGGGTATAAATGAGGAATTTTTCACTCGTATACACTATAGAGAATCCTAGTCCTTTTAGCAGGGACTGTAATAATACGAAGGGTTATAATGAGGAATATTCACTCTGTATACACTATAGAGAATCCTAGTCCTTATAGCAGGGACGTAATAATACGAAGGGTATAACTGAGGAATATTCACTCTGTATACACTATAGAGAATCCTAGTCCTTATAGCAGGGACGTAATAATATGAAGGGTATAAATGAGGAATATTCACTCTGTATACACTATAGAGAACCTAGTCCTTATAGCAGGGACTGTAATAATATGAAGGGTATAAATGAGGATATTCACTCTGTATACACTATAGAGAATCCTAGTCCTTATAGCGGGGATGATAATAATAGAACGGTATAAATGAGGGAATATTCACTGTGGCTGAGGATTGGTACGGAAAACAATTAGACAAAGTTAATATCAATAAAGACCTAGGACCAAATGGAAAACAGCCTTGGATCTTAAGAGAACTTATTCCAGTTTTATCTAGATCACTGTTTCTTATCTTTCCAGATTCACTTTGTCTGGGGATTGTGCCGCTGGATTGGAAAAAAGCCAAGTAATACAATATCAATAAAGGAGTCGCTCACAGCCGGTAATATAGACCGGTAAGCCTAACATCAGTGGTAGGGAAGTTGCTGGAAACTTTGTTACGGGATATATCTGTCTACAGAACTGATTCTATTAGTAGTAGTCAGCATGGATGTTGAGAAGAAAATGAGTAAAAATTTAGATTCAGGCATAGCAGTGGATGTAGTAGATAAGGTAGATTCTGCTAAAGCTTTTGATACTGTGCCACATAGGTGACTGATGTATAAAACTGGGACTGATGGCCCTAGAAAAAAAACATTTACACGGATAATAGAGAATGGTTATTGGACGCAGAGTGGGTGGTCAATGGGAGCTAGGTATAGAGTAGAGGAGCACACCTACTTGGGTGATGATTCATTATTTAGTGCAAAGTATAACATACGTTTCGGGACTCACTGTCCTTCCCCTTCCTGAGGAAAGGACAGTGAGTCCCGAAATGCAGTGAGCCCTGTAAGTAGGGGACTGAGAGGATTTGCACTACCAACTTGTCTGGCTAATTAGCCAACAACAGTTGTACCATAGTACATTTGGAAACTTTGCTGGTCAATGGAGCTACATCTATAGGGCTAAAGTTTAAGTGGTTTGACACAGGGTTCTGTACTGGGTCGCTTCTGTTTAATCTGTTTATAAATGACTTAGAAGGGGCATTGAGAGCAAGGTCTCTGTGTTTGGTGATGACACTAAACTATGCAGAGCTTTGGAAACTTCCAATGATGTGCAAGTGCTGCAAGCACAGACCTAGATAGATTATCACAATGGGCAGCAGAATGGCAGATGGGATTCAATGTGATAAATGTAAGGTGATGCATTTGGGGTTTATAATCCCTGTGACACATACACCATAAATAAATCTGTGTTAAGTGCATTGAAATGGAAAAAGATTTTGGGGGTTCTGGTAGATACCCGACTTAGCTATAGCAAACAATACCAGGTAGCAACGGCTAGAGCTAGCAAGATTGTGCTTGTATAAAGAGGGGAATAGATTCAAGAGAGAAAAATATTATTCTCCCTCTTTACAAGGCACTGGTAAGGCCTCATTCAGAATATATACATATCGTTTTGGGATCCCATATACAAAAGGGACATTCTGGAAATGGAAGCAGTTCAGAAAAGGGCAACTAAAATAAAGGGAATGGAGGGGCTGGACTATGCAGACAGATTAGACAAGTTAGGACACGTGGACATCCTTTAAGATTGGAAGAAAGGAACTGTTTAAACTGTTTAACCCAAACCATGTAGGGTGTTTAGTGATAGTTATTATAGTAACTTACCGAGTAGACACTTATATATATAAACTGTTTAACCCAAACCATGTAGGGTGTGTTAGTGATAGTTTATTATAGTAACTGACGAGTAGACACTTATATATATAAACTGTTAACCCAAAACATGTAGGGTGGTTAGTGATAGTTTATTATATAACTGACCGAGTTAGAACTTGATATATATATAAGTTTAACCCCAAACCATGGTAGGGTGTTTAGTGATAGTTTATTATATTAACTGACAGAGTAGACACTTATATATATAAAACTGTTTAACCCAAAAATCATGTGTGTGTTAGTGAAGTTATTATAGTAACTGACCGAGTAGACACGTATAATTAAACTGTTAACCAAACATGTAGGGGGTTTAGTGATAGTATTATATTAATGACCGAGTAGACACTTTATATATAAACTGTTTAACCCAAACCAGTAGGGGGTTTAGTGATAGTTTATTGTATAACTAACCGAGTAGACACTTATATATATAAACTGTTTAACCCAAACCATGTAGGGTGTTTAGTGATAGTTACTATAGTAACTTACTGAGTAGACACACACACACACATATATATATATATACACATATATATATATATATATATATATAAAACCTTAACATAAATGTTTACCCAAAACAACCCGTCGGTGTATAGTGCTAGAGTTTATTATTGTAAACTGACCGTAGTAGACTTATGTAGGGGTTTTAATGATGGAGTTGTTATTATAGTAAACTGACTGAGTAGACCACTTATATAATATAAACTGTTTACCCAAAATGTGGGTGTTTAGTGATAGTTATTCTAGTAACTGACCGAGTAGACCACTAATATTATATAAAACTGTTTTAACCCAAAAACAATGTATGGGTTGTTATAGGATAGTTTATTATAATAACTGACTAAATTGAGTAGACACTTATAATATAAACTGTTTAACCCAAACATGTATGGTGTTTAGTGATAGTTTTATAGTAACAAATGACCGAGTAGACAATCACTAAACACACCTACATGGTTTGGGTTAACAGTTATATATATAAAGTGTCTACTCAGTCAGATATAAATATATAAACTATCAAGTAAACACCCTACATTTGGGTTTTTTTTAAAAGTATTATATACTAAGTGTCTACTCGGTCACGGTGACTATAATAACTCTTAACTAAACAACCCTACATGGTTTGGGTTAAACAGTTTAGATATTAAGTGTCTACTCGGTCAGTTACTATAATAAAACTATCACTAAACACCCTACATGGTGTGGGTTAAACAGTGTTATATATATAAGTGTCTACTCAGTCAGTTATATAATAAACTATCACTAAACACCCTACAGGTGGGTTAAACAGGATATATTATAAGTGTCTACTCAGTCAGTTACTATAATAAACTATCACCAACACCTACATGGTTTGGGTGTTAAACAGTTTTTATATAAGTGTCTACTCGGTCAGTTACTATAATAACTCTATCACTAACACCCTACATGGTTTGGTTAAAAGTTATATACATATATATGAGTTATTATAGTAACTGACCGAGTAGCACATATATATATAAAATGTTTAACCCCACACCTGAGGTAGTGGTGTTTAGTGATAGAGTTTATTATAGTAATGACCGAGTAGACAATCACTAAACACCCCTACATGGTTTGGTATACAGTTTATATATATAAGCGTCTACTCGGTCAGTTACTATAATAAACTCTATCACTAAAGACCCTACGGGTGGGGGTTAAACAGTTTAGTGATAGTAATTATAGTAGTAACTTACCGAGTAGACACTTGTATATAAAACTGTTAACCCAAACCATGTAGGGTGTATAGTGATAGTTATTAAGTAATACGTAGACGAGTAGACACTTATATATATAAATTGTTTAACCCCAAACCATGTAGGGTGTTTAGTAGTTATTATAGTAACTGACGAGTAGACACTTATATATATAAACTGTTTAACCCAAACCATGTAGGGTGTTTAGTTAGTGAGTTATTATAGTAAACTGACAGAGTAGACACTTATATAATAAACTGTTTAACCCCAAACCAGATGGTGTTAGTGATAGTTTTTTAATAACTGATCAGAGTAGACAATCATAAAACACCCTACATGGTTTGGGTAAACAGTTTATATATAAAGTGTCTATCGGTCAGTTACTATAATAAACTCTTATCACTAACACCCTACAGGTTTGGGTTAAACAGTTTATATACATATATAGAGTATTATAGTAAACTGACCGAGTAGACACTTATATAATAAACTGTTTAACCCACACCCTGCAGGGCTTATTGATAGAGCTTATTATAGTAAACTGGACCGAGTAGACACTTATATTAAACTGTTTAACCCAAACCATGTAGGGGGTTAGTGATAGATTTATTATAGTAACTGACCCGAGTAGACAATCACTAAACACCCTACATGGTTGTGGTTATACAGTTTAGAGATATAAGCGTCTACTCGGTCAGTACAATAATAAACTTATCATAAAGACCTACAGGGTGTGGGTTAAACAGTTTAGTGATAGTATATAGTAACTACCGAGTAGACACTTGTATATATAACATGTTAACCCAAACCTGTAGGGGTGTATAGTGATGTTTATTATAGTACTGACCGAGTAGACATTATATAATAAATTGTTTAACCCAACCATGTAGGGTTGTTTATTGAAGTTTATATAGAGAAGAACTGACCGAGTAGACACTTATATATATAAACTGTTTAACCCAAACATGTAGGGTGTTTAGTGATAGTTATAGTAGTAACTGACCGAGTAGACACTCTATATATATAAACTGTTTAACCCAAACATGTAGGGTGTTATTAAACTGTTAACCCAAACCATGTAGGGTGTTTAGCGATAGAGTTTATTTATAGTAACTGACCGAGTAGACACTTATTATATAAACTGTTTAACCCAAACCATGTCGGGTGTTTTATAGTAACTGACCGAGTAGACACTATATATATATAAATGTTACTATAATAGCTAAGTGTCTACTCGGTCAGGTACTATAATAAATATCACAAACACCCTACAGGGTTTGGGTTTTAAACAGTTTATATAAGAGTTATTATAGTAACTGACCAAGTAGACACAATTATATAAAACTGTTTAACCCAAACCATGTAGGGTGTTTAGTGATAGTTTATTATAGTAACTGACCGAGTAGACACTTATATATATAAACTGTTTAACCCAAACCATGTAGGGTGTTTAGTGATGTTTATTATATAAAATGACGGTAGACAACTTATATATATACAACTAGTTGAACCCAACAGTACGGAGTTTAGTGATAGTTTATTATAGTTAATTGACCGAGTAGGACACTTCTTCCTAACCGTGTTAACCCCCCCCTGTCGGGTGTTTAGTGATAGCGTTATTATCGTAACTGACCGAACTAGATGGACGTATGTCTTTATACAACCTCCAATACTATGTTACTATGTAACTGTTATACAGACATAATGGGTAGGTATAAAGGTTGGACTAGATGGACGTATGTCATTATACAACCTCCAATGCTATGTAACTGTTATACAGACATTATGGGTAGGGTATAAAGGTTGGACTAGATGGACATATGTCTTTATATAACCTCCAATACTATGTTACTACGTAACTGTTATACAGACATTATGGGTAGGGTATCGCCGTGACGCCATGCACGTGCATGCGGCGAGGACTTGCGCAGGAGGAAGCAGCAAATCTCGGAGGGGCGGAGCTAAACTTTCAGCTAGGCACAATCAAGATGTCGGCAACTTGCAAGCTGGAATGATAAGCTCTGGAGGGGCATAGGAAAAAATAACAATGCCAACCGTTTTGGCAGCTTCCAACTAAACTTTACTTTATTTTACAGCATCCTTTAAACCTTATTAAATGTTTGTGAAGGTTCTCATTCATCCAGGTCATGCTATTTCTGTAATATTCATCCATCCAGGTCATGGTATATCTGTTGTATTCAGTTAGTTCAACTGGACATAAAGTTTAGTTCTTGAAGACGTTTCGCTAGTCATCCGACTGGCTTTCTCAATTCAGAATGACTTGTACAAGAATCTGTTGGCAATTATGTACCCTGGAAAATCCCAATTAGCATTATAATAATAATTCTTAAGACTGCCCACCGGTCATTGTAATAATATATTCCATAAGTCTACCTACCTGACATTGTAAATAATATATTCTATAAGATTGCTCATCAGGTCATATAATAATATATTCTATAAAATTGCTCATCATGGTCATTAAACTATATTCTAGAAGACTGCCACCTGGGTCATTAATATAATAATTCCGTAAGTTACACCATCCTGTCATTTATTGGTTGAAAAGTGTTAAAAAAAACAGACCACCCCCCAAACTGAAGTACAATTAAATATATATTATATATATATATATATATATATATATATATATATATATATAATATATATATATATATATATATAATATATATTTTTTTTTGTTTTTTTTTTATATCTGATACTACATATTGCACAAGAAACTGAAAAATATCCAGTTAGGTTTTCCATTTTGCATATTTAATTAAATGATATATAATATTTATATCTTCTATTTAACCGGGAGAGTAAAAAAGAAGTGGGAAGGAAAGGGTTAAGTAAACCTGCAAGTGCTGAGGATTAACCCTTGTGGTGCCAGAGGGTAATAATCTGTAGCTGGTCCAGATCATCCTCGGTGGAGACAGGGAGGGACACAGAGCTGCAATATCATTATGGGGGCAGGGCAGGCTCAGTGTCTGGGATGGGGACATCTTGTGCACACAGCTTATTCTCTATAAATAACACGTGGGTAAAGCCCCTGCCTGGGCGTCAGCAGTCTGACAAGGTCTCCCCCCATCTCAGTCTCCATGTGGAATGTTTGAGTCCAGGGAATTGGACACATCAGTCTGATTGTGTTCAGCAAATAGAAAATATTACAAACTTCCCATTGTAAAAGATTCACTAAAAAAAACACAGCTGCCCGGAGGAGGTGGGAGGCAGGTGTGTGTCTGGTGGGCAGGTGGGGGTTTTATACAGGTAGGGGGTTGGGGGCTGAACCCTGGATTGGTTTCTAAGACTAAACAAAGAAAATGCTGACTTTACTAATCAGCAAAAAGGAGAATAGTCTGTAGGGGGCACCACCACCCTAGTCCACAAGCAATCACCCAGGCAGCCTGCCACAACTTCAGGGCGTGGTTAATACCCAGCCATCCCCGTCAGGTAGCAGATTACTGGCTCAGTCCTCCTGCGTGCCCATTTACCTCTCCTAGGCTATCCAGGTAAACTCTTTCATTTGCCCCCCCCTTACACCCGGGGTGCAGTCTTCAATCTCATCATCCTCCAGTATGACATCATCCTTCCACTTCACATCATCATCCTCTTCTTCTCCCATTTCTTCATCCACCTTGAGCTCATCAACATCATCAAGATAGTGACCGTCCCCAGAGTACATGGCATCCGAGAGTGTGCAATGCCAGGGTTCCCTACACCTTGCCCAGCACAATCGCAAAAACACCGTGCCTCCGTGAGCCATGCTTGATCCCCACGCTAGCAGCCGACTGAACACGCGGTTACACACCTTGCACACGTACTTTTTGTCTTTACTGTGCACCTGGGGGAAAAAAAAATGGAATATTTCAGTAGGTTCCCCACCATCCTCTGTGCCCCCCAACCATGATTTGTACAGTCTGTCTGTCACGGTTGCAATGCAGGGAGACTGTCATTCCTACAAAATCCATCTGTCATAAGAATGGGGGAAAGAGTTTATTATTAATGTGTGTCTGGTCGAGCTAACACCGCCCTACCACTGCATACAGGTATGTGTATCGCTTGTGTGCCTGTCATCTCCAGAGAAGAGCTGGTTACAGCATATAATACAGAGAGAGTGTCAGCTACCTAACTCTGGGACAGATGGCCGAACATTAGATGACAGCAAAGGACACTCCATGAAAAGGCCACTTGGCTGCCATGGTAACCGTGATGCCTGGATCTGGCCTGCAACATGTCCCCAGAGTAGATTCAGTGATGTATAAAAAATGTACGACACAGCTCCACTGCACCTCACCTGAATATACACGCACAGTCGTGTACAGAATGTACAGGCACAGCTCCACCACTCACCTGAATACACCAGCACAGTCAGTGTACAATGTTACAGGCACAGCTCCACTGCACCACTCACCTGAATATACACAGCTGTCAGTGTACAGAATGTAACAGGCACAGCTCCACCGCTCACCTGAATACACACAGCACAGTCAGTGTACAGAATGTAACAGGCACAGCTCCACCACTCACCTGAATACACACAGCACAGTCAGTGTACAGAATGTAACAGGCAAAGCTCCACCACTCACCTGAATACACACAGCACAGTCAGTGTACAGAATGTAACAGGCAAAGCTCCACACTCACCTGAATACACACAGCACAGTCAGTGTACAGAATGTAACAGGCAAAACTCCACCACTCACCTGAATACACACAGCACAGTCAGTGTACAGAATGTAACAGGCACAGCTCCACCACTCACCTGAATACACATCAGTCAGTGTACAGAATGTAACAGGCACAGCTCCACCACTCACCTGAATATACACAGCACAGTCATGTCTCGAATGTAACAGGCAAAGCTCCACCACTCACCTGAATACCACAGCACAGTCAGTGTACATAATGTAACAGGCACAGCTCCACCACTCACCTGAATACACACAGCACAGTCAGTGTACAGAATGTAACAGGCAAAGCTCCACCACTCACCTGAATACACACAGCACAGACAGTATACAGAATGTAACAGCCAAAGCTCCACCACTCACCTGAATATACACAGCACAGTCAGTGTACAGAATGTAACAGGCACAGCTCAACCACTCACCTGAATATACACAGCACAGTCAGTGTACAGAATGTAACAGGCACAGCCCAACCACTCACCTGAATACACACCACAGTCTTGTACAGAATGTAACAGGCACAGCTCCACCACTCACCTGAATACACACAGCACAGTCAGTGTACAAATGTTAGACACAGCTCCATCACTCTCCTGAATATACACAGCACAGTCAGTGTACCAAATGTAACATAGTATAGAAAAGTATTGTAGTGCCGTATTAGTCCAATATACAGATGTAAAAAATAAGAGTACTGTAATACTTTGTCTATGGACTTACAGTTTATTTAGTTGACAAGCTTTCGAGGGCCATACCCTCTTCGCCAGATCACGCAGGACTCAAAATGTAACAGACACCGCTTCCTTGTTACCTGCCATAATAACTGGGGACACGTGGGATTGTGGGAGCCCTGATCACATCAATGTGTTACGAGCCACAAACAGGAATACAGATACGACCTATTTACAGCTGACGGACACCTGAGCCAAGTGATTCTAGGTCAGCGGGGGAGGGGAAAGGCCAAAGCTCCTTTAGCAGTGACCACATTGAAAACAACATCAATGAGACACAAATGAGAACACACAGTTTTTATCTGTATTTCCAATCAATGACTAGAGAGATGCCATACAGTTTACTAATACAACGAACGCAGAACTCCGGTCATTTGTATCTGTAATATAGCACATTTGGAAAGATCTCACATATGGGTGAATAAACAAGAATTTTGGAGCATCCAGGTGCATTTTTGTGGTTACATGTATTTTAAGACTGAGGAGCAGTACAGTCTGCGAGTGACAGTCCGGAGAGAGAGTGGGATCCAAAAACTTGTGAGTTACTGTAAATATAACAGTCATATTTCCCTGTTCTAGGATCAGGGTAAAAGATGCAACAAAACAAACATTCCTAACACTGTTATTATTGCTCTGTTAGTGACAGGAATTGCAACGTCATTGAACCTATTTCTAGATAACATTTAATAAGATGCTCTGATGTGGGGGAGACCAACAGCAACTGCACTAACGTATGGCCCAGCACAGAAGAGCCAATTCCTCGGGTCAGGACTCAGCCGTGTACCTGCATCTTAGGATAAAGGACATACCTTTGAAGATTGTAATGTTAACATCTTGGGGAAGGAACATGACTGGTTCAAGAGAGGTGTCAAGGAGGCCATTTATGTGAAAATAAGAATAAAGAAAGCCTAAATAGAGGTGTGGGGGTTCGACACCAACTGTCTGCCATGTACAATGCTGTTCCTATAACACTTCTTAAGGTGCCCATACATCTATAAGATTTTACTTAACCCGACCGAGCGCTCACCCGATGTTCCTTCGATCCTGCCGGAACCGCTTCTCCCGATCTTACATTCGACCGCACATGCGATCGCAAAATGAATGGGATTTTGCGATCGCATGTTGGCCGAATGTAAGATCGGGAGAAGCGTTTCCGGCAGCATCGATGAACATCGCGTGAGCGCTCGGTCGGGTAAGTAAAATCTTATAGATGTATGGGCACCTTTAGCCACTATTCAATCAAGCCCTTAACACCTGGCTGAGATATGCTCGTGTTATAGGAACAGCATTGTACATGGCAGACAGTTGGTGTCGAACCCCCACACCTCTATTTAGGCTTTCTTTATTTCTTTATTTTCACATAAATGGCCTCCTTGACACCTCTCTTGAACCAGTCATGTTCCTTCCCCAAGATGTTAACATTACAATCTTCAAAGGTATGTCCTTTATCCTTAAGATGCAGGTACACGGCTGAGTCCTGACCCGAGGAATTGGCTCTTCTGTGCTGGGCCATACGTTAGTGCAGTTGCTGTTTGGTCTCCCCCACATCAGAGCATTCTTATTAAATGTTATCTAGAAATAGGTCTCAATGACGTTGCAATTCCTGTCACTAACAGAGCAATAATAACAGTGTTAGGAATGTTTGTTTTGTTGCATCTTCTTACCCTGATCCTAGAACAGGGAAATATGACTGTTATATTTACAGTAACTCACAAGTTTTTGGATCCCACTCTCCTCTCCGGACTGTCACTCTGCAGACTGTACTGCTCCTCAGTCTTAAAATACATGTAACCACAAAAATGCACCTGGATGCTCCAAAATTCTTGTTTATTCACCCATATGTGAGATCTTTCCAAATGTGCTATATTTACAGATACAAATGACCGGAGTTCTGCGTTCGTTCGTATTAGTAAACTGTATGGCATCTCTCTAGTCATTGATTGGAAATACAGATAAAAACTGTGTGTTCTCATTTGTGTCTCATTGATGTTGTTTTCAATGTGGTCACTGCTAAAGGAGCTTTGGCCTTTCCCCTCCCCCGCTGACCTAGAATCACTTGGCTCAGGTGTCCGTCAGCTGTAAATAGGTCGTATCTGTATCCTGTTTGTGGCTCGTAACACATTGATGTGATCAGGGCTCCCACAATCCCACGTGTCCCCAGTTATTATGGCAGGTAACAAGGAAGCGGTGTCTGTTACATTTTGAGTCCTGCTGTGATCTGGCGAAGAGGGTATGGCCCTCGAAAGCTTGTCAACTAAATAAACTGTAAGTCCATAGACAAAGTATTACAGTACTCTTATTTTTTACATCTGTATATTGGACTAATACGGCACTACAATACTTTTCTATACTATGTTACATTTGGTACACTGACTGTGCTGTGTATATTCAGGAGAGTGATGGAGCTGTGTCTAACATTCTGTACACTGACTGTGCTGTGTGTATTCAGGTGAGTGGTGGAGCTGTGCCTGTTACATTCTGTACAATGACTGTGCTGTGTGTATTCAGGTGAGTGGTTGGGCTGTGCCTGTTACATTCTGTA
The DNA here is from genome assembly GCA_019447015.1 of Hymenochirus boettgeri. Taxonomy (NCBI): domain Eukaryota; kingdom Metazoa; phylum Chordata; class Amphibia; order Anura; family Pipidae; genus Hymenochirus; species Hymenochirus boettgeri. The sequence goes on along the minus strand of CM033476.1, from coordinate 101,904,675 downwards.
CACTGACTGTGCTGTGTATATTCAGGTGAGTGGTTGAGCTGTGCCTGTTACATTCTGTACACTGACTGTGCTGTGTATATTCAGGTGAGTGGTGGAGCTTTGGCTGTTACATTCTGTATACTGTCTGTGCTGTGTGTATTCAGGTGAGTGGTGGAGCTTTGCCTGTTACATCTGTACCTGACTGTGCTTGTGTATTCAGGTGAGTGGTGGAGCTGTGCCTGTTACATTTGTACACTGACTGTGCTGTGTATTCAGGTGAGTGGTGGAGCTTTGCCTGTTACATTCTGTACACTGACTGTGCGTGTGTATTAGGTGAGTGGTGGAGCTGTGCCTGTTACATTCTGTACACTGACTGTGTGTGTATTCAGGTGAGTGGTGGAGCTGTGCCTGTTACATTCTGTACACTGACTGTGCTGTGTGTATTCAGGTGAGTGGTGGAGCGTTTGCCTGTTACATTCTGTACACTGACTGGTGCTGTGTGTATTCAGGTGAGTGGTGGAGCTTGCCTGTTACATTCTGTACACTGACTGTGCTGTGTGTATTCAGGTGAGTGGTGGAGCTTGGCCTGTTACATTCTGTACACTGACGTGCTGTGTGTTATTCAGGTGAGTGGTGGAGCGGTGGCCTGTTACATTCTGTACACTGACTGTGCTGTGTGTATTCAGGTGAGCGGTGGAGCTGTGCCTGTTACATTCTGTACACTGACAGCTGTGTATATTCAGGTGAGTGGTGCAGTGGAGCTGTGCCTGTAACATTCTGTACACTGACTGTGCTGTGTGTATTCAGGTGAGTGGTGGAGCTGTGCCTGTTACATTCTGTACACTGACTGTGCTGTGTATATTCAGGTGAGCGGTGCAGTGGAGCTGTGTCTGTTACATTTTTTTATTACATCACTGAATCTACTCTGGGGACATGTTGCAGGCCAGATCCAGGCATCACGGTTACCATGGCAGCCAAGCTGGCCTTTTCATGGAGTGTCCTTTGCTGTCATCTAATTGTTCGGCCATCTGTCCCAGAGTTAGGTAGCTGACACTCTCTCCTGTATTATATGCTGTAACCAGACTCTTCTCTGGAGATGACAGGCACACAAGCGATACACATACCTGTATGCAGTGTAGGGCGGTGTTAGCTCGACCAGACACACATTAATAATAAACTCTTTCCCCCATTCTTATGACAGATGGATTTTGTAGGAATGACAGTCTCCCTGCATTGCAACCGTGACAGACAGACTGTACAAATCATGGTTGGGGGGCACAGAGGATGGTGGGGAACCTACTGAAATATTCCATTTTTTTTCTTCCCCCAGGTGCACAGTAAAGACAAAAAGTACGTGTGCAAGGTGTGTAACCGCGTGTTCATGTCGGCTGCTAGCGTGGGGATCAAGCATGGCTCACGGAGGCACGGTGTTTGCTTGGATTGTGCTGGGCAAGGTGTAGGGAACCCTGGCATTGCACACTCTCCGGATGCCATGTACTCTGGGGACGGTCACTATCTTGATGATGTTGATGAGCTCAAGGTGGATGAAGAAATGGGAGAAGAAGAGGATGATGATGTGAAGTGGAAGGATGATGTCATACTGGAGGATGATGAGATTGAAGACTGCACCCCGGGTGTAAGGGGGGGGCAAATGAAAGAGTTTACCTGGATAGCCTAGGAGAGGTAAATGGGCACGCAGGAGGACTGAGCCAGTAATCTGCTACCTGACGGGGATGGCTGGTTATTAACCACGCCCTGAAGTTGTGGCAGGCTGCCTGGGTGATTGCTTGTGGACTAGGGTGGTGGTGCCCCCTACAGACTATTTCTCCTTTTTGCTGATTAGTAAAGTTCAGCATTTTCTTTTGTTTAGTCTTAGAAACCAATCCAGGGTTCAGCCCCCACCCCCCTACCTGTATAAAACCCCCACCTGCCCACCAGACACACACCTGCCTCCCACCTCCTCTCCGGGCAGCTGCTGTTTTTTTTAGTGAATCTTTTACAATGGGAAGTTTGTAATATTTTCTATTTGCTGAACACAATCAGACTGATGTGTCCAATTCCCTGGACTCAAAACATTCCACATGGAGACTGAGATTGGGGGGAGACCTTGTCAGACTGCTGACGCCCAGGCAGGGGCTTTACCCACGTGTTATTTATAGAGAATAAGCTGTGTGCACAAGATGTCCCCATCCCAGACACTGAGCCTGCCCTGCCCCCATAATGATATTGCAGCTCTGTGTCCCTCCCCTGTCTCCACCGAGGATGATCTGGACCAGCTACAGATTATTTACCCTCTGGCACCACAAGGGTTAATCCTCAGCACTTGCAGGTTTACTTAACCCTTTCCTTCCCACTTCTTTTTTTACTCTCCCCGGTTAAATAGAAGATATAAATATTTATATATCATTTAATTAAATATGCAAAATGGAAACCTAACTGGGATATTTTTCAGTTTCTTGTGCAATATGTAGTATCAGATATAAAAAAACAAACAAAAAAAAATATATATATATATATATATATATATATATATATATATATATATTTAATTGTACTTTCAGTTTGGGGGGTGGTCTGTTTTTTTTTAACACTTTTCACACCAATAAAATGACAGGATGTGTAATCTTACGGAATATATTATTATAATGACCCAGGTGGGCAGTCTTCTAGAATATATTGTTTTAATGACCTGATGAGCAATTTTATAGAATATATTATTATAATGACCTGATGAGCAATCTTATAGAATATATTATTACAATGTCCAGGTAGGTAGACTTATGGAATATATTATTACAGTGACCAGGTGGGCAGTCTTAAGGAATATATTATTATAATGACCATGTGCACAGTCTTATAGAATATATTATTATAACGACCTGATGAGCAATCTTATAGAATATATTATTACAGTGACCAGGTGGATAGACTTATGGAATATATTATAACAATGATCAGGTGGGCAGACATATGGAATAAATTATTATAATAACTAGACTGTGTAATATTATAGAATACATTATTATAATGACCCAGTGGTATATATTAATATAATGATATAATGACCAGGAATTATATGATGTGTGATAGGAAGGTTAGCTATTAGTTACAATGCTTGGGAATAGTATTGGGGGTAGATTAAAGACACATTTCTGTTAATTTTTCAGACGGTAGATTAGACCACTTTCAATGCTAACTCATTGTCAAATCTGGGCCCTTAACTGGATTTCATGTTTGTCAATTGAAGAACTGAACAACTGCAAACATCATTTTATAACAAGTGATGTGGAAATAACATTACACATCACCCCTTTCATTGGCCTGGCCACTAGAGTAACTGGTCTGTGTTACATTTCCTCCTGCAATATGGTGACAGAGGGTCACAGGATGTGCATGGAGTATCCGAGGGAGGGGGAGTATGTATGTATGTTAAACAAGAATTGAAGCCAAACTGAAAAGATGAAATAGATTTGGGGTGTAAACGAAAAGGCAGAAACAATATGGGTGGAGCTGTGTACAGGAAGCAAGAAGGTGGTTATATTAATTGTTGGGGTATGTTATAAGCTGCCAAATGCCAGTGAGGAGGTGAAAATCAATCACCATATGCAGTTGGCAAAGGCAACTTCTTAAATCTTCTTTATAAGCATTTTCTTTCACAGATGGTAGAAGTTCCTACTGGACAGGATGCATTGTTGGATCTGGTGATATCTAAATAATCCTGAGCTCATTTTGGAGATGAAGGTAATGGGAAGCTTAGGGAATAGTGATCATGATATAGTGTCATTTAATGTAGGTTGCAAAAAACAGAAGTGCACTGGGTTAACAAAAACTTTTAACTTTAGGAAAACTCTTTTTTATGTTGTTAAAGGAATCACTCCTGCTCATAGACTGGGGGGAATTGTTCATAGGTAAAGATATTGAGCAGAAGTGGACTGCTTTTAAAGAGATATTAAACTATTACATTTCTAAATTTATACCTTTAAGGAACAAGTGTAAAACAATAAGGTCCTTTCCTGTCTGACTTAATGCTCAGGTAAAAAGGGAAATGGGAAAAGAGATAAAGGCTTTTAAAATGTTGAAATCAGAGGTAACAGAACAGTCTTACAGGGAGTATAAAAGCTGTAGTAAGAAGTGCAAGAAAACAATTACACTAGCTAAAATAGAAAATGAAATACGGATAGCCGTACAAAGCAAGTCCAACCCCAAAATGTTTTTTTAAAGGGCATGTCCACCCCCAAAACTAAAATTTAACCCCATACTGGCCCCACTCTGTAGTTTAATAAAATCCTTACCATACATTTCTGCTCCAAATGGTTCTCCTGCTATGCCCCTCCAAAGTCCAGGAAACTGCAGTGTAGGATCTGTCCTGCATCTGCCTCAACCTCGACAAGGATTGAGGCATGCGCCGGAGAGCCCTCCCCTCCCTCCCTCCCTCTCCCACCCGCTTTGGTCTCCCTACCCCTAGCGTAAATCCTTTTTTATATAATATAGTTCATGTTCCCCTAGCCCCAACCGCTATAATTATATCATCAGAAAGTCCCCTGGTCATTACTTACCTTACCTCTCTCCTTCACTGTTGTGGGCAGCCGCGTCCGTGATTGGCTGCCTCTTAGCCAATCACAGACGTGGCTGCCGGTTCCGCCCCCTGCTTGCAGTTCCGTGCAAGCAGAGGGCCGGGCAGTGCAGCGAAGGAGAGAGGTAAGGTAAGTAATGATCGGGGGACTTTCTGATGATATAATTATAGTGGTTGGGGCTGGGGGAACATGAACTTTTTATAAAGGGTGGACATGCTCTTTAAACATATCAATAGTAAAAGGGCTGAGAATGTGGGATCCTAGTCCTTATAGCAGGAACTGTAATAATATGAAGGGTATAAATGAGGAATATTCACTCTGTATACACTATAGAGAATCCTGGTCCTTATAGCAGGGATTGTAATAATATGAAGGGTATAAATGATGAATATTCACTCTGTATCACTATAGAGAATCCTAGTCCTATAGCAGGACTGTAATAATATGAAGGGTATAAATGAGGGATTCACTCTGTATACACTATAGAGAATCCTAGTCCTTATAGCAGGAACTGTAATAATATGCATGTATAAATGAGGAATATTCACTCTGTATACACTATAGAGAATCCTAGTCCTTATAGCGGGGCTGTAATAATATGCAGTGTAATAATGAGGAATTCACTCTGTTACCTATAGAAATCTAGTCCTTATAGCGGGGGCTGTAATAATAATGAGGGTATAAATGAGAAATATTCACTCTGTATATCACTATAGAGAATCCTAGTCCTTATAGCGGGACTGTATTAATACGAAGGGTATAAATGAATATTCACTCTGTATACACTATAGAGAATCCTAGTCCTTATAGCATTGACTATAATTATATAAGGGTATAAATGAGGAATATTCACTCTGTATAACTATAGAGAGTCCTAGTCCTTATAGCAGGGACTGTAATAATATGAAGGGTATAATGAGGATAATTCACTCTGTATCACTATAGAGAATCCTAGTCCTTATAGCGGGGACTGTAATATATGATGGGTATAATGAGGAATATTCACTCTGTATCACTATAGAGAATCCCCCTCCTCATCCCAAATAACCTCTCGGGCCAAATCTCCCCCCCCCCAATCTCTC
>CM033476.1:101884751-101896252 GCA_019447015.1 Hymenochirus boettgeri | reverse complement strand
GAATATTCACTCTGTATACACTATAGAGAATCCTAGTCCTTATAGCGGGGACTGTAATAATATGAACGGTATAAATGAGGAATATTCACTGTGGCTGAGGATTTGGTACGGAAACAATTAGACAAAGTTAATATCAATAAAGACCTAGGACCAAATGGAAAACAGCCTTGGATCTTAAGAGAACTTATTCCAGTTTTATCTAGATCACTGTTTCTTATCTTTCCAGATTCACTTTTGTCTGGGGATGTGCCGCTGGATTGGAAAAAAGCCAATGTAATACCAATATTCAATAAAGGTAGTCGCTCACAGCCTGGTAACTATAGACCTGTAAGCCTAACATCAGTGGTAGGGAAGTTGCTGGAAACTTTGTTACGGGATCATATCCTTTGTCTACAGAACTGATCTTATTAGTAGTAGTCAGCATGGATGTATGAGAAAACTGAGTAAAAATTTAGATTCAGGCATAGCAGTGGATGTAGTAGATAAGGTAGATTCTGCTAAAGCTTTTGATACTGTGCCACATAGGTGACTGATGTATAAACTGAGGACTGATGGCCTAGAAAAAAACATTTATACACGGATAGAGAATTGGTTATTGGATCGCAGAGTGGTGGTCAATGGAGCTAGGTATAGAGTAGAGGAGCACACTACTTGGGTGATGAATTCATTTATTTAGTGCAAAAGTATAACATACGTTTCGGGACTCACTGTCCCTTCCCCTTCCTGAGGAAAGGACAGTGAGTCCCGAAATGCAGTGAGCCCTGTAAGTAGGGGACTGAGAGGATTTGCACCTACCAACTTGTCTGGCTAATTAGCCAACAACAGTGTACCATAGTACATTTGGAACTTTGCTGGTCAATGGAGCTACATCTATGAGGGCTAAAGTTCTAAGTGGTTTGACACAGGGTTCTGTACTGGGTCCGCTTCTGTTTAATCTGTTTATAAATGACTTAGAAGGGGCATTGAGAGCAAGGTCTCTGTGTTTGCTGATGACACTAAACTATGCAGAGCTTTGGAAACTTCCAATGATGTGCAAGTGCTGCAAGCAGACCTAGATAGATTATCACAATGGGCAGCAGAATGGCAGATGGGATTCAATGTTGATAAATGTAAGGTGATGCATTTGGGGTTTAATAATCCCTGTGCCACCTACACCATAAATAACTCTGTGTTAAGTTACTCTAATTAACTATCACTAACACCCTAAATGGTTTTGCTGGTTTAACACAGTTAGTGATTGATTAGAGTAACTGACCGAATACAAACAAAATTGGGGTAGGCACCATGCTAAATATTAGAGTTGAACTGAGTCATGCTCTTTGAAATTACTAAGCGTTGCAGCCATCATCGAAAATATTTATACCACCCACCGATTAGTTATAGTAACTGAAACGAGTAGACTATTCTATATATAAACTGGTTTAACCCAAACCATGTAGGGTGTTTAGTAAGTTATTATAGTAAACTGACGCGAGTAGACACTTATTCATATAAAACTGTTTAACCCAAACCATGTAGGGTGTTTAGTGATAGTTATTATATAACTGACCGAGTAGACACTTATATATATAAACTGTTTAACCCAAACCATGTAGGGTGTTTAGTGATAAAGTTAATTATAGTAACTGACCGAGTAGATATATATATATATATATATATATATAAATTGTTTAACCCAAAGCTTGAAGGTGTGTAGGATTGTCTACTCTGTCAGTTACTATAATAAACTATCACTAAACACCCTACATGTTTGGGTTAAACAGTTTATATATATAGTGTCTATTCGGTCAATTACTATATATAACTCTCACTAAACACACTACAGGTTTTGGTTAAAACAGTTTATATATATAAGTGTCTACTCGGTTCAGTTACTATAATAACTCTATCACTAAACACCTACATGGTTTGGGTTTAACAGTTATATATATTGTGTGCTACGTCTGTCAGTTACCTATAATAACTATCACTAAACACCCTACATGGTTTGGGTTAAACAGTTTATATTATAAGTGTCTAACTCCGGTCAGTTACGATAAAACATCACTAACAACCCTACATTTGGGTTAAACAGTTTATATCAAAGTGTCTACTCGGTCAGTTACTATAATAACTATCACTAAACCCCCACACCATTGGTTTGGGTTAAACAGTTTATATATATAAGTGTCTACTCGTCCAGTACTATAATAACTATCACTAAACACCCCTACATGGTTTGGGTAAACAGTTTTATATATATAAGTGTCTCTCTGTCCGTTTTTCTAAAAATAACTTACACTAACCACCCACATGGTTTGGGTTAAACAGTTTATAATAATAATGTCTACGGTCAATTACTTAAATAACTTCACTAAACACCCTAATGGTTTTGGGTTAACAGTTTATATATATATAAAGTGTCATTCGGTCCTACTCTAATTAACTGCACTAACACCCTACTGGTTTGGGTTAAACGTTTAGGATTATTAAGTAACTGACTCGAATACAACCAAATTGGTTAGGCACCAGATGCAAAAATATTAGAGTTAACTAGGCTCATGCTTCTTAAATTACTACAGGTGCAGCACTCCATGAAATTATTATATAGAGTTATTATAGTAACTGACCGGTAACACTTTCTATATATAACTGTTTAACCCAAACCATGTAGGGTGTTAAGTGATAGTTAATTAGAAGTATGACCGAATAGACACTTATGTATATAAACTGTTTAACCCAAACCATGTAGGTGTTAGTGATAGTTTATTATAGTAACTGACCGAGTAGACCTTATATATAAACTGTTTAACCCAAACCATGTAGGGTGTTTAGATAAAGTTAATTAGAACTACCCGAGAAGTTATATATATATATATATATATAAATTGTTTAACCCAAAGCTTGAAGGGTGTTTAGTGATTGTCTACTCTGTCAGTTACTATAATAAACTATCACTAAACACCCTACATGGTTTGGGTTAAACAGTTTATATATATAAGTGTCTACTCGGTCATTACTTAAATAACTTTATCACTAACACCCACATGATTTGGGTTAAACAGTTTTAATATATATAAGTGGTCCTATTCGGTCAATTACTATAATAAACTATCACTAAACACTACCATGGTTTGGGTTAAACAGTTATATATATAAGTGTCATTCGGGTCAATTACTAATAAACTATCACTAACCACACTAACCATGGTTTGGGTTAAACAGTTTATATATATAATTGTCTACTCGGTCAGTTACTATAATAAACTTTATCACTAAACCCCAACATGATTTGGTTTAAACGTTTATATATGATGTCTATTCGGTCAATTACTATAATAAACTATCACTAAACACACTACATGGTTTGTTTAAACATTTTATATATAAAGTGTCTACTGGTCAGTTACTATAATAAACTATCACTAACACACTACATGGTTGGTGTAAACAGTTATATATATAAGTGTCTACTCGGTCATTTCATAATAAGCTCTATCATAAAGATCCTAACAGGGTGTGGGTTAAACAGTTTTATATATAAGTGTCTACTCGTCAGTTACTATAATAACTCATATATGTATATAAACGGTTTAACAACCAGTAGGGTGGTTTAGAGATAGAGTTTATAGTACTGACCGAGTAGACAATCACTAAACACCCTACATGTTTTGGGTTAAACAGTTATATATATAAGTGTCTACCGGTCAGTACTATAATAAACTATCACTAAACAACCCTACAATGTTTGGTTAAAACAGTTTTATATGTATTTCTCTATTCGGTCATACTATAATAAACTATCACGTACACCCTACATGGTTGGTTACAGTTATTATATATATAATGTTTCTATTTCGGTCAATTACTATAATAACTTCCTAAACCCCTACATGGTTGGGTTTAAAGTTTTATTATATATATGTGTCTATTCGGTCAATTACTATAATAAACTATCACTTACACCTACATGGTTTGGGTTAAACAGTTTTATCATATAGCGTGGTCTACTCGGTCATTTTACTATAATAAAACTATCACTAAACACCTACATGGTTTGGTTAAACGTTTATATATATAAGTTGTCACTCGTTCAGTTACGATACTATAAAAGCTCTAATCAATAAAGATCCTACAGGGGTGTGGGTTAAACAGTTTATATATATATGTCTACTCGGTCAGTTACTATAATAACTCATATAAGTAATATAAACTGTTATACCCACACCATGTGGGTGTTAAGAGAAGAGTTATTAGTGTAACTGACCGAGTAGACAATCACTAAACACCCTACATGATTTGGGTTAAACAGTTTATATATATAAGTGTTTACTCGGTCAATTACTATAATAAACTATCACTAAACACACTACATGGTTTGGGTTAAACAGTTTATATATATAAGTGTCTACTCGTCAGTTACTATAATAACTATCACTAAACCACACTACATGGTTTTGGGTTAAACAGTTTTATTATATACAAGTGTCTACTCGGTCATTACTATAATAAGCTCTATCAATAAACACCCTACATGGTGTGGGTTAAACAGTTTTAGATAATATATATATATATATATATAAGTGTCTACTCGGTCAGTTACTATAATAACTCATATATATGTATATAACCTGTTTAACCCAACCCATGTAGGGTGTTTAGAGATAAGAGTTTTAATAGTAACTGACCGAGGTAGACATCCAATATATATATACTATGATAATAATATATAAGAACGTTTAACCCAAACAGTAGGGTTTAGGTAGTTATTATATGTAACTGACCCGTAGACCCTTTATATAAACTTTTAACCCAACCATGTAGGGTGTTTCGTGATAGTTATTATAGTAACTGACTGAGTAGACACTTATATATATAACTGTTTCACCAAACCATGTAGGGTGTTTTAGTGATAGAGTTTATTATATAACTGACCGAGTAAACACTTATATATATAACCTGTTTACCCAACCATGTTAGGGTGTTTCGTGATAGTTTTTAGTAGTAAACGACCGAATAGACACTTATAATATATAACTTGTTTAACCCAAACCATGTAGGGGTGTTTAGTGATGTTTATTATAGTAACTGACCGAGTAACACTTATATATAAATTGTTTAACCCAAAGCTTGAAGGGTGTTTAGGATTGTCTACTCGTCAGTTACTATAATAAACTATCACTACACCCTACATGGTTTGGGGTTAACAGTTTATATTATAAGTGTCTACATCGGTCAGTTACTATAATAACTATCATCACACTAAACCCCTACATGGTTGGGTTAAACAGTTTATAGATATAGTGTCTACTCGGTCATTACTATGATAAACTTTATCACTAAACACCCACATGATTGGGGTTAAACAGTTTTATATATATAATTGTCTACTCGGTCAGTTACTATATAATACTATCACTAAACACCCTACATGGTTTGGGTTAAACAGTTTATATATTATATAGGTGTCATTGGTCAATTACTATATAAAACTTCACTAAACCCCTACGGTTGGGTAAACTTTATATATAATTGGTGTCCTATTCGTCAATTACTATAATAAACTATCACTAACACCCTACATGTTTGGGTTTAAACAGTTTCATAATAAAGTGTTCTACTCGGATCAGTTATATAATAAACTCCACTAACACACTACATGTTTTGGGTTAAACAGTTTATTATATTATAAGTGTCCTACTCGGTCATTGATACTTAATACTATCAACTAACAACACCCTACATTGTTTGGGTTAACAGTTTTAATATATAGTGTCTCTCGTGTCCAGTTATATAATAACTCTATCAATAAAGATCCTACAGGGTGTGGGGTTTAACAGTTTATATATATAACGTGTCTACTCGGTCAGTTACTATAAACTCTATCATAAAGATCCTACCGGTTGTGGTTAAAACCGTTTATATATAATGTCTACTCGGTCAGATTCCTATACTAACTCTATATATGTATATAAACTGTTTAACCCAACCATGTGGTGTTTAGAGATGAGTTTATTATAGTAATGACCGAGTAGACAATCACTAAACACCCTACGATTTGGGTTAAACAGTTTATATATATAAGTGTTTTACTCGGTTCAATTACTATAATAAACTATCACTAACACACTACATGGTTTGGGTTAAACAGTTTTATTATATATAGTGTCTACTCAGTTTACTATATAAACTATCATCTAAACACCACAATGGTTGTGGTTAAACAGTTTATATATATACAAGTGTCCTCTACTCGGTCAGTTACTAATATAAGCTCTATCAATAAACACCTACAGGTGTGTTTTAAACAGTTTATAATATATATATAATGGTCTACTCGTCAGTTCTATAATAACTCATATAATGTATATAAACTGGTTAACCCAAACAGTAGGGTGTTAGAGATAAGATTTATTATAGTCCTACCGAGTACACTTATATATATAAACTGTTTAACCCAACCATTGTGGTGTTTTAGTGTAGTTATTATGAAGCTGACGATTAAGACACTTAATATTTAAACTGTTTTTTTTTAACCCAAACCATGTATGGTGTTTAGTGATAGTTTATTATAGTAACTGACTGAGTAGACACTTAATAATATATAAACTGTTTAACCCAAACCATGTAGGGTGTTTAGTGATAAGAGTTTATTATAGTAACTGACGATGTATACACTTATATATATAACTGTTTAACCCAAACCATGTAGGTTGTTTTTCGTGATAGTTTTTATTATAGTAACTGACTGAGTAGACACTTATATATATAAACTGTTTTAACCAAACCATGTAGGGTGTTTATTGATAGAGTTTATTATAGTAACTGACCGATTAGACCTTATAATATAAACTGTTTAACCCAAACCAGTAGGGTGTTTCGTGGATAGTTTTATTATATACTGACCGAATAGACCGTATCTATATTAAACGTTTAACCCAAACCATGTAGGGTGTTTATATAGTTTATTATAGTAACTGACCGGTAGACACTTATATATATAAACTGTTTAACCCAAAGCTTGAAGGGTGTTTAGTGATTGTCTACTCTGGTCAGTTACTTAATAAACTATCACTAAACACCCTACATGGTTGGGTTTTAAACAGTTTTATATATAAGTGTCTACTCGTCCAGTTACTATCATAAACTATCACTAACACCCTACATGGTTTGGGTTTAAACACTTTATATATAAGTTGTCTACTCGGTCAGTTACTATAATAAACTATCACTAAACACCCAACATGGTTGGGTTAAACATTTATATATATGTGTCTATTCGGTCAATTACTATAAAAACTATCACTAACACCCCTACATGGTTTGGGGTTTAAACAGTTTACATAATAAGTGCCTACTCGGTCAGTTACTATAATAGCTCTATCATAAAGATCCTACAGGGTGGGTTAAACAGTTTTATATAATAAGTGTCTACTCCGTCAGTTTCTATAATCCATAATATGTATATAACTGTTTAACACAACCATGTAGGGTGTTTAGTGATAGTTATTATAGTAACCCCGAGTAGACAACACTAACACCCTACATGAGTTTGGTTAAACAGTTTATATATATAAGTGTTTTCTCGGTCAATTACTATATAAACTATCCTAACACACTACATGGTTGGGTTAAACATGTGATAATATATAAGTGTCTACTCGTCAGTTACTATAATAACTATCACTAAACACACTACATGGTTTGGGTTAAACAGTTTATATATATAAGTGTCTATTCAGTCAGTTACTATAATAACTATCACTAAACACACTACATGGTTTGGGTTAAACAGTTTATATATACCAGTGTCTACTCGTCAGTTACTATAATAAACCCTATCAATAAACACCCTACATGGTGTGGGTTAAACAGTTTATATATATATATATAAGTGTCTACTCGGTCAGTTACTATATAACTCAATATGTACATAAACTGTTTAACCCAAACCATGTAGGGTGTTTAGAGATAAGAGTTTATTTGTAACTGACCGAGTAGACACTTATATATAAACGTGTTTAACCCAAACCATGTAGGGTGTTTAGTGATAGTTATTATAGTACTGACCGAGTAGACACTTATATATATAAACTGTTTACCCAACCATGGTGGGGGTGTTTCGTGATAGTTTTTATGTAACTAATGAGTAGACACTTATTATATAACTGTTTAACCCAAACCATGTAGGGTGTTTAGTGATAGTTTTATTATAGTAACTGGCCAGTAGACACTTATATATATAACTGTTTAACCCAAACCATTGTAGGGTTTTGGCGATAGCTATTATAGTAACTACCGAGTAGACACATATATATAATATAAACTGTTTGACCCAAATCATGTAGGTGTTTAGTGATAGTTTATATAGTACTGACCGAGTAGACAATCACTAACACCCTACATGGTTTGGGTTAAACAGTTTATATATATAAGTGTCTACTCGGTCAGTTACTATAATAACTATCACTACAACCCCTTCAAGGTTGGGTTAAACAATTTATATACACCCTACAATGGTTTGGGTTAACAGTTTAATATATTGTCTACTCGGTCAGTTCTATATAAACTATCACTATACCCTACATGGTTGGGTTAAACAGTTTATATATATAAGTGTCTACTCGGTCAGTTATAATAAACTATCACTATACACCCTACATGGTTTGGGTTAAACAGTTTATATATATAAGTGTCTACTCTGTCAGTACTATAATACATCTACACTAAACAACCCTACATGGTGTTTGGCTTAACAGTTTTTATATAAGTGTCTACTCGGTCAGTTACTATAATACACTCTATCACTATACAACACCTAGTTTGGGTTAAACAGTTTATATAATAAGTGTCTACTCGGTCAGTTACTATAAAAACTATCCACTAACACCCTACATGTTTGGGTTAAAACGTTTATATATATAAGTGTCTACCGGTCAGTTACTATAATACACCTCTATCACTATACACCCTACATGGTTTGGGTTAACAGTTTTATATATAGTGTCTACACCGGTCAGTACTATAATAAACCTATCACATACACCCTACATGGGTGGGTTAACATGTATATATTAAGTGTCTACTCCGGTCAGTTACTATAATACACTCTATCACTATAACACCTACATGTTTGGGTTAACAGTTTATATATATAAGTGTCTACTCGGTCAGTTACTATAATACCTATCACTAAACACCCTACATGGTTTGGGTTAAAACGTTATTAATAAGTGTCTACTCATCAGTTACTATAATAAACTATCACTAAACACCCTCACATGGTTTGGTTTAAACAGTTTATATATAAGTGTCTACTCGGTCAGTTACTATAATAACTATCACTAAACACCTACATGGTTTGGGTTAAACAGTTTATATATATAAGTGTCTACTCAGTCAGTTACTATAATAAACTATCACTAAACACCCTACATGGTTTGGGTTAAACAGTCTATATATCTACTATTGAAGTAGAAATCTTGCATGTAAATGTATGTAATGTGCTCAGCTCACAGAATCCTCTGAATGCATCCACATAACAGTGACGCCCCTTTGAAAGGGCCGACACCCTTGAAGTCCAGTTTACCAATAAAAAGCCTGCATGTCACTTGCAGAGTGTGATTCCCGAATTCAGTAACTCAGATGAAGGGCCTGGCTCTGTGTGCTGCCCGACTTCAACAACACACACAGAGTTCACTTCAGTGACACAACAACAGCGTAATGTATGGTTACACAACTCAGAGCTGCACACACAGAACAACAGCTTCTATAACAGAGGGAACCAGACATTTGCCTTAGGGTCTATAACACATTACAATTTGGAAGATTTCAATATAAACCCTGGAAAGACTGTGTTACTATTGGTGATATGAATTACATTTATATACAAATATCAACCCAAGAAAAAGACTATGTTTACTATTGGTGATATGAACCACATTAGCAGTTATTGTCATGCTAAGAAATTTAAAGCAGAGACTCCTGGAATATGACCACACCCCCAGATACTGCTGTCACAGGAAACACACCAAACATCACTGTCACACTCATACCCCAACCATCACCGCAACAACACCCCAAACATCGCAACTATACCCCTAAATGTTGTAGCAGGCCCTAGATATTGTGTCTCCCTCCCACTCCCACCAAAAAATAATTACCGCTGCCCCCATTCATCATGCCACACCCTCAAACATCACAGGTACATTCCAGAATCACTCCATTTCAACCAATCCCTGTCCATGCCCTCAAACAGCACAGGCACCACACACCTACAAACTTGACATCCACATCCCAAAACACCATACCCCGCCTCTAAATGGCGTGGCCATGCCCCAAAATATCGTGACCCACCAAATGTCACGTCCAGCCACCTGACACAACACCATGACACGCCCCCAGACCTTTCCACACCCTAGAATGCCGTCCCACGCCAACCCCAACATCGCAGACATGCCCCATCCACCTACTCAAACCGGACATTTTGGGGTATGGACTATGTGGGAATTACCTGGACTTAAGCACCAGATACACACTGCCCACATGTCACACACTTCACAGACAGTTACAACTAAAAGAACAAAGACATCATGGCACTAGCATAGGACCAGAAAGTAACTTTATTGATTGGGATCTAATAGTCAATATTAAATGGTCCTTGTGCAAGGATAAAGTGTAAACAAAAAATAGAGTAAGTTTAATGAAAACACACAAGGCTTTAACATTACAGACAAAGAGCCTGCACGTCACTTTCTTCAGAGACATTGACGCCCGTTAGACACTCAAGTACTGCAGTATTCAGTTGCAATCAACATGTTCTCTCCACGGTGCATTCCATGTAGCATGTTCACCATATATTTACGCTCCAACTGGAAAAACTGGTAACGTTGTATATAAAGTTTTGCTATAAACATGTGCTATTCCTCCCTCAAACAATGTCACCTCTTTACACATAACTATCGAATATATGACGTACTTTACTAACTGTGCACTTCTTTTCCCCCCATCTCTCTTCCAAGCCAAACACACCTGCATGTAAAAAATACTATACCCACATGTGTACACGGGTAATGCAGAGTACAACTGCTAGTATATACATGTATAAGTGTCTACTCGGTCAGTTACTCTAATAAACTCTAACCCAAACCATGTAGGGTGTTTAGTGATAGAGTTTATTAGAGTAACTGACCGAGTAGACACATATATATAAACTGTTTAACCCAAACCATGTAGGGGTTTATGTGATAGTTTTATTATAGTAACTGACTGAGTAGACACTTATATATATAAACTGTTTAACCCAAACCAGTGTTGTGTTTAGTGATAGTTATTATAGTAACCTGACCGAGTGACACTAAATATATAACTGTTTAAACCCAAACCTGTAGGGTGTTAGTGATATTTTAATTAGAGTAATATGACCGAGTAGACACTTATATATATAAACTGTTTAACCCAACCATGTAGTGGTTTTAGTGTTAGGTTTATTATTCAACTGACCGAGTAGCACTTATATATAT
>CM033476.1:101859715-101884193 GCA_019447015.1 Hymenochirus boettgeri | reverse complement strand
ATTATAGTAACTGACCGAGTAGACACTTATATATATAAACTGTTTAAGCCAAACCATGTAGGGTGTTTAGTGATAGAGTGTATTATAGTAACTGACAGAGTAGACACTTATATATATAAACTGTTTAACCCAAACCATGTAGGGTGTATAGTGATAGTTTATTATAGTAACTGACCGAGTAGACACTTATATATATAAACTGTTTAACCCAAACCATGTAGGGTGTATAGTGATAGTTTATTATAGTAACTGACCGAGTAGACACTTATATATATAAACTGTTTAACCCAAACCATGTAGGGTGTTATATAAATTGTTTAACCCAAACCTTGAAGGGTGTTTAGTGATAGTTATTATAGTAACTGACCGAGTAGACACTTATATATATAAACTGTTTAACCCAAACCATGTAGGGTGTTTAGTGATTGTCTACTCGGTCAGTTACTATAATAACTATCACTAAACACCCTACATGATTTGGGTCAAACAGTTTATATATATATATGTGTCTACTCGGTCAGTTACTATAATAGCTATCGCTAAACACCCTACATGGTTTGGGTTAAACAGTTTATATATATAAGTGTCTACTCGGCCAGTTACTATAATAAACTATCACTAAACACCCTACATGGTTTGGGTTAAACAGTTTATATATATAAGTGTCTACTCAGTCAGTTACTATAATAAACTATCACTAAACACCCTACATGGTTTGGGTTAAACAGTTTATATATATAAGTGTCTACTCAGTCAGTTACTATAATAAACTATCACTAAACACCCTACATGGTTTGGGTTAAACAGTTTATATATATAAGTGTCTACTCGGTCAGTTACTATAATAAACTCTTATCACTAAACACCCTACATGGTTTGGGTTAAACAGTTTATATACATATATATGAGTTATTATAGTAACTGACCGAGTAGACACTTATATATATAAACTGTTTAACCCACACCCTGCAGGGTGTTTAGTGATAGAGTTTATTATAGTAACTGACCGAGTAGACAATCACTAAACACCCTACATGGTTTGGTTATACAGTTTATATATATAAGCGTCTACTCGGTCAGTTACTATAATAAACTCTATCACTAAAGACCCTACAGGGTGTGGGTTAAACAGTTTAGTGATAGTATATTATAGTAACTTACCGAGTAGACACTTGTATATATAAACTGTTTAACCCAAACCATGTAGGGTGTTTAATTATTAGTTATTATAGTAACTGACAGAGTAGACACTTATATATATAAACTGTTTAACCCAAACCATGTATGGTGTTTAGTGATAGTTTATTATAATAACTGACTGAGTAGACACTTATATATATAAACTGTTTAACCCAAACCATGTAGGGTGTTTAGTGATAGTTTATTATAGTAACTGACCGAGTAGACACTTATATATATAAACTGTTTAACCCAAACCATGTATGGTGTTTAGTGATAGTTTATTATAGTAACTGACCGAGTAGACAATCACTAAACACCCTACATGGTTTGGGTTAAACAGTTTATATATATAAGTGTCTACTCAGTCAGTTACTATAATAAACTATCACTAAACACCCTACATGGTTTGGGTTAAACAGTTTATATATATAAGTGTCTACTCGGTCAGTTACTATAATAACTATCACTAAACACCCTACATGGTTTGGGTTAAACAGTTTATATATATAAGTGTCGACTCGGTCCGTTACTATAATAAACTCTATCACTACCCCCTACATGGTTTGGGTTAACAGTTTATTATATAAGTTCCTACTCAGTCGTACTATATACACGATCACGAAACACCCTACCTGGGTTTGGGTTAAACAGTTTATATATCGAAGTGTCTACTCGGGTCAGTACAAAATAAACTCTATCACTAAACACCCTACATGGTTTGGGTTAAAACATTTATATATATAAGTGTCTAATCAGTCAGTTACTATAATAACTATCAATCACAAACCCCCTACATGGTTTGGTAAACCTTTTACATATATAAGTGGTCTACTCGGTCAGTTTACTATAATAACTATCACTACACCTACATGGTTTGGGTTAAACATTTTATATATTAAGTGTCTACTCGTCCGTTACTTTTATATAATAACTCTTATCTCTACACCCCTACCTGGTTTGGTTAAACATTGTTATATACATATATATGAGTTATATAGTAACTGACCGGTATACACTTATATATTATATATAACTGTGTAACCCCACATGTATAGGTGTTTATTGATAGAGCTATTATGTAACTGAACCGAGTTATACACTTGTATATATATAACTGTTTAAAACCCCAAACCATGTAGTGTGTTTAGTGATAGTTTTTATAGTAACTGAGTAGACACTTATATAATAACTGTTTAACCGCAAACCATGTCGTGTGTTTATGATAGTTTATTATAGTCAATTGACCGTAGTAAACCCTTATATATATTAAACTGTTTAACCCAAATCAATGAGGGTGTTTAGTTGTTGTCTACTCGGTCAGTTTAACTAAATAAACTCTTATCTCTAAACACCCTACAGGTTTGGGTTAAACAGTATATAATTAGATGAGTTATTATAGTAACTGACCGAGTAGACACTTATATATAAAACTGTTTCAAACCCACAACCCTGGTAGGTTTTCTTTATGGATAGAGCTTATTATAGTAACTGACCAGTAGACACTTATATATATAAACTGTTTAACCCAACCCTGTAGGTATCTTTATTGCTAGAGCTTATTATATACCTTGACCGGTAGACACTTATAGATATAAAACTGTTTAGAAACCCCAACCATGTAGGGTTGTTTAGTGATATTATTATAGTAACTGACCGAGTAGACCACTTAATATTATAAACTGGTTTGTAACCCAACCCATGAGTGTTGTTTAGTGTAGTTTATTATAGTAACTGACCGAGTAGACACTTATATATGTAACTGTTTAATAAAACCCAAACCATGTAAGGGTGTTTAGTGATAGTTTTATTAAGTAATTGACCGCCAATACACATATTATCTATAAACTGTTTTAACCAAACCATGTAGGTGTTTAGGATAGTTTATTAAGTAATTTACCGAATAGACACATATATATATATATAAAACTGTTTAAAAAACCCAAACCATGTAGGGTGTTTTAGTGATAGTTTTATTATAGTAACTGCCCGAGTAGACATTTATATAATAAACTGTTAACACCAAATCATGTTGTGTTTAGTGATAAAGTTTATCATAAGTAACTGAACCGGAGTAGACACTTATCATATAACTGTTTTAAAACCGCAAACCATGTAGGGTGTTTTGTGATAGTTTATATATAGTACTGACCGAGTAGACACTTATATATATAACTGTGTAAACACCAACTGTAGGGTGTTTAGTGATAGTTTTATTATAGTAACTGACAAGTGAGACAATCACAACTAAACCCCTTCAAGTCTTTGGGTTAACACATTTATAATATAAGTGTCTACTCTGTCAGTTACTATAATAACTATCAGAAACACCCTACAGGTTTGGGTAGACAGTTTGATATATATAAGTGTCTGTTCGGTCATTACTATAATAAACTATCAGAACACCCTACATGGTTGGGTTAACCGTTTTATATATATAAGTGTCTACGTCGTTCAGTTACTATCATAACTCTATCACTAACAGCACTACATGGTTTTGGGTTAAACAGTTTTATAATATAATGTCTACCATCAGTTACTATAATAAACTTCACGACTAACACCCTACACTGGTTTGGGTTAAACATGTTTACATAATAAGTGTCCTACTCGGCATTACTATAATAACATATCCTAAACACCTACATGGTTTGGTTTAACAGTTTTTATATATATCTAGTATATATGATATATATATATATGTGTGAATCGACTCGGTAGTTACTATATAATACTCTTCTCGTCTAAACACCCTACATGGTTTGGGTTCAAACAGTTTATATACATATATATGAGGTTATTATCAGTAACCCCCACCGAGAGACGCCCTTATTATCTCTCTAATACTGATCTATATATACCCTGTTTAAACCCACACCCCCCCCCACTTAGTGGTGTTTTATTTACCGGCTATTAATATAACAGTGACCCGAGTAGAACACTTGTATATATCAAACTTTTTAACCCAAAACCATGGTAGTGTTGTTTAGTGTATATTTCTATTAAGTTAACTGCTGAGTAGACACTTATCTATTAAACTTTATTTAAAACCCCGCACCATGTGTTGTGTTTAGTGAGAGTTTATTATATAATTGACCGAGTAACCCTATATATAGTAAACTGTTTAACCCAATCATGTAGGGTGTTTATGATTGTCTACTCGGTCAGTTACTATAATAACTCTATCTCTAAACACCCGACATGGTTTGGGTTAACCAGTTTTATACATTATATGAAGTTATTATAGTAAATGACCGAGTAGACACTTATATATAAACGTTTACACCCCACCCCCTGTAGGGAGTCTTTATTGATAAGCTTATTATAGTAACTGACTGCGAGTAGACACTTATATATATAAACTGTGTAACCCAAACCATGTCTGTGTTTAGGATAGGTTTCAATTATAGTAACTGACCGAGTAACACTTATAGTATGTAAACCTGGTTAACCCAAACCTGTAGGGTGTTAAGTGATAGTTTATTATAGTAATGTGACCAGAATAGACACATATATATATATAAACTGTTTAACCCCAACCAGGTAGGTGTTTTAGTGATATTTTATTATAGTAATTGACGCGAATAGACACAATATATATATATATAAACTGTTTAATTAACTAAAACTCCGAAACCATGCTAAGGGTGGTTAAGTGAGAGTTTTTATTATAGTTAATGACCGAATAGAGACATATATATATAACTGTTTTAACCCAAACCATGTATGGTGTTTAGTGATGGGAGTTTATTATGTAACTGACCGAGTAGAAACCACTTATATAATATAAACTGTTTAACCCAAATCATGTGGTTGTTAGTGATTTCTCTACCGGTCAGTTACTATAATAAACTCTTATCTCCTATAACACCCTACATGGTTTTATGGGTTAACAGTTTATATACATATATAGGAGTTTATTATAGTAACTGACCGAGTAGACACTTATATATATAACTGTTTAACCCACACCCTGTTGGATCTTTATTGATATAGCTTATTTAGTAACTGACCGACTTACAACTTATATAGATAACTGTTTACCCAAACCATGTAGTGTGTTATGATGTTTATTATAGTAACTGACCGAGTGACACTATAGATATAAACTGTTTTAAACACCCAAACCATGTATGTGTTTATGATAGTTTAATTCATGTAAATTGACCGAATAGACACTTATAATATAAACTTTTCACCCAATTCATGTTGGGTGTTAAGTGATAAAGTTTCTTAAGTAACGACCGAGTAGACACTTATAATATATAAACCTGTTTCACCCACCCATTTAGTGGTGTTTCGTGGATAGTTTAGTATAGTAATTGACCGAATAACACTTTATATATAACCTGTTTAACCCAAACCATGTGTGGTGTTTAGTGATAGTTTAATTATAGTACTTGCCGAATGACAACTTATTATATAAACTGTTTAACCCATCATGTTGGGTGTTTATTGATAAAAGTTTATTATAGAACTGACCGAGTAGACACTTATATCTATAACTGTTTTACCCCAACCATGTGGGTGTTTAGTATAGTTTATTATAGTAACTGACAGAGTAGACAATCACTAAACACCCTTCAAGCTTTGGGTTAAACAATTTATATATATATATATATATATATATATATATCTACTCGGTCAGTTACTATAATTAACTTTATCACTAAACACCCTACATGGTTGGGTTACAGTTTAATTATATAAGTTGTCTACTCGGTCAGTTACTATAATAACCGATCACTAACACCCGACATGGTTTGGTTAAACAGTTTATATACAATAAGTGTCATTCGGTCAATTAACTCTATCTAACTATCACTTAACACCCTACATGGTTTGGGTTTTAAACAGTTTTATATATAGAATGTACTCGGTCGTTACTATAATAACTCTTAATATAAGTTTTCATGGATGGCTGCAACACCTTAGGTAATTTCAGATCATGAAGCCTAGTTAACTCTAATATTTAGCATCTGGTGCCTAACCAATTTTTGTTGTATTCGGTCAGTTTATCGACTAAATCACTAAACTGTTTAACCCAAACCCATGTAGGGTGTTTAGTGATAGTTACTTAGAGTAATTGACCGAATAGACACTTATATATATATATATAAACTGTTTAACCAAACCGATGGTAGGGTGTTTAAGTGATAGTGTTATTAAGTAATTTGACCGAGTAGACACTTATATATATAAACGGTTTTAAAACCCAACCATGTAGGGTTTTAGTGATAGTTCTTAATATTAACTGACGCGAGTAGACCACTTATATTATAACTGTTTAAACCCAAACCATTAGGGTTGTTTAGTGATAGTTATTATATAACTGAACCCGAGTAGACACTTATATATAATAAACTGTTTAACCAACCCATGGTGGGGTGTTTAGTGATAGTTATTATAGTAACTGACCGAGTAGACCTTATTATATAACTGTTTCAAACCCAAAACCATGTAGTGTGTTTTTTAGTGATAGTTTTAATAGTAATGACCGAGTAGACACTTATATTATAAACTGTTTAACAACCCAAACCATGTAGGGTGTTTAGTATAGTTATTATAGTACCTGACAGAGTAGACACATTATAATTAACTGTTTAACCCAAACCATGTAGGGTGTTTAGTGATAGAGTTTTATTCTAGTCAACTACCGGTAGACCACTTATATATATACCTGTTTAACCAACCCATGTAGTGTGGTTTGTGTAGTTTATGATAGTAATTGACCAATAACACTTATATATATAAACTGTTTTACCCAAACCTGTAGGGTGTTTAGTGAGTTATATAGTAACCTGACAGAGTAGACACCTAACAACCCTTCAAGAGCTTTGGGTTAACCAAGTTAATAATTTATATAATTATCTATATTATCTACTCTGTCAGTTACTATAATTAACTTTATTCACTACAACCCTACATGGTTTGGGTTTAAACAGTTTTTTATATATATAATGTCTACTCTGGGGGTCATGTTTACTATAATAACTATCACTAAACACCCTACCATGGGTTTTGGGTTACAGTTTATACTATAAGTGTCTACTCGGTCAGTTACTATAATAACTATCACTAAACACCCTACATGGTTTGGGTTAAACAGTTTATATATAGAATAGTCTACTCGGTCAGTTACTATAATAACTCTTATATAATAATTTTTCATGGATGGCTGCACTGAGTAAAATTTTTTTTTTTTTTTTGTCAAGAGCATGATCCTAGTTACCTAATATTTAGCATCTGTCCTAACCCATTTTGTTTTGTAAATTCGGTCCACGTATACTCCTAATAACTCAACTAAACTGTTTAACCCAACCCATTAGGGGTGTTTAGTATAGTTAATTAGATAATTGACCTAATAGACACTTATATATATAATATAATAATATATATATATAAACTGTTTAACCCAAACCATGTAGGGTGTTTAGTGGAAGTTTTATTATAGTAATTGACCGAGTAGACACTTATATATATAAACTGTTTAACCCAAACCATGTAGGGTGTTTAGTGATAGTTAGTTATAGTAACTGACCGAGTAACACTTATATAATATACTGTTAAACCCCCCCATGTAGGGTGTTAGTGAAGTTCTTATAGTAACTGGGACAGAGTAGAACACATATTATTATTAACTGTTTTAACCCAAACCCATTAGGGTGTTTTAGTGATAGAAGTTTATTAATCGTCACTGACCGAGTAGACCTTATATATATAACTGTTTAAAAAACCAAACCAGGTCGTGTGTTTAGTGATGTTTTTTTATAGTAACTGACCGAGTTACCTTTATATTATAAACGGTTTACCCCAAATCATGTGTGTGTTTATTGACAGATATTATAGTAACTGACTGATAGACACTTATATTTATAAACTAAACTGTTTTAAATCCAACCATGTAGGGTGTTTAGTGATATTTAATTAGAGTATCATTGACCGAAGACAACTTCTATATATAAACAGTGTTTAAAATAAACCCAAACCATGTAGGGTGGTTTAGTGATGTTATTATATAATGACACTTATAATATTAAATTATATATAAATCCCGGAGATAAACATCCTTCAGTACGCGGTGGAATTCGAACCACACCCCAGCACCCAAGGTTTTTCAGTGTTAACCCACAGGCTACAGTGTTGTGGATCTAGGGCCAAATCATTAGACTATTTATGTTCTGTTTCGGCTCTAGTGATAGTAGTTATAGCTATAGATAGTCTAGTGAGGCTCCTCTAGTGTGAGCGACTTGGTGGCTCAGCGTGTAGCTCTGTACCTTGGACGGCAAAAGGTTCTTGGTTCCGATTTTCCCCAAAGCCAACCATATCTTCCTGGGCCCCATGCACTATAGGTAAAATAGTGTATGAAGGTCTATGGAGAATAGAGAAGATGAATTTGGTGGGAGGGGGAGAAGAAAGATAAAGAGTTTTAATAGGGTAGTACTTCCTTATACCCCTTTGAAACTAAGTATGAATTTTTTTGATAAGTATCGCAGTGGCAATACAGCTTAATGCTTACAGCCATTCCCCTTTGGGCATGCACTTTCCATCGGACCGTTGTACTTCGCCGGCACATCTCCATGGCCCAACGACACCCACTTATATCCCCTGCGTAACCGTCTGTAGTTTCAGTGGGGGGCCTACGGAGCGAAACCCTTGGAGTACATACGACCTCCATTGTCGAGGCCCTTCGAGGCCTAGAACTCACAACCTTGTACGGCAGGTCACCAGCTTACGAACTGAGCCACGGAGCTGTGCACAAACTTACCTGCACTAGTAGCGTATTTGTCTTTTCATTTATACTTAGCAGACTAAAAACCATTCATGGAACAGGGAGGAATTGAACTCACATTCTTTGGCTTCAAAGGCAGTTTAACTAACCCTCACAACCACTCCGTCTGCTAGGTGTAGACAGTGGATTGGTGTAAAAAACACTACACATAGAGACAAATTTATAAAGACACATTTAGTAATACCACTCCTTTAACCAGTGGTAAAAACATTTAAAGATCCCAGAATAGGGATCTCTTTCTCTAATGCTAGAAGTTATTGGCAGTAATATAGGGTTTTCCCTCTGTCTGTACTATTTCACCTGATTGGTTGATAGGATGGAGAGGTCTCTTCCCTCTACACATTGTTAATCTTTGGTGATTAAATTGTATCACCTGGCTCTTAAGGGGGTGAGGTTTTCTCTCCACTTAGATTGTTACTATTTCCGAGTGGATTATATTCTATTACCTCTGCAGCGCCCCTTTGTTTGCTCTTCTGGTATTTAGCATACATACTGTTCAGCACTCCAACCCATTGTATTTTTAAACGTAGTGTGTTATTGTTAAGATTAGCTAAGTATAGCTAATAAAATGTATAAGTTTTAATTGCTTGTGTTCTCCGGATTTGCTATTGGGTGTGGGTAATTTAATAAGAGGGGGATACTTTAGTTCTTTTGTATTTTGATCCTCATAGAATACCATTTGTGTTAGTTTTCTACCACATGGTATTCTATTCCGTTCGTAATTAATTGCGATCATAAATTGATGACCGCGATCGCAAATTAACTAACCCACAGCTTTTCTAAACCTGGCCCATAGTTTCATGACAATACAACATGGGATGTGCATACCTTATAGTTACAGTTCCACAAGATTGATCTAGTGCAAGCCCAGTGTTGATAATATTTGGCTTTTTCTCCACGGCAAGTTTCTTTACCATTTTCTTCACTGTCACATCATTCAGTATTGGCTCTGTAGTGATAACTCCATGTTTTGGAGCAGCAGTGGGAATAATCATACAGAAAATGATAATAATATATAATGGATGTTCCCATTATGGTGTAATATATAAGGGATACTGTACCCCTTACAATGTAATATATAAGGGATAATGTTCCCCTTACAGTGTAATATATAAGGATAATGTTCCCCTTACGGTGTAATATAATAGGGGGATCAATGTTCCCCTTACGGTGTAATATATAAGGGTATGTTTCCCTAACGTGTAATAATATAGTATAATGTTCCCCTTCAGTGTATATATACTGGATAATGTTCCCCTTACAGTGTATTATAAGGATCTGTTCCCTTACGTGTAAAATATAAGGGATAATGTTCCCCCTTACAGTGTAATATTAAGGGATACTGTTCCCTTACAGTGTAATATATCATGGATAATTTCCCCTTACAAGTGTAATATATAAGGATATTGTTTCCCCTTACCAGTGTAATATGTAAGGGATACTGTTCCCTTACAATTGTAATAGTAGGGATATTGTTTCCCCGTACAGTGGGGTAATATGTAAGGGATAATGTTTCCCCCTTACCGTGTAATAATAAGGATAATGTCCACTTACATGTGTAATATATTTAAGGTATAATGTTCCCCTTACAGTGCAAATATTAGGATAATGTTCCCCTTACAGTGTAATATATAAGGGATTGGTACCCCACAGTGTAATATTAAGGATAACTGTGCCCCTTACATGTAAATTATATAAGTGATAATGTGCCTCTTACCAGTGTAATATATATGGGATAATGTGCCCCTTACAGTGTGAATTATAAGGATATGTTCCCCTTACAGTGTAATATATAAGGGATAATGGTCCCATAAAGTGTAATATATAAAGGGATAATGTTTCCCCTTACAGTGTAATTATATATGGGATAATGTGCCTCTTACAGTTAGATATCAAGGATAATGTTCCCCTACAGTGTAATCTATAAGGGATCAGTACCCCTTACAGTGTAATATATAAGGGATTATGTTCCCCTTACTTGTAATTTATATGGGATACATTTTGCCTCTTACAGTTTAATAGTATAAGGTATAATGTTCCCCTTACAGTGTAAAATAATATACGGGATAATGTATACCCCTTACAGTGTCATATATAAGGATAATGTTCCCCTTCAGTTTACTATATAAAGGGATATGTTCCCCTTACAGTGTAATATATAAGGGATAATTTCCCTTACAGTGTAAAATAAGGAAATGTTCCCCTTACAGTTAATTATAAGGGATAATGTTCCCTTACAGTGTAATATATAAGGGATAACGTTCCCCTTACAGTGTAATATATAAGCAATAATTTCCCTTTACAGTGTAATATATAAGGGTAGTTCCCTCCCCTTACCGTTGTGAATCTATAAGGGTGACGTTCCCCTTACAGTGTTATAATATAAGGGATAACGTTCCCCTTACAACGTGTATCTTAAGGGAGAATTTTCCCCTTCCAATGTAATATATAAGGATAATGTTTCCCCTTACATTGGAAATATATAAGGATCCCTTTCCCCTTACAGTGTAATATATAAGGATAACGTTCCCCTTCAGTGTATATATAAGGGATACGTTCCCCTTACAGTTAATATATAAGGGATAATGTTCCCCTTACAGTTGTAATATATATGGATAACGTTTCCCTTACCGTGTAATATAATAAGGATAACGTGCCCCTTACAGTGTGAATAATATAAGGATAAAGTCCCCTTTCATGGTAAAATATATAAGGGATACGTTCCCCTTACCGTGGTAATATATAAGGGATAATGTTCCCCTTAACAGTGTAAATATATGGATAAACGTTTTCCCTTACATTGTAATATATAGGATAACGTTCCCCTTACAGTGTCAATAATAAGGGATAATGTTCCCCTTACAGTGTATATATAAGGGATAATGTTCCCCTTACAGTGTATATTATAAGGGATAATGTTCCCCTACAGGTTGTAAATATATAAGGGATCATGTTCCCATACAGTGGTAAATATTAAGGGATAACGTTCCCCTTAACAGTGTAATTTATTAAGGATAATGTCCCTTACAGTGGTATATATAAGGATAAGTTCCCCTTACAGTGTAATATATAGGGATAATGTTTCCCCTTACAGTGTAATATATAAGGGATAAATGTTCACCTTACAAGTGTATATATAAGGGGATAAATGTTTCCCCGTACGTTGTAATATATACGGATAATGTTCCCCTACAGTGTAATATAATAAGGGAATTTTCCCCTTACCGTTTAATATATAAGGATAAATGTTCCCCCTTACAGTGTAATATATAAGGATAATGTTCCCCTTCCAGTGTAGAAAATGTATATAAGGGATGAAAATGTTCCCTTACTGTCAATATTATAAGGATAATGTCCCCTTACTTGTAAAATAGGATAATGTTTTCCCCGTACAGTGTAATATATACGGGATAATGTTACCTTACAGTGTAAATAATAAGGGATTAATGTTCCCCTTACGTGGAATATATAAGGATAATGTTCCCCTTACAGTGTATATATAAGGATAAATGTGTTCCCTTACAGTGTAATATATAAGGATAATGTTTCCCCCTACAGTGTCAGTATCATAAGGGTAAATGTTCCCCTTACAGTGTATATATAAGGGATAATTTTTTCCCCTTAACATTGTATATAGAGGATAATGTTCCCTTACATGTAATATATAAGGATAATGTTTCCCCTTACAGTGGTAATATTAAGGGATAATGTTCCCTTACAGTGTATATATCAGGGATAATGTTCCCTTACAGTGTACATATATAAGGTATACGTTCCCCTTACAGTGTCATATAGAAGGATAATGTTCCCCTTACATTTTATATATAAGATAATGTTTCCCCTTACAGTGTAATATATAAGGATAAGTTCCCCTTACAGTGTATATATAAGGATAATGTTCCCCTTTACAGTGTAAATATAATGGATCATGTTCCCCTTACAGTGTCTATATAAGATAATGTTCCCCTTACAGTGTAATTATAAGGGATAATGTTCCCTTACAGTGTAATATATAAGGGATAATGTTCCCCTTACAGATTGGTAATATATAAGGATATGTTCCCCCTACCGTGTATTAATAAGGGATAACGTTCCCCTTACAGTGTAATATATAAGGGAGATGTTTCCCCTTACAGTGTAATAATCTAAGGATAATGTTTCCCTTACAGTGTAATATATAGGGTAAGTTTTTTTTCCCCTTCAGTGTAATATCTACGGGATCATGTTCCCCTTATCAGTGTAATATATAAGGGATAAGGTTCCCCTTACAGTGTAAAATATATAAGGGATATGTTCCCCTTTTACAGTTTAATCTATAAGGGATAACGTTCCCCTTACATGTAATATATAATGGGATAACGGTTCCCCTTAACGAGTGTAATATATAAGGGATAATGTTCCCTTACAGTGTCATATATAAGGGATAGTTCCCCTTACATACGTGGAATATTAAGGGTATAATGTTCCCCTTACAGTGAATATATAAGGGATAACGTTTCCCCTTACAGTGTAATATATAAGGATAACGTTCCCCCTTACGTGTAATAATATAAGGGCTAAATTCCCCCTTACACAGTGTAATATATAATGGATAAGTTTCCCCTTAAAGTGTAATATATAAGGGATAATGTTCCCCTTACAGTGTAATATATAAGGAATCTGTTTCCCTTACAGTGTAATATATCATGGATCCTGTTCCCCTTACAGTGTAATATATAAGGGATAATGTTCCCCTTACAGTGTAATTATAAGGGATATGTTCCCCTTCGTGTAATAATATAAGGGATAACGTTCCCCCTTACGTGTCTAGATAAGGATCGTGTCCCTTACATTGTAATATATAAGGGATAATGTCCCCCTTAACGTGTAATCATAGTGGATAATGTTCCCCTTACCGTTACTATATACAAGGGATACATGTTCCCTACAGTGTAATATATAAGGGATAACGTTCCCTTACATGTATATATAAGGATAAATGTTCCCCTTACAGTGTAATATATAATGATAATGTCCTCCTTACAGTGTAATATATAAGGGATAATGTTCCCCTTTACGTGTATATATAAGATATGTCCCCTTACAGTGAATATATAAGGGGATACTGTTCCCCTAGCAGTGTAATAGATAATGGGCCTAATGTTCCGCCTTACAGTTTACTATATAAGGATAATGTGTTTCCCCTTAAAGTGTAATATATAAGGATGATGTTTCCCTACAGTGTACTATTATACAGGATAATGTTCCCCTTACAGTGTATTATATAAGATAATTTCCCCTTTGACAGTGTAATATATAAGGGATACTGTTCACCTTACGTGTAATATATAAGGATAATGTTCCCCTTACAGTGTAATATATAGATAATGTCCCCTACGTGTAATTATAGGATAATGTTCCCTTACAGTTGTAATATATAAGGATAATGTTTCCCCCGACATAGTATATTAAGGGATAATGTTCCCCTTAAACAGTGTAATATATAAGGGATAATGGTTTTCCCCTTACAGTGAATATAGAAGGATATGTTCCCCTTACAGTGTCATATATAAGGATACTGTTCCCCTTACCGTGTAATATATAGGATCATGTTCCTACAGTGAATATAGAAGGGATAATGTTCCCCAACAGTGAATATATAAGGGATAACGTTCCCTTACAGTGTAATATATAAGGATAATTTCCCCTTACAGTGTATAATAGGGAATAATGTTCCCTTCGTGTAATGATATAAGGAATAATGTTCCCCTTACTGTGCAATATATAATGCTAATGTTCCCCTTTACAGTGTAATATTATAAGGGATAAATGTTCCCCTTACAGTGTAATATATAAGGGATAATTGTTTCCCTTACAGTGTAATATCTAAGGGATAATGTTTCCCTTACAGTTAATATATAAGGATAATGTTCCCCTTACAGTGTTAATATATAAGGATAAACGTTCCCCTTACACGTGTAATATATAAGGGATACGTTCCCCTTCAGTGTAAATATAATAATGCTAAGTTCCCCCTTACAGTGTAATATATAATGATAATGTTTCCCTTACGTGTATTATATAAGAGGATAATGTTCCCCTTACAGTGTATATATAAGGGATAATGTTTCCCCTTACAGTGTAATATATAGGGATAATGTTCCCCTTACAGTGTAATATATATGGTAGTTTCCGCTTACAGTGTAATTATAAGGATAACGTTCCCCCTTACGTGTAATATATAAGGGATAAAGTTTTCCCCTTACAGTGTAATATATAAGGGATAACGTTTCCCTTACAGTGGTAATATATTAAGGGATAACGTTCCCCCTTTACAGTGTAATATATACAGGATAATGTTTCCCTTACAGGTAATAGGTATAAGGGATAAATGTTCCCCCCCCTTACAGGTAATATATAAGGGATATGTTCCCCTTACAGTGTAAGATATAAGGATAATGTTCCCCTTACAGTGTATATATAAGGATAATGTTCCCCTACAGTGTAATATATAGGGATAATGTTCCCCTTACAGTGTAATATAATAAGGGAGAATTTTCCCTTACAGTTAAATATATAAGGCTTAAACGTTCCCCTTACAGTGTATATATACAGGATAATGTTTCCCACTTACGTGTAATATAATAAGTATAATGTTCCCTTACAGTGTAATATATCAGGGATAATGTTCCCCTTACAGTGTAATAATAAGGATAATGTTCCCCTTACAGTGTAATATATAAGGGATGATGTTTCCCTTACAGTGTAATATATAAGGAATAAATGTTCCCCTTAGCAGTGTAATATATAAGATAATTTTCCCCTTACAGTGTAATTATAGGGATATGTTCCCTTACAGTGTAATATATAAGGGATAATGTGTCCCTTACAGTGTAATAATATAAGGGATTGCTCCCTACATGTAATATATACGGATAATGTTCCCTTACAGTGTAATATATAACGGGATAATGTTCCCCTTACGTGTAATATATAAGGTATAATGTTCCCCTTACCGTGTAATATATAGGGATACTGTTCCCCCTTACAGTGTAATATATAGGGATAATGTCCCCTACAGTGTACTATATCAAGGGATAATGTTCGCCCTTACAGTGTAATATATCAGGGATAGTGTTCCCTTACAGTGTAATATAAGGGATAGTGCTCCCCTTACGTGTATATAAGGATATAAAGTTACAGAGAGATCGATGACCATATAAAGTACAGGGCAGTGTGACACTTTATAAATACTCCCGAATTTTTGCTTATAGCATTTTAGTGGAATTCTTCCCTTTAGTATGTTTTTCCAGTTACAGTTACAATGACCGGGCTGGCACAGTGAATAATCATTTTTACTGTTATATGGAGGGGGACTACGTATCACAATATCTGAATCACTTACCTTTCTCTTTAAAGGGACAGTCACCCCCCAAAATATTTGAAACATTTGTGAACTACATATAGTATTTCAAAGGACTTTTACCTGACTTGGCCCCGTATTCAATCACACTGTTGTATACTGGTGTTACTGTGCTGTTTTTCGTATATGTCTACCTATATTTTATACAGGAACCTTCATACAATCAGTGTGTCTCTGATATTAATTAGAATATCAACTACCCTGTGCTGTCACCTCTCCCCTGCTCCTGCACTTACCAGTCACTGTCACCTTCCCTGCCTTGACACCTACCTTGCGCTGCCACCTTCCCTGCTCTGTCACCTACCTTGCTCTGTCACCTTCTCCTTTTGGGGTGCTGTCACCCTCCCCTGCTCTGACACTTACCCTGTGCTGGTCACCTTCCCTGCCTTGGACACCTACTCTGCGCTGTCCACCTCCCTGCTCTGACCACTTAACCCTGTGCTGTCACCTTCCCTGCTCTGACACCTACCTGCGCTGCCACCGTTTCCCTGCTGCTGTGCACCTACCTTGCGCGCTTCACCTTCCCTGCTCTGACACCTACCTTGCACTTCACCTTCCCTTCCTCTGCACACCTACCCTTGCGCTGTCACCTTCCCGGTGCTGTCACCATTCCCTGCTCTGAGACACCTACCTTGCGCTGTCACTTCCCTGCTCTGACACCTTACCTTGCGCTGTCACACCATCCCCTGTGTTGTCACTTCCGCTCTGAACCTACCCTTGCGCTGTCCACTTCCCTGCCTGACCCTACCTGTCGCTGTCACTTCCCCTGCTCTGCCACCTACCTTGCGCTGTCACCTCCCTGTGCTGTCACCTTCCTGCTCTGACACCTACCGTTGCGCTTTCACTTTGTACTTCCCCTGCTCTGACACCTACCTTGCGCTGTCACTTCCATCCCCTGCTCGACACCTACCTTGCTCTGTCACTTCCCGCTTGACACTACCTTGCGCTGTCACCCTCCCCTGCTCTGACAACCTACCTTGCGCTTTACCTTCCCTGCTCTTACACTACCTATGCCGGGGTAAACCGATGTAAACCGTTGGTACAGACAATCCAAAGTTTCAATAGAAATGTTTAATCCATCAGATAATTAGTTTTTATTGGCTGGCACATTTTATCCATGAGGATGGACTGTGCACTGTCCCGACAAGCAACAAATTGGAAAATATGGTTTTTTCTTCTGCCGAACCGCTTTTAACCATTCTTTTGGTCACTTCCCCGCCCCTGTGCATTGGTCCCTCCCATGTGTTTTTAGTGGAACCTTGTGTGCTGTGCTAATGTTCGATTCTGATGGCACAAAACTGGTGCAGCCAGAGCCACAAATAGTGCAAGAAAGTGTTACCTCATTTGTAAAAAACTGGTATCACTTTCCCTTTTAACCTGCAATGCTGGCATGTACCCAGAAAAGCCCAAAAATCCTGTGGCAGTGTCAGCACAACTCGGGCTTGTACCTTATTGGTAGAGCACAATACTGGTTATTGGGAGGGGGCGATACTCTTCTCCACAAGCTTACATTTCCTATAATGTCAGGCATTTACATTTACTACACATTAGCCTTGGCTCGTGAGACCACCTGGATTAAGCCACACTTCTTGCATCAGAGGATGGCCACTAGAAGAAGAGCTGAGCACTGGGGTGAGACTGGCCAGCTCCCAAACAGAAATCATGTGTGTGTCCTGGGTCTAGAGATGATTTCCGCCATAACCCTGACAATACGTTCCTGGAATGAGGAAGAAAGTAGATTGGGTTCCTCATTGGTGGGCGGGGATGAAGTACAGGGGGTCACACTGGGAGGTAGAAGCTTTTAAGTGGGTAGCAGCCTGCTCCCACAGACTAAGTAGCGGCTCCCCATCACCTGGATTGCACACTTGCACAATCACACTCCCGAGCACGGCCCTAACACTGACACGGTGCGAAATACATCAGTAAAAAAACACGTCCCGTCGCCAATCCCAAGTGCAAATACCCCCACTAACCAATTCCCACTGTGCATACAGCCAATTGCCCCCACGCCTACTACCACACATGTATCGTCACAGCGCCCCCTATTCTGGGTCTCGTTTTGCCTCCCCCTGGTGCTTATCACAGCTCCGAGACTGTAGTAGTTCAATTGCTCATTTCAAACAGCTACAGACATACAAAGACCACTGTACACAACTCTGTCCTCCACTCCACCCATTTATAAAACCCTAGAAAAATGTCCTTCCACTCTGTCAAAGAGCAGCAAACTACCCACCCCCCCCCCCCCCCTATACAAGGACATGGTGGTAAAGTCAGTTGCTACTCTTCTACAGTTTTCTGCTACCTGAATGATTTTGGTAACCCCCCCATTGCTGCAGTTAGGCGTGGTACATATGGGCTATTTCCATTTGCTAGTCTGGTCACTTGACATATTACCAAATGATAGCCTTGTCTGATGGAAATGATCATAGATATTTTTCATCACCTGATCCAAAGATTTTGAGGAACTAAATCAAAACGTTTGTTTGCGGCAAAATATCTTAGATTGTTTTGGCCCGACTGACCAAAGCGTGGATCGATGGGAAATATCATCCTGTGTGTACATAGTGTTATTGCAGCACAGTCCTCATATCCCTGGATCTAAGTTAATCGCCTTTCGTAGTAAAGCCTACAGGGCCCCAGGATCCCTTTACACTCAGGCCTCACACGAGACCCCCGGAATTTCCTTCAAAATGAGCCCCAAAAATCCCTGTTTGCAACATGCAGGGAAGAGGTAAATTTTCCCCAACTGCCCCATACCCACAGTTGAGATTCACTGCCCGAATACCCTCAGCCCCCAGCCCATGGTAGGAATAAAAAACTGTTATCAAAAATATCAGGAGATTAAAAGAGTCCTGTATCCAACACTCCAATATTGCTTAAAAAAATGGCACCCTTAGTCTTGAACCTCTGCAAGCCTTCTTCCAGCGGCAACTGTGCACCACATGGCCCCTTCCGCTCCATCCCATACACCTTGCGCACGTCTTGCTTTCCCCGCGTTGGCTTCCTGAGGAAAATGGGGGGGGAAGGATTGGGCTGAATCGTAGGGTTGGCAGGTTGGAGACAAAGAAATGATTGGGCTAGATATTTGGTGGGTGGGAGAAGACTGCAGTGCCTTCATATCCTTATCGATCAGCTTGGACAGTTGGGACAGAAAACCAACCCAGTCACTGACCAAACGTCCTGACCGCGTTCCAGTGATCGGACGGCGTTACACACCGGGGTCATCGTCATTGGACGGACCTGAGTGGAGAAAAATTGAAACTTTCACTATGTACAGCACATGCCACCGGCACATCACAACCCCTACGCCTGGTACACACTCTCAACCAATCATCTGTTTTGTAGATCGGAATTAAAGAGGACTGATGATATTCTTGGTGCAATCAGTCCACCCACATTTGAAAACCAGGGGAAAATTCAGTTGTGGCAAATTCGCCACCAATATTTTAACCCAATCAACAGAAATATTGCACCTGAAGTTGATTGGCTCAATATATCCCTGTTGTGCGTAGACCCCATTAATTACCACCATACAATGCATTAGGACCAACCAAGCGGTGTACTTACTGGGGAGCTTTGATGATTCTGGGGGCGATCAGGAAATTCCCCTTAGAACTGGCACAAACGGTAATAGAGATAGGGCCTACGGGAAAGATGGAAAGATACCTTGACCTGATTAATATAATCAAGATGGAATATACTCGATTTACCATGATTAATATACAAAGATGGAAATATACCCATTACCATGATTACTATACAAAGAATGAAGATCTCATTTACCATGATTATATACAAAGAATGAAATATACCATTTACCATGATTAATATATAAAGACTGAAATATACTCCATTTAACCATAATTAATATCATCAGAATGGAAATATACTCCCTTTACATATTATATATAAAGAAATGGAATATAACTTCCATTTACCATGATTAATATACAAGAATGGAATATATCCATTTTACCATGATTAATATACAAAGATGGATATACTACCATTACATATTAATATACAAAAATGGAATATACTACTCCTTTACCATATTGAATATATAAAGAATTGAAATATACTTCCATTTACCATGATTAATATACAAAGAAATGGAATATACTCCTTTACCATATTAATATACAAAGAATGGAATATACTCCATTTACCAGAATGGAGATACTCCATACCATGATTAATATACAACTAATGAAATATACTCCATTTACATATTAATCTACAAAGATGAAATATACTACTCCATTTCCCATGATTAATATATAACAGAATGAAATATACTACCATTTACCATAATTAATATATAAAGAAGGATATACTCCATTTACCATAGTAATCTACAACGAATGGAATATACTCCATTTACCATAATTAATATATAAAGAATGGAAATATACTCCATTTTCCATGATTTAATATATAAAGATGGAAAGATATACTCATTTACCATGATATATATACCGATGAAATATACTCCATTTACCTGATAATAATAAGAATGGAAATATATCACATTTACCATGATTAAATATACAAGAATGAAAATACTCCATTTAACCATGATTAATATACAAAGAAATGGAATCTACTCCATTTTACGCATGATTATAATATATAAAGAATGGAATAATACTCCATTTACCATGATTAATATCTAAAGAATGGAAAATAATACTCCATTTCCAGATTAATATATAAAGAATTGAAATTACTCATTTCCATGATTAATAATATACAGAAAGAATGGAAATATACTCCATTTACCATGAGTAATATATAAAGATGAATATACTCCATTTACCATGATTAATACATAAAGAAATGAATATACTCCATTTAACCATGATTAAATTATAAAGAAATGGAAATATCCTCCATTTACCATAATTAATTATAAAGATGGAAATAACCTCCATTTACAGATTAATATATAAAGAATGGAGAATATACTCCAATTTTACCATGATTATATATAAAGAATGAATATAACGCCATTTTACCATGATTAATATACAAAGAATTAATATAACTCCATTACCATGAGTAATATATAAAAATGGAAATACTCCATTTACCATGATTAATATATAAGAAATGAAATATACTCCATTTAACCATGATTAATATATAAAAATGGAAATAATACTCCATTTACCATGATTACTATATAAAGAATGGAAATATACTCCATTTTACCATAATTATAAATAAAGAATGGCATATACTCATTTACCAACCATGATTAATATATCAAGAATGGAATATACTCTCCATTTACCATAATAATATATAAGAATGGAATATACTCCATTTTACCATTACTAATATAAAAGAATGGAATATACTCCATTTACCATAATTTAATATACAAGAATGAAATATACTCCATTTAACCATGCTTAATATACAAGAATGGAAATATAACTCCATTTACCAATGATTAATATACAAAGAATGGATATACTTCCATTTACCATATTAATATATAAAGATGGAATATACTCCATTTTAATCATGATAATATATAAAGACTGGAATATACTCCATTTACCATAATTACTATACAACGAAATAAAATACTCCATTTACCATGGATTAATAACAAAGAATGGAAATATACTCCATGTACCATGATTAATATATACAAGAAAGGATATACTCCATTTACCATAATTCATATAACAAGAATGAAATATACTCCCTTTCCCTATGATTATATACAGAATGGGAAAATACTCCATTTAACCATGATTATATACAAAGATGAATATACTCCATTTACCATACTTAATATATAACGAATGGAAATATACTCCAATTTACCATGATTAATATTCAGAATGGAAAATATACTACTCCATTTACCATGATTAATATATAAAGAATGAAATTACTACCATTACACCATGATTTATAATATACAAAGAATGGAATAATACTCCTTACCATGCTTCATATACAAAGAATGGAAATATACTCATTTACCATGATTAATATAATAAAGAATGGAAATATACTCCATTTCCCATGAGTATAATAAAGAATGGAATATACCATTACCATATTAATATATAAAGAAAGGAAATATACTCCATTTAAAAACCCCCCAAATGATTAATATATAAAGATGATATACTCCATTTACCATGATTAATATATAAGAATGGGAATATACTTCCATTTACATGATAAATTAAAAAATGGAATATAACTCCCTTTACATGATTATAAAAGATAAAGAATGGAATATACTCCATTTACCATGATTAATCTATAAAGAATGGAATATACTCCATTTTACCATGCTTTAATATACCAAGAATGGAATATACTTCATTTACCATGATTAATCATCATAAAGAATGGAAATATACTCCATTTACCACCATGAATTAATATATAAGAATTGAAATATACTCCTTTACCATGATTATACAAAGTAATGTAATTACTCCATT
Source organism: Hymenochirus boettgeri (assembly GCA_019447015.1). NCBI lineage: Eukaryota > Metazoa > Chordata > Amphibia > Anura > Pipidae > Hymenochirus > Hymenochirus boettgeri. Next base: position 101,861,344 of record CM033476.1, on the reverse strand, counting down.
TACCAGATTAATATATAAGAATGGAAATATACTCCATTTACCATGATTACTATATAAAAGAATGTAAATAAAACTCCTTTCACCATGATTAATAATCTAAAGAATGGATATCTCCGTTACCATGATTATATATAAAGAATGGAAATATACTCCATTTACCATGATTAAATATACAAAGATGAACTATCCTCCATTTACCATGATTACTATATCCAGAAATGAAATATACTTCCATTTTAACCATGATTAATATACAAAGAATGAATAACTCCATTAACAATGATTATATAAAGAATGGGAAATATACTCCATTTACCTGATTATATATACAGAATGGAAATATACTCCATTACCATGATTAATATATAAAGAATGGGGGAAATAGACCCATTTACCATGATTAATATACAAATAATGGAATATACTTCCATTTACCATATTAATACTACAACGAATGGAATATACTCCATTTACCAATGATTATATATAAAGAATGGAAATATCTCCATTACCATGATTAATATATAAAGATGGAATATACTCCATTTACCAGGAGTAATATAGAAGAATGGAATCTACTTCCATTTACCATGATTAATAACAAAGAATGGAATATACTCCATTGGACCATGATTAATATATAAAATGGAATATACTCCTTTTTACTCATGATTAATAATAAAGAATGAAATATTACTCCAATTTACCATGATAATAGACAAAGAATTGAATATACTCCATTTACATGATTAATATATCAAAGAATGGAATACTCCATTTCCTGCATTAATACGATAACGAATGGAATATACTCCCATTTACCATGATTTAATATATAAAGAATGGAAATATACTTCATTAAACAATGATTATCTACAAGAGGAATATACTCCATTTACCATGATTAATATATAAAGATGGAAATATACTCCCGTTCCATGATTAATAATAAAGAATGAAATAATACTCCATTTACCATGATTATATACAAAGCTGGAATATCCTCCATTTACCATGATTAAATCAAAGAATGGAATCTACTTCCTTTACACATGCTTAATATATAAGAATGGAAATTACTCCATTTACCATGAATTATATATAAAGAAGGAAATATAACTCCATTTACCATAGTAATCTTAAAGAATGAAATATACTCCATTTACCATGATTAATATACAAAAATGGAATATAACCTCCCTTTACCATGATTAATATATAAAGAATGGAATATAACTCCATTTAAACCATGATTAATATATAAAGATGGAATTACTTCCATTACCATGATTAATATATAAAGAATGATATACTCCATTTACCATGATTAATACCTAATAAAGAATGATATACCCATTTACCATATTACTATATAAAGAATTAAATATACACCCATTTACCATGATTAATATATACAAAGAAATGGAATAATATACTCCATTTACCACTGATTAATATATAAAAATGGAAATATACTCCTTTACCATGATTAATTATAAAGAATGGAAATAATACTCATTTACCATGAATTATATACAAATAATGGAATATACTCCATTTAAACGCATGATTAATATATAAAGAATGAAATATACTCCATTGACCTGATTAATATTATCAAGCATGGAA
>CM033476.1:101642403-101857072 GCA_019447015.1 Hymenochirus boettgeri | reverse complement strand
ATAATGTTCCCCTTACAGTGTAATATATAAGGGATAATGTTCCCCTTACAGTGTAATATATAAGGGATAATGTTCCCCTTACAGTGTAATATATAAGGGATAGTGTTCCCCTTACAGTGTAATATATAAGGGATAGTGCTCCCCTTACAGTGTAATATAAGGATATAAAGTTACAGAGAGATCGATGACCATATAAAAGTACAGGGCAGTGTGGACACTTATAAATACATCCCAGAATTTTGCTTATAGCATTTTAGTGGAATTCTCCCTTTAGTATGTTTTCAGGTTACAGTTACAATGACCGGGCTGGCACAGTGAATAATCATTTTACTGTTATACTACGTAGCACAATATCTGAAATCACTTACCTTTCTACTTTTAAAGGGACAGTCACACCCCAAAAATATTTTGAAACATTTGTGAACAGACAATATAGGATTCTCAAAGGACATTTACCTGAAGTGGCCCAGGATTTCAATCACACTGTTGTATACTGGTGTTACTGGTATGTTGTTCGATATGTACTACCTATTATTTTATACAGGAACCTTCAATACAATCAGTGTGTCGCTGAGATTAATTAGAAATATCAAACTACCCTGTGCTGTCACCTCCCCTGCTCTGACACTTACCATGTGCTGTCACCTTCCCTGCCTTGACACCTACCTTGCGCTGCCACCTTCCCTGCTCTGTCACCTACCTTGCGCTGTCACCTCTCCTGTGCTGTCACCTCCCCTGCTCTGACACTTACCCTGTGCTGTCACCTTCCTAGTGCGTGTGCCACAGTGGGTAAGTTAGTGCGTGGTCACAGGTGTAAGTTAGTGTTTGTCCCCAAAAACCCCGTGTAAATTAGAGCGTGTGCCACCGTGTGAAGTTAGGGCGTGTGCCAACAGTGTCAGTTAGTGCAGTGTGCCCAGGGTAAGTTAGGCGTGTGCACAGAGTAAGTTTTAGTGATGTGCCACAGCGTAGTAGTGCGGTGGCCACAGCGTAAGTTAGTGTGTGCCACAGAGTAATACTGTTTGTGCGTGTGCAAAAGCGTGAAGTTAGTGCGTGTGCCACAGCGTAAAGTTAGGCGGTGGTGCAACAGCCGTAGTTAGTGCGTTGTGCCCAGAGTAAGTTAGTGCGTGTGCACAGCGAATGTGGTGTTGTGCACACAGCCGTAAGTAGTGCGTGTGTGTGCTACTGTTAAGTTAGTGCGTTAGGGTTCATTGTTGTGTAAGTTAGTGCGTGTCACTGTGGAAGTTAGTGGTGTGTCACAGTGTAAGTTAGTGCGATGTGGCCCACAGTGTAAGTAGTGCGTGTCACAGTGTAGTTAGTGTTTGTCACAGTGTAAATTAGAGCGTGTGCCACAGTGTAAGTTAGTGCGTGTGCCACAGTGTAAGTTAGTGCGTGTGCCACGTGTAAGTTAGTAGTCGGTGTGCCACAGTGTTTAAGTAGTGCGTGGCCCACAGTGTAAGATAGTGCGTGTGCCCACAGTGTAAGTTAGTGCGGGTGTCAATGTTTGTAAGTTAGTGCAGTGTCCACAGGTAAGTTAGTGCGGTGCACACGTGTAAGTTTAAGTTAGTGAGTGCACAGCGTAGTGTGCGTGTCACAGGTAAGTTAGTGCGCTGGCCCAGGTAAGGTAGTGCGGTGCCACAGCGTAAGTTAGTGCGTGTGCCACAGCGTAAGTTAGTGAGTGTGCCACAGCTTAAGTTAGTGCGTGTGCCACAGCGTAAGTTAGTGGTGTGCCACAGCGTAAGTTAGTGCGTTCCAAGCGTAAGTTGTGCGTGTGCACAGCGTAAGTTAGTGCGTGTCCACAGCGTAAGTTAGTGCGTTGCATGTGGTAAGTTAGTGCGTGTGCAACAGTGTAAGTGAGTGCGTGTGCCCAGTGTAAGTTAGTGCGGGTGTCCTGTTAGTTCAAGTGCGTTTGTCACTGTGTAGTTGAGTGCGTGGACACGGTGTAAGTAGTGCGTGTCAGAGTGTAAGTTAGTGCGTGTGCCACTGTGTAAGTTAGTGCGTGTCACAGTGTAAGTTAGTGTTTGTCACAGTGTAAATTTAGAGCGTGGCCCAGTGTAAGGTAGTGCGGTGCCACAGTGTAAGTTGAGTGCTTGTGCACAGTGTAAGTTAGTTGCTTGTGCCACAGTGTAAGGTAGGAGTGTGCCACAGTGTAAGTAGTTGTGTGCCACAGTGTGTAAGTTAGTGAGTGTTGCCACAGTGTAAGTTCGTGGGTGTGCCTGTGTAAGTTAGTGCCGTCACTGTGTAGTAGTGCGGGCCACGTGTAAGGAGTGCGTTCAACGTGTAAGTTCGTGTTTGTCACAGTGTAAATTTAGAGGCGTGTGCACAGTGGTGTAAGTTTAGTGCGTTGGCCACAGTGTAAGTTAGTGCGTGGCCACAGTGTAATTCGTGAGTATGTTGCCACAGCGTACGTTGTGCGTGTGCCACAGTGTAGTGTGCGTGTCCACAGTGTAAGTGAGGCGTGTGCCACCGGTAAGTTAGTGCGTGTGCCCACAGTGTAGTTAGTGGCGTGTGCCACAGCGTAAGTAGGCGTGTGCCACAGCTTCAGTGTGCGTGTGCCACGCGTCCGTTCGTGGTGTGCCACAGCGTAAGTTAGTGCGTGTGCCACAGCGTAAGTTAGTGCGTGTGTACCACGGTAAGTTTAGTGCGGTGTCACCGGTCAGTTAGTGTGTCGCAGGTACGTTATGGGTGTGCCAAAGCGTAAGTTAGTGCGATGGCCACATCGTAAATTAGTGGGTGACACAGACGTAAGTTAGTGGCGTGTGTGCACACAGCGTTAAGTTAGGCGTGTGCACAGCTAAGTTAGTGCGTGTGCCACAGGTAAAGTTAGGGCGTGTGACACAGTTGTAAGTTCGTGGTGTCAGTGTAGTTTTGTAAGTTAGTGCGCGGGTCACAGTGTAAGTTGGTGTGTGTCAGTGTAAGTTAGTGCATGCCTGTAAGTCAGGGTGGATGTGTCACAGTGTATCCGTTGTGTGTTGGAACAGTGTAAAGTCAGGGAGTGTGTCCACAGTGCAAGTCAGTGCGTGTTTCACCCCCAGTGTTGTACGTCCTTGCGTTGTCACAGTTGTAAGTCAGTGCGGTGGTAACAGTGCAAGGGAGTGCGGGGTAACAGGGCAATCAGTGGTGTGTAACAGTGTAAGTTAGTGAGTGTGCCACAGTTGTAAGTGTGGTGTCACAGTGTAGTTCGGCGTGTGCCACAGTGTACGTTAGTGCGGGTGCCAATTGATCAGTTCGTGCGTGTGCCACAGCGTAAGGTATTGCGGGTGCCACAGGTAAGTTTAGCTCGTGCGTTCACAGCGTAAGGGTAGTGCGTGTCACAGCGTAAGTTAGTGGGTGCACAGAGTAAGTTAGTGCGTGTTGCCACATGAGTAAGTTAGGCGTGTGCCACAAGCGTAAGTTAGTGCGTGTGTGCCCACAGCGAAGTTCGTGCGTGTGCCACAGCGTAAGTAGGGCGTGTGCCACGAGTAAGTTAGTTCGTGTGCCAACAGAGGAAGTCGTGAGTGTCAGTGTATGTAAGTTAGTGCATGTCACAGGGTAAGTTAGTGCCTGTCACCGTTGTTTTTAAAAAAAGGTTCGTGCATGTACGTGTAAGTTTAGTGCATGGGTCACCGTTTTTGTGAAGTAGTGCGGGTGTACAGTGTTGTAAGTTAGTGCGTGTGTCACAGTGTAAGTTAGTGCGTGGTCACAGTGCAAGTTAGTGCGTTGTGTCACAGTGCAAGTCAGTGGTGTGTCACAGTGCAAAGTCAGTGCGGTGATGTGTCAAGGTGCAGGTTAGTGCGTTGCACAGTGCCAAGTCATGTGCGTGCGTCTCAGTGATAAAATAGTGCGCTGGTCCCAGTGTAAGGTAGGGCATGTCACAGTGTAAAGTTAGTTGTGTGTCACAGTGTACGTTAGTGCGTCCACAGTGTTAATTAGTGCGGGTGCCAAAAGCGTAATAAGTTCGTGCGGTGCCCAGCGTAAGTTAGTGCGTGTGCCACGCGTACGTTCGTGCGTGTCCAAGGTAAAGGTAGTCGTGTTGCCACAGCGTAAGTTAGTGCGTGTGCCACAGTGGAATTTATGTGCGTGTCAGTGTACGTTAGTGGTGTGTCACAGGTTGTAGGTAAGTTAGTGCGGTGTACAGTGTAAGTTAGTGAGTGGTAGTTGTAAGTTGTGCGTGTCACAGGTAAGTAGGCGTTCACCGTGTAAGTTATGCGTGGTCCGTGCAAGTTGTGCGTGTGTCCCACAGTGCAAGTTAGTGCGGTGTCACGTGCAAGTCAGGAGTGTGTACACAGGCGGTTAGTGCGTGTCACCGTGCCAAGTCAGTGAGTGTGTCTCAGTGTAAATTCGTGCGTGTGTCCACAGTGTAAGTAGTGATGTACAGGGTAGTAGTGGTGTGTACAGTGTAAGTTAGTGTGGGCAAAGGGTTGGTAAGTAGTGCGTTTCGAACTGTGCCCCCCATTGTAGTTAGTGCGGGTGTGCCACAGTGTAAGTTAGTGCGTGTGCCACGTGAAGTTAGTGCGTGTCACAGTGTAAGTTTGCATGTGCCCCAGGTAGTTAGTGGGTGCTTAGGATCAAATGAGATGTTATGCTCGGTAATGGGGTTCAGGATGTCCGAGACTGAAATGCCTTACCCCGAAGTGGCGAGACGAGGCAGAGCGGACGGGTTGGGTTGAGTTTGTACCATACGCTCTTCTGCTTGGAGTAGAAGTAATAGTTGTCAGGTTTGGGGGGTTTTTGCATAACACACTCGTTTTTCCTAGTGGGGCGGACATTCACTTTAATTGGAGACAAATCATTCCTAAGATGACAGATGTTCTTCTATGACCATCCACGACCGGCAGTGGCCACAACGCTATTACCTCGGTGTTTACGCAGAAGCGGTTGTGTTGTTGTCGAAATGGATGTAAAGATGGGTGCGCATTCCACCCCATCGCGCCATCTGAGTTCAAGAAACTCCACGGTCAGCCCGATTCACCGGGGACGATTCTCAGAACACTCTTCCTGTTGTGACCCCTGTTCCCGGAAGAGAAAGTGAGGGCTTCACCCTGCCCTTGTTCTCAATCTGTGTTTTCACCTTAGAGGTTATGGTTACTTGTTTCAGATTTCCTGCAGGCATTCGGGCGTTATTGTATCGTGTTTGTGGAAAGGAATTGTGGGAAAAGTTCTGAGCACTTGTACCGCAATCCACAGACATACGAGCAGCCCACAGTGGGGTACGTACCTGTCCCATGTCTACCGTGGTTCTAGGATGTTGGAAGTGGTGTGTGTGTTCGTTTGGCCCAGGTTCACGTTGTGTGTGATCTATGGCGCAGGCGCTGTGGGAACAGGAACAACAATGATGTGGGAAGAGGATTTTTAATACACAGAGATTGATGGGACATAGATAATTTTGAGTGATGGACTCTTATCTGACTCCACCTCCCCGACACAATCTGGGTCCTCTCCATTTCTTACGCTGGTCTCTATGGGAGCTGCCAGTTGGCACTGAGTTGCCTGGGTTCCCATCGGTTTTCGCTCCAGCCATCTGTGCCACGTGCTATCAGACACGCTTACCAGGTACGTGGTTATTCTTGACACTATAGGCTAGCTAATGTTTCTCTCTTGTCCTGTTTGTAGTTTAGGGCTAGAGCCATGACAATAATGCCTCTCAAATGGTTAAACCCTCACCTGTGTAACCCATCACCATGTGTACCCCTTCCTTTGTGGCACCATTCACTGTGAAACCCCTCCCCTGTTACCCCTTATCTGTGTAACCCATACCTGTTTACCCTTCATTTGTAAAAAACCCCCCATCACTGGTACCCCTTCATTCTGGGTAACCCATCACCCTGCTGTCCCCTTCACCTGGGTAACTCATCACCGGTGTACTCCTTACCGTGTAACCAATCACCGGTGTACCCTTCATCTGTGTAACCAATCAACTGTGTAAACCTGTATCTGTGTTAACCATCACATGTGTAACCTTCATCCGTGTAACTCATCACCTGGGTACCTTATTGTGTAAACCATCACATGGTACACCTTCATCTGTGTAACCCATCACTTGTGTACCCTTATCTGTGGAACCCCTCCCTGTGTACACCTCTCACCGTGTAAATAATCACTGTAAATCCTCACATGGGGTAACCCATAACAGGTGTTACCCCTTCTCTGTGCAACCCAATCCATGTGTACCCCTTCACTGTGTAACTCATCACCTGTGTACTCCTCCACCTGTGTAAAAATTCATACTGAGTACCCCCTTCATCTTGTGTAACCCTCAACTGTGTCCCCTTCCCTTCATTGTGTAACCATTCACTTGTGTAAACCTTCACCTGTTTACCCTTTATCTGTGTAACCCTCACCTGTGTACCCCTTCATTTGTGTAATGTAACCTTCACTTTGTAAACCCATCACCTGTTTACCCTTTTCTGTTGTGTAAAACCCGCAACGGGTACCCCGTCATCGGTGTCACATCACCTGTGTACCCCTTCATATGTGTAACCCATCACCGTGTAACTTCATATTGTAAACCATTCCCTGTGTCCCTTCCTCTGTGTAACCCCCACACCTGTGTACCCCCTTCATCTGTGTAAACCCATCACCTGGTACGCTTAATCTGGGTAACCATTCACCTGTGTAAACCCCTTCATCTGTGTAACCCAGCACCGTGTTACCCTTATCTGTGTAAACTATCCCCTGTGTAATCATACCTGTGTAAATCACCTGTGTACCCCTCTCTGTGTAACCCATCAACCGGTGTACCCCTTCATCTGTGTACCATCACCTGTGTACCCCTTCTCTGTGTAACCCATCCCTGTGTACCCTTGATCTGTGGTAACCATCACCTGTGGACCCATCATCTGTTTACCCATCAACTGTGTACCCCTTACGTGTAACCCATCCCTGTGTACCCTTCATATGTGTAACCATCACTGTGTACCCCTTCTGTGTAACCCATCCCTGTGTACCCCTTCATCTGTGTAACCATCAACGTGTACTCCTTCATCTGTGTAAAACCCATAACCTGTGTACCCCTTATCGTGTCACCCATCCCTGTGACCCCCTCCTGGTAACTCATCACCTGTGTCAACTCATCACCGGTGTACCTAACCAGTGTAATCATCACTGTTCTCCTTCATCTGTGTAACCAATCACCTGTGTAACCCCACCTGTGTACCCCTTTTCCTGTTTAACCACACCTGTGTTACCCCTTCTCCTGGTTAAACCATCACCTGTGTACTCTCTCCCTGTTTAACTCATCACCTGTGTACCCCTTCTCTGTTGTAACTTCATCCCTGTGTACCCATTAATCGTGTACCCATCACCTGTGTACCCATCACCTGTTTAAACCCCTTCTCTGTTGTACTCCTCACCTGTGTAACCCTCCCTCTGTGGTAACCCATCACTGTGTAACACATCACCTGGTAACCCTTAATCTGTGAACCAATCCCACCTGTGTGGACCCGTGACCTGATACCCTCACAAAAGGGTCCACTGCAAAAACAGGTGCGCAACCATCCACCTCCTTTACTAAAAATTCCACCTAGGACCTATCACCTGTGTACGCCATTCATCCCTGTGTATTCTGTCAAATGTAGATTTTAACATGGTAAAGTCCCCATTCCATTCTTTACATATTAATCATGGGTCACAGGAGTATATTCCATTATTTGTAATAATCAGGTAAAGGGAGTATATTCCGAATCTTTGTCATTACATCATGGAAAGAGTATGTTTCATTCATTTATATATTTAATCATGGTAAATGGAGTATATTTCCATTCTTAATATATTAATCTGGTAAGGGAGTATATTCATTCTTTAAAGTCATCATGTAGGTACATGGGTAGATGTCAAATTCGTTATATATTAATCATGGTAAAATGGAGTAATCTCCGATTATTTGTATATTATCATTGGTACTGGAGTATATTCCAGTCTTGTATATTAATCATGGTAACTGGATCTGTTCCTCTTTATCTATTAATCATGGAAAGGGAGTATATTTCCATTTATATAGTATCGGTAAATGGAGTTACCACTTTTATTAATCATTCTGGAGTTTCCATTCTTATATATTATCAGGTAATGATTGAGTAATTTCTTTCTCTATTAATAATGGTAATATGGTATATTTTTAAAATGGTAATATTTTCCATTCTTTATATATTCTACATGGTAAATGGAGTATATTTCCATTCTTTATTATTAATCGGAAATGGAGTATATTTCCATTCTTTGTAATATATCTGGAAAGGGAGTATATTTCATTCTTATAATTATCATGGTCAAATGGAGTATATTTCATTCTTTATATATTAATCATGGTAAATGGAGATATTCCATTCTTATATATTATCATGGTAAATGGCGTATATTCCATATTTTTATATTAATATCATGGTAAAGGAGTATATTTCCATTCTTTATATATATCAGTAATTGGAGTATATTCCTCTTTTATATAAATCATGGTAAACGGATATATTCTTCTTGCTATATTAATCATGGTAATGGAAGTATTATTTCATTCTTTATATATATCATGTGGTAAAGGGAGTAGTATATTCCATTGCTTTATAATTAATCATGTAGGTAAATGGTATATCTTTCATTCTTGTATATTAATCATGGTAAATGGGAATCTCGTGATATTACATTACATATATATTTCATCGTTATATTTATCTTATGGTACATGGAGTATATCATGTCTTTATATATTAATTATGGTAATGAGTATTCATTCTTGGTAGTATGAATCATGGTAAGGAGCTAATATTTCATCTTCTTTTATAGTTAATTATGGGTAAATGGAGTATATATTCCACTCGTTTGATAATTACATTGTAAATGATAAATTCCATTCTTTGGTATATGAATAGTAAAGGAGTATATTCCATTCTTAAGTATTTAATCATGGTAAATGGAGTATATTCATTCTTCAATATTCAATCATGGTAACATGGAGTATATTTCCATTCTTATATATAATACCATGGTTAATGGAGTATATTGACATTTCTTTTCTATCTATCATGGTAAATGGAGTATATTTCCATGTTTTATAATTCATCATGTAAATGGAGCTATATTCTCATTCCTTAATTTATGTTATAAGAGTAAGATGTAATTTCCATTTCTGTTATTAAGATATCTTGGTAAATGGAGTATATATTCATTCTTGTTATTAATGTATATGTATATTCCATCTGTTTGGAAATGGAGTATATTTCCATTCTTTTTATTATCATGGTAAAGGAGTATATTTGCATTCTATTCTTATCATGTAAATGGAAGTAGATAATTTCTTTTTATATATTATAGGTTGTAAATGGTAGTATTTTTTCGTATCCATTCTTTGTATATGTAATTCATGGGTAAACGTGGAGTTTAGATTCTCATTCTTTATAATTAATCATGGTAAATGGAGTATATTCATCTTTGTATATTATCATGGTAAATGTAGGTATATTTCCATTCTTTTATTATAATCATTGGTAATGGAGTATATTTCATTTCTTTATATATTATCCTTGGTAAATGGATTGTATATTCGGTATTCTTTATATCTTATCATGGTAATGGAAGTATATTTCATCTTTAATATAAATCATGGAAAATGGAGATATTCATTCTGTGTCATATTAATCATGGGTTTCAAATGGAAGTATATTCCTTCTTGTTGTATATTAATCATGGGAAATGGAGTATATTCCTTCTTTATATATTTAATCATGGTAAATGGAGTATATTTCCTTCTTTGTATATTATATGTAAATGGAGTATTCCATTCTTTGTATATTAATCTGGTAATGGAGGTATATTTCCATTCTTTTATATATTATCATGAGTACATGGAGTATATTCCATTTTATTATATTAAACAGCGTAGATACATGTTTGTAGATTCAGGTCATGTGATCCCTTCTTTGTATATTAATCATGGTAAATGGACGTAATTTCATTTTTTATATATTAATCATGGTAAAGGGTATATTTCACATTCTTAGATTAATCATGGTAAAGGAGTATATTCCATTCTTTGATTATTAATCATGTACGCAATGAGTATATTTTCCATTCTGTATATAATATTAATCATGGTAATGGAGTATTTCCCATTCTTTTATATTATAATGGTAAATGGAGTATGATTCCATTTTTGATATATATCTGGTTATGGGAGTATATTCATTTTTTGGTTATATACAATCATGGTATCTGGAAGTATATTTCATTCTTTGTATATAATCAGGTAAATGGCAGTTATTTTCCATTCTTTATATATTAATCGTTGGTAAAGGAGTATTTCCATTCTTTATATTTAATCATGGTAATGGAGTATATTTCCATCGTTATATATATTAAGGATATATTTCATCGTGTCTAAATATGGGAATGGAGATCTCCATTCTTTATATATTACAATGTAAATGGAGTTATTACATTCTCTTGTATTTTTAATCATGGTAAAATGAGTATATTTCATTGCTTTGTATATTATCTTGGAAATGAGGATATTCCATTCTTATATATTACATCATGGTAAGATGATATATTCACATTCTTTATATATTTAATATTGTAAATGGTATAGTATCCCATGCTTGTAATTAATACATGGTACACTGGAGTATAGATATTCCCAATTCTTTTATATTAATCATGTAATGGAGTAATTTCATGTCTTTTATATTAATATGGTACATGGAGTATATTTCGCATTTTTATATCATAATCTTAATAATCCATGCTGTATTAATATGGGATGAGTATCTTTCCATTCTTATGTAGGTAAATGGAATATATATCGTTAATATTGTAAATGGTTCCTTCTTATATTATCATGTATGGAGTATAATTTCCTGTCTTTAGTCATTAATACATGGTACATGGGAGATATCTTCATGTTTTTTATATACATCTGTAATGGAGTATATTTCCATTCTTTATATATTAATCATGTCAATGAGGTATCTCATTCTTTGGTATATTAATCAGGGATAATGGAGTATATGCTTCATTCTTTATATATTAATCATGGTAATGGAGTATATTCCATTTTATATTTAATCATGGTAAATGGAGTATATTTCCATTCTTTAATTAATACTTGTAAATGGTAGTATATTCCATTCTTATATACTAATCATGGTAAATGAGTATGATTTCATTCTTGCTTTATTAATCATGGTAAATGGAAGTATATTTCCATTCTTTTATATTAATCATTGTAATGGAGGTATATTTTCCATTCTTATATTTATCATGGTAAAGGGAGTATTTTCATTTCTTCTATATTATCATGGTAAATGAGTACTAGTCCATTCTTATATAGTACATTTAATGGTACCACCTGTATTATTCCATGTCTTTATATATTAGCATGGTAAAATGAGATATTCCATCTTTGTATAGTCTAATCATGGTAATGGAGTATATGTATATTCTTACTGTAATATTTTCCATTTGTATATTATCTGGTAATGGAGTATATTTTCATTCTTGGATAATTAATCATGGAAATGGCAGTGATTTCCCATTCTTTTATATTTATCTGGTAATGGAGTTATATTTCCATTTTTGATATGTAATCTTGGTAAATGGAGTATATTTCCATTCTTTGTATCTTAATTATGGTAACTGGGTTATTTCCATCTTTATATATAAAATGCCCGTAATGGAGTATTTTCATTCTTTATATATTATCGTTTAAGAGGATATTCATTTTTTGTATATGATCATGGTAAATGGAGTATATCATTTGTATATTATCATGGTTTATGGAGATATTCCATCATGGTAAATGGGTATATTTCATTCTTGTAGATTAATTATGGTAAATGAGTTATTTCCATTCTTTTATATTACTACATGGTAAATGGGTATATTTCCTCTTATATATAATTAATGGTAAGGGAGTACTATTCCATTCTTTGATATAACATGTTAAATGGAGTATTTCCATTCTTTAGTTATTAAATTCATGGTAATGGAGTAATATTTCCATTCTTGTATGTATATAACCTGGTAATGAGTATCTATCCATGTCTTATTATTAATCATGGTAACATGGAAGTATATTTCCCATCTTTATATATAATCATGGTCAATGGAGTTATATTTCATTCTTCTTATTTAATCATGGTAATGCGAGTATAGTTTCCATTTTTTGTATATTAATTCATGGTAAATGGAGTTAATTTTCATTCTTTGTATATTAATCATGGTAATGAGTAATTTTCATCTTATATAATAATCATGGTTAAATGGGTATATTCCATTCTTTAAATATCTTAATCATGTAAAGAGTATATTTCCCTTCCTTTCTATATTAATCATGGTAAATGGAGTATATTCAGTCTTTAAATTAAATCCCTGGTAAATGGAGTATATTTCATTCTTTATATCTCATCATTGGTCAATGGGTATATTCCATTCTTTTAATATATCATGGTCAATGGAGATATTTCAATTCTTTCTTAATTATCATGGTACTGGAGTAATATTTCATTCTGAATAGTAATCAGGGTAAATGGAAAGTAATCCATTTCTGTATTACTCATGGTAAAGGGTGTAGTATATTCCATTCTTTTGTATAGTATCATGGTAAATGGAGTATATTTTCATTCTTGTCTATTACTCTGTAAATGGGTATTCCATCTTTATATCTTAATATGGGTAAAGGAGTATAGTTCATTCTTTATATATGACTCCCTGGTAAATGGAGTATAATTTCCATCTCTTGCTAACTAATCATGGTAATGGAGTATATTCAATTCTGTATATATTAATATGGTAAATGGAGGTATATTTCCAATCTTTGTATATTAAATTCTGGTGTGAAATGGAGTATGATTTCCATTTTTATAATTAATTATGGTAAGGGGAGTATATGTCATGCTAATCTCAGCATGGTAAATGGAGTAGATTTACAGTCTTTGTCCTACTCTGGTAAATGGGTATATTCACATTCTTTGTATATTAATCATGGTTAATGGAGTAATATTCAAGTTTGGTAAATGGAGATCTTCCCATTCTTTGTATATAATCAGGGGAAAGGTGAGTGCTGCCCATTCTTTGCGAGAGTAATCAGGTAAAGGAGTATATGCATAGTTAGATATAAGGTTTCCCCTTGGTAAAAGGGAGTACCTTCCTTCTTCTATTCATCATGGTAAATGGAGTAGTATCTTCCATTCTTTGTATATAATCATGGAAATGGAGGATAGTCAGTCGGTGTCTAGGAAAGCAGGGGAAGGAAGGATTAGCCCGTCGGGAGATAGCGCCTGGGAAAGGAGTAGAGGGCCAGGCGGGAGCGAGAAGTTGGTCAGGAGGGCGAAGGGAGGAGTGAGTTTGAGGGAGGGGGTAGGGGGGCGTGTAGGGGGGGAGGGGGGGAGGAGTAGAGGTGGTGGGAGCGGGGGAAGAGAGGGAGGGGAGAGAAAGGAAGAGGGAGGGGGGGGAGGAGGGGAGATGGGGGGGGGGAGGAGAGGGATATGCTTGGGGGGGAGGGGAAGGGGGGTAGAGGGGGAGGTCTGGTGTGGAGAGAGGGGAGAGAAGGGATAGGGGGAGGGGAGGGGGATGGGAGGGAGGTGGGGTTAAGGGGAGAGGAGAGGGAGTGGTAGGAGAGGAGGGAGGAATTGGGAGGAGAGGGGGAGAGGAGGGGAGGAGAGGGGTGGGAGAGACGAGAGAGGAGAGGAGGGGAGGAGCGTAGAGGGAGGAATTGTGAGATATGGGGAGGGGGCGGGAGGAGAAGGGCGGAGGGGGGAGGTGAGAGGGCGAGGGGGGGGGGAGGAGGGGAGGGAAGAGTCGTGGGGGGGGGGGAGGGAGGGGGGAAAAAGTAGGGAGAGAGAAGGAGTTGAGGGGGAAGTAGGAGGAGGCGGGATGGAGGGAAAGGGGGAGGGCGGTGAGAGAGGGGGGGGGGGAGGGGGAAGAGTGGGAGGGGGTAAGGAGGGTAATGAGAGAGAGGAGTGGGGGGGGTGGGGAATAGGGGAGGGAGTAGGGGGATGGAGGGAGGTGGGAGGAGGGGGAGGGGATGGGCGGGGGGAGGAAGGGTAAGGGGGGAGTAGGAGGGAGAGGAGGAGAGTGTGTGGAGA
Organism: Hymenochirus boettgeri; assembly: GCA_019447015.1. Taxonomy (NCBI): domain Eukaryota; kingdom Metazoa; phylum Chordata; class Amphibia; order Anura; family Pipidae; genus Hymenochirus; species Hymenochirus boettgeri. The sequence continues at coordinate 101,843,021 of CM033476.1, read as the reverse complement.
GTGAGTAGGAGGGGCGGGGAGGGTAGTAGTGAAGTGGTAGGGGGAGGAGTTCGGGGAGGGGTGATAAAGAGGGAGGTATCTCGGAGAAGTGTTTTGGTGTTATTGGTAGGATCTGTGGTTGGGGTGGATATAGATGTGATGTGGGGTGGGATTTGGTAATTCAAGGATGAGAGGGGCGTTTTATAGGGTGAGAGAGGAGGAATTGTATTAGTGGGAGGAGGGAGAGAGGTGTGAAGGAGGAGGGTAGAGATGGATAGGGGAGGGAGGGGTTGGGGGGGGAGAGAGGGGAGGTATGTGAGGAGAGTGATTTGACCGTGAGAGGGGGGAGTAGTAGGGAGTGGAAGTGTTTTTATTTGGGAGATAGTTATGTAAGGTTATTATATAATAGGTGTGTTGCATTTAGTTTCTATATAGATTGGTGTTTTTTTAGGAATAGTATAGATGTAATTTGTATTTATATGGTGGATTGCTGTATAGTGATTTAAAGTGTAGTGTTTAAGTGGTCAGGATAGGAGATATTATAGGTGTTGGTTATTATTTATATGTGATAATTATTTATATAGAAGATAATTTATTGTTGATAGGGAGTTATTATTGGGGGGATAGATTTAAGTTGATGGTAGGGGTTTTGGAGGAATCATTTTTTATTTAGAGTATTAGCGAGGGAGGAGTTAGTTATAGGAATTATTTTATTTTTTTTTTGGATTAGGTGATATTTTTATAGGAAATGGAGTGGGATTACTTTTATTTTGTTAATAGTGATTGGTCTAAGGCGTATAGGTTTTATAAGTTTTAGGAGGGAGGAAGAGATTTAGGTTTTGGAGATATTGTGGGTTTGTTGAGTTTATTGTGCTTTTTTGATTCTATATTTGTATAGGAGGGTATATGTGAGGATTGGGAAGGGGGTGGGAATTGATGTATGTTAGGGTGGGAGGGCGGGTGAGGGATGAGTTTAAGAATTTTGCATTCGGGAGTTAGTGGGTGTATTTGGAAGGAGGGAATGTACTGATTTATTATTGAGGGGGTAAGGTATAAGGATTTACTATTTATTGAGTTTTATTGATTTAGTTATTTTGTTAAAGTTTTTGTTATTTTTATTATTGTTTCTTTTCTATGTAGTATTGAGAGGTAATTAGGCACAGGGGTGGAAATATATGTTAAGAGAGAGGAGATATGAGGGAGAGGAGGAGTTTAGTTAATGGTTGAGGGATATTGAGGTGTGATGAGGATGGAGATGAGGGCTTTAGGGGTAAGAGGGGAAGAGTGATGGTATGAGGAAGGGAGTGAGGAGTGTAGTGAGGAGGGGAGGAGGTATAGATGGGAGGAGTGATGAGGAGGAAGAATGGAGGGGGAGGAGGACGTAAGGAGGGGGGGGGAGGGATGTCGCGGAGGAGGGGGGATGTATGTTGGGAGGAAGAGGGAGTGCTATGGGGGAAGGGGAGGGGGAGGTAAGGAGGAGGGGAGGTGGGGGAGAGAGGAGGGGGGTGGATGCGTTATGAGGGGAGGGTGTACGTTTATTGGTAGGAGTTATTAATTTTATGTATGATAAGTATAGTTTATAGAAAATTATATGATTAGGATCTATATGTTATTGGTAAGAGTTTGAAGTTAATGATTGTAAGGAGAGCTGAAGGATGATAGGGCGTAGAGTAGTTGTTTTATTAGGCGTGGAGGTAAGGAAATGTTGTCGATACGAAGAAGGGGAGAGAATGTGGCGGGTGGAGCTGGGACAGGTATTAGTCTAGGGGTTTAGTGAGATATAAGGGAGTAATAGGAGGGTTTATATTATTAAGGAGGAGATGCTGCGAGAGTGGGAGGGGAGGGGGGAGGAGTTTGGAGGAGGGATAAGGTAACTTCTAGGAGCGGGGTAGAAACGGAGAGAGGGATGGAGTACGTGGGGTGTAAGTATTTGTATGAATTGGGATTATTCGTGATGGTGGGAGAATTGATGAGAGAGGGGGGGTGATTGATGGAGAATGTAGGAGAAAGGCAGGGAGGGATTTAGGGGGGAAGGGTAGGATTATAGAGGTTATTATGGGTAGACGGTAGCAGGTGATTAGGAGGTGGGAAAAGGAGTATTTAGAGGAGGGAGAGGGGAAGAGGAGGTTGACGAGTTTTTATAGAGAGAGAGGTAGGGAGTAATGGTGATAAGGCTGGTAGTGGGTGGGGAGGGAAGGAGAGGGAGTATAGTAGGGAGAAGGGAGTGAGGGGGTATAGGGGTAAGGAGGAGCGATCGATTTGTGAGGGAGAGGAGCATTAGGGGGGGAGTGTGGGGGAGGAGGGAGAGTAACGCTTTTATTATGGTCTTTATATAATCGTTATTATAATTATATATTTTTTTATTACTTTTTAGTTATTAGATATTAATTATTTACGTTATCTATATTATTTGAATATTAAGTATTGGTTTTATATTCGTATTTTCTTTATTTTGATTTAATTTAAGTTATATAAAGGTTGTTATTAGATTATTTTATTTTATTTTTTATATATTCTTATATAAGTATTTTATAAGAAGTTTTGTATACTTTAGGATTTTTATTACTCAGTGAGTTGAGTATTGTATATGGGATTTTAATGTATTTTAATAGTCTTAAAGATTTATGAGGAGGTTACGTAATTAGATAAAGTATTTATGGGAGGGCGAGGACAGTAGATAGGGGGGATTGATCTGAGTATAGGGTGATTATTCTTTGTTTTTTAATTATAGAGGAGGGATGAGGAGGGGGGATATTATTATAGATGGAGGTAGGGAGAAGGGGGGGGATGGGAGATCTAGGGGGGGGATGGTGAGATATGTGGGAGAGGATGATGAAGCTATTAGATGTGAGAAGGGGAGGTAGGTGAAGGGAAGGCTTTGGGTGATGATAAATAGTATGTTTTATTTTATAAATATTAAAGGTGAGAAGGGTTAGGGAAGTATTATATTATGGTATATGGTCATTATATCGTACTATAGTTAATGAGATGTTCTATATTTGGAGTTAGTTCTTTTTTTAGTTGATATTATTATTTTGAAATTTATTTTTATGTTATTTATGATTCTTAATTTTTTTTTAGTGGTAGAATATTTATTCGCTATTTTATTTTGTATTGTAATTATATTTAGTTTATTTATTTATTACTAGTTATGATTATAAGTATTAAGTTAATGATATGAGTCTATATTTTTTATTTTTCTATTTGTTTATTTAGTTTTCGTCCTTATTTATTTTGGTATGATATTTTTTTTTATACTGGATATTTTTTTTTTAATTTTTTATATGCTCTTATGATTTGTTTTGTATTTAGAGTAATTTAATTTGTATATATTAATAATTATGTGATATTATTATTTTTAAGTGTATGTAGGAGATTATTTTTAATATTTTATGTGATATTACTTGAATTTGTTTTTATGAGTTAATAAAGTATTTGTCATTATTTTTTATATATTTTCGTTGTTAAAGTATTTTAACTTTGTGTTTTATTTTTTTATTTTTATATATTTTATTAGTATTTATTATATTTTTTAAGTTTTATTTATTTTTTATATTTATATATGTTATATCTAAGTTTTTTGAATTAGTGTTATTTTTTTTTTTATATTATTTATTAATATATCTTTGTTTATAGTATTTTTAAAGTAATTATTTTTTAGTTTTTAGATTATCTTTTTTTTTTAATATTCTATTTTTATTTATCGTTATTTTTATCATATTATTTATTATTATTTTTAGTATTTAAGTTATATATTTGTTATTATTTTATATATATAGTTATATTTTATATATTTCTTTTTATTTTCTTATTAAAAGTTCAGTTTTTTTTTTTTTTATTATTATTTGTATATATTAGTTTCATTCTTATATTATTAATAATGGAAATGGAGTAATATTCATTTTTGTATATTAAATCATGGGTAAAGGAGTATTTTCCTTTTTGTATATTAATCATGGTTTTAATGGAGTATCTTTCATCTTTGTATATTAATCATGGTAAATGGAGTCTATTCCATTCTTTGTAATTAATCATGGTAAATGTCTATTTCCACTTTCCCGTAGGCCAGCTCTCCTATTACGTTTTCAGTTCTAACAGTCGATTTCCTTGAGTGGCCCCCTTAAATCATTCAAAAGCTCCCCAGTAAGTACACCGCTGTTTGTGTTCCTATGCATTGTATGGGGGTAAGGATATGGGGTTACGCAAAACAGGACATATGAGCAATCAACTTCACGGTTGCAATATTTATGTTGACTGGGTTTAACATATTGGTGTAATTTTTGCCAACTGACTTTTCACCCTGGTTTTTTCAAATTTGTGGTGTGACGATGCACAAATATAATAAGTTCCTCTGAACGATCCAACAGACTGATTGGTTGAGCGTGTGTGTACCAGGCTTTAGTGTTGTGTGTGAGTGCGGTGGCATTTGTGCTGTACATAGTGGCAGTTCATTTTGCTCCACTAAGTACGTCAATGACGAGGAACCGGTTGTGAACGACTCGTCGACTCCCTAGGACCCGCGGGTGGGTTTAAACGTTGGGCATGACTGTGTGTTGTATGTTACAAACGTCCACAGCTGAATGACTAATGATAATGAGCTGCATGTTTTCTCCCCCCAACAATACTAGCCAATATCATTTCTTTGTCTCCAAACTGCCACCTAATCATTCAGCCACATCCTTTTCCTAAGGAAGCCAGCGGGACAAAAAACGCAAGCAAGAAGTGCCGCAAGGGTCTGGGCTGGACGGAGGGACAGGTGGTGCCAGCTTCGCTGGAAGAAGGCTTGCCAGAGGTTCATGCCTAGGGGTGCCCATTTGTTTTAGCCAATATGGAAGAAAGTGTTGGATACAGGACTATTTTATAATTCCTGATCTTGTTGCTACATTTTATTTTCCTACAGGGCTGGGGCGTGCGGGTATCTCGGCAGTGAATCTCCCATGTGGTTAGGGGGGGAAGTGTGGGGTGGCAATGTACTCTTCCCTTGCAGGTTGGCCAAACGGGATTTTTGGGGGTCATTTTGAAGGACATTCCGGGTTCTAGGTGAGGGGCTGAGTGTGAAAGGGACCCTGGGGCCCGTAGGCTTACTTCGAAGGCGATTAACTTAGATCGCGGCATTTAGGACTGGGCTGCAATAACACTACGTACACACAGGATGATATTTCCATATGATCCATGCTTTGGTCTCAGTGGGCCAAACATCTCACGGCTATTGCCGCAAACAAAGTTTGATCTTTAGTCTCAACATCTTTGGATCGGTGAAATGGTGAAAAATCATGATATTCCATCAGACAGGCTAGCAAGTGGTTACTATGGTCGTACCAGACTAGCAGGAAATAGCCCATATGAAACAGCAATGCAGCAATGTGGGTTGACCACCATCCATTCAGGTGGTAGCCGACAGTGAAGAGTAGCAAACTGACTTCCCACCAGTCCTAGTATAGGGGGGGGGGGGGGGGTGGTTGTTTGCTGCTCTTTGCACAGAGGACAGACATTTCTCTGTGTTTTATAATGGGTGGAGTGGAGGATAAGAGTGGTACAGCGTCTTGTATGTCTTGATAGCTGTCTGAATGAGCAATTGAATCTACATGTTTGAGCTGTGAAAATGCACCCGTTGGCGGCACGAGACAGAGGGGGCGCTGGCCCGTACATGGTGGTATTATGCAGGGGGGGCCACTGTGGCTGATGCCCCCGTGTGGGAATTGGTAGTGTGGGTTTATTTGCACTTGGGAGGTCGAAGGGAGTGTTTTGTTATGATGGGTCTTTCGCACCGTTGTCAGTGTTAGGGGGGCAGTGTGGGAGTGTGGATTGTAGTGCCATTGTGCAATCCAGGTGATGGGGAGCCCGTTTACTGATGCTGTGGGTCAGGCAGGCTGTCTACTCCCTCTACAGCTCTACTCCCAGTGGGAAAATGTCCTGCAATCCCCGCCCCACCTGAGGGAACCAATCTACTTTACCTCCTGCCTTCGAACGTTATTGTCAGGGTTATGGCGGCGGAAATCATTAATTGGACCAGGCACCCATGCTTTCGTTTGGCGCTGATCCAAGTCTCACCCCGTGCTCAGCTCTTCCTTTCTATTGGCCCATCTTATTGCCCGACGGTGTGGCTTATCCCGTGGTCTCGGCGCCCAGCTAGAATGTGTATAAAGGTCACTTGCCTGACATATCGGAATGAAGTTGTGGAGAAGAGTTATCGCCCCCTCCAATCACCAGTCTTGTTCTACAATCAAGGTCCCCGCGCCGGTGGGTGTGCCCCCGCACCGGGATTTTGGGGGTTTCTGGGCCCTTTCCAGCCTTGGGTAAACACGCAAAGAAAGTTGATACCAGTTTTTTATGTACAAATGCGGTCACACTTTTTCTTGCCCTTGGGCTCTGGCTTTTGCACAGTTTTTGTGCCATCCCAGACTCGCCTTCGCCCGCACAAGGTCCCACTTCCACCAACATTGGGAGGGCCTGCACGGGCGGGGACGTGCCAAAGGCATTGGATACCGCGGTCGCAGCAGCCGCCGGCCCAAAACATATTTTCCCTTTGTTTTGCTGCGTGACATTGCAACAGTTCCTCGGATAATACTGTGCCAAGCACTAAAACACGGCATTAGCCTGATGGCATTAAACTTTCTATTTCACCTCTTGGATCGCTCTTTACCCACCGGTTCTACATCGGTTTTACCCCGGATTAAGGTAGGGTGTCCGAGCAGGGAGGTCACAGGAAGTCGGTGTCGAGCAGGGGGCTCCGGTGGGACGGGGAAGCGCCGGAGGTGTCAAAAGCCAGGGTCAAGTGATAGGAAGGTTAGGGTCAGAGAGGGGACAGTGACAGAGCAAGGGAGGGTCAGCGCGGGGAGAGTGACAGCGCACGGTAGGGGTCGCGCAGGGAAGGGTGACAGCCCAGGGACGGGGACGCGAAGGTAGGGGTGTCGGCAGGGGAAAGGCAGGCAAGTAGGGTAGGGGTCAGAGCAGGGAAAGGACCGCGCAAGTAGGGGTCAGAGCAGGGAAGGTGACAAACAGGGGCGGGGACAGCGCAGGTAGGTGTCCGAGCAGGGGAAGGACAGCGCCCGGTAGGTGGTCAGAGCAGGGAAGGGACGAACAGCACAGGGCAGGTGCCCAGCGCAAGGTAGGGTGTCAGACGGCAGGAAGGTGACAGTTGCCAGGTAGGTGTCAGAGCACGGGAAGGTGCCCGCGCCGGGGAGGTGACAGAAGAGGGAAGGTAGGCAGCGCAAGGTAGGCTGTCAGACAGGGAAGGGTGCCGGCACAGGGTAAGTGGCAGCGCAGGGCGGTGCAGCGCAAGGTAGGGTCAAGGCAGGGCTCACCTCCCCTGCTCTGACACTTACCCTGTGCTGTCACCTTCCCTGCTCTGACACCTACCTTGCGCTGCCACCTTCCCTGCTCTGTCACCTACCTTGCGCTGTCACCTTCCCTGCTCTGACACCTACCTTGCTGACACCTACCTTGCGCTGTCACCTCCCCTGCTCTGACACCTACCTTGCGCTGTTACCTTCCCTGCTCTGACACCTACCTTATGCCGTGGGTAAACAGATGTAGAACCGTTGGTAAAGACAATACAAAGAGTTGAAATAGAAATGTTTAATTCCATCAGGATAATTCGTTTTTAGTGCTTGGCACATTATTATCCATGAGGTGGAACTGTGCAATGTCCGACAGCAAAACAAATGGAAAATATGGTTTTTCCTTCTGCCGAACCGCTTTACCAATTCTTTGGCACTTCCCCGCCCCTGTGCAGTCCCTCCCATGTGGTTTTAGTGGGAACCTTGTGCTGTGCTAATGTCGATTCTGATGGCACAAAACTGGTGCAGCCAGAGCCACAAATAGTGCAAGAAAAGTGTTACCTCATTTGTACATAAAACTGGTATCAACTTTCTTTTTAACCTGCAATGCTGGAATGTCCCAGAAAAGCCCCAAAAATCCCTGTGCAGTGTCAGCAGCAACTCGGGCTTGTACCTTGATTGGTAGAGAACAATACTGGTGATTGGAGGGGGCGATACTCTTCTCCACAAGCTTCATTCCTATATGTCAGGGCATTGACATTTAATACACATTAGCTGGGCTCAGTGAGACCACCTGGGATAAGCCACACCTTCTGTGCACAGAGATGGGCCAATAGAAAGGAAGAGCTGAGCACTGGGGTGAGACTGGACAGCGCCCAAACAGAAATCATGGGGTGTCCTGGGTCCTATAGAATGATTTCCGCCATAACCCTGACAATAACGTTCTGGAAGGAGGAAGAAAGTAGATTGGTTCCTCAGTGTGGGCGGGGATGGAAGGACAGGGTCACACTGGGAGGTAGAGCTTGTAGAGTGGAGTAGCAGCCTGCCTGACCCACAGAATAAGTAGACTGGCTCCCCATCACCTGGATTGCACAATGGCACAATCCACACTCCCAGCACTGCCCCCTAACACTGACACGGTGCGAAAGACATCAGTAAAAAAACACTCCCTTCGACCTCCCAAAGTGCAAATAAACCCACACTAACCAATTCCCACTGGTGCATCAGCCACAGTGCCCCCACTGCTAATACCACCAGTGTATCGGTCACAGCGCCCCCTCTGGTCTCTTGCCTCCCACTGGTGCATTAGTCACAGCTCAGAGACATTTATAGTTCAATTGCTCATTCAAACAGCTACAGACATACAAAGACCACTGTACACACTCTGTCCTCCACTCCACCCATTATAAAACCCATAGAAAAATGTCTTCACTCTGTGCAAAGAGCAGCAAACTAACCAACCCCCCCCCCCCCCCTATACTAGGACATGGTGGGAAAGTCAGTTGCTACTCTTCTACAGTTCTGCTACCTGAATGATGTTGGTAACCCACATTGCTGCAGTTAGGCTGTGTACATATGGGCTATTTCCATTTGCTAGTCTGGTACTGACCATATTAACCAATTGCTAGCCTGTCTGATGGAAATGATCATAGATATTTTCACCTGATCCAAAAGATTTTGAGACTAAAGATCAAAACGTTGTTTGCGGCAAAAATATCGTTAGATGTTTGGCCCGACTGACCAAAGCAGTGGATCAGATGGAAATATCATCCTGTGTGTACATAGTGTTATTGCAGCACAGTCATCATAATCCCTGGATCTAAGTTAATCGCCTTCGTAGTAAAGCCTACAGGGCCCCAGGGATCCCTTTACACTCAGCCCCTCACACTAGACCCCGGAATTTCCTTCAAAATGAGCCCCAAAAATCCCTGTTTGCAACATGCAAGGGAAGAGTAAATTGCCCCCAAACTGCCCCCATAACCCACAGTGGAGATCACTGCCTGAGATACCCTCAGCGCCCCAGCCCATGGTAGGAAATAAAAATGTATCAAAAATATCAGGAGATTAAAAGAGTCCTGTATCCAACACTTCCAATATTGGCTTAAAACAAAATGGCACCCCTTAGTCTATGAACCTCTGGCAAGCCTTCTTCCAGCGGCAAGCTGTGCACCACATGTCCCTCCGCTCCATCCCATACACCTTGCGGCACTTCTTGGCTTCCCCGCGTGGCTTCCTGAGGAAAAGGATTGGGCTGAATGAGTAGGTGGGCAGGTTGGAGACAAAGAATGATGATTGGGCTAGAGTATTTGGTGGGTGGGAGAAGACATGCAGGCCTTCATATCATTAGTCGATCAGCTTGGACAGTTTGGACAGAAAACAACACAGTCACATGACCAAACGTCTTACCGCGTTCCAGTGATCGGACGAGCGTTACACACCGGGGTCATCGTCATTGGACGGACCTGAGTGGAGAAAAAATGGAAACTGCCACTATGTACAGCACATGCCACCGCACATCACACACCTACAGCCTGGTACACACGGCTCAACCAATCAGTCTGTTGGATCGGAATTAAAGAGGAACTGATGATATTTTGGTGCAATCAGTCACAACCAACAAATTTGAAAAACCAGGGGGAAAATGTCAGTTGTGGCAAAAGTTACCACCAATATTTTAACCCAATCAACAGAAATATTGCACCGGGAAGTTGATTGGCTCAATATATCCTGTTGTGCGTAGACCCCATTAATTACCACCATACAATGCATTAGGACACAAACAAGCGGTGTACTTACTGGGGAAGCTTTGATGATTAATGGGGGCGACTCAAAGGAAAGTCCGACTTTAGAACTGGCACAAACGGTAATAGGAGAGAGGGCCTACGGGAAAGATGGAAATATACATTTACCATGATTAATATACAAAGAATGGAATATACTCCATTTACCATGATTAATATACAAAGAATGGAAATATACTCCATTTACCATGATTAATATATAAAGAATGGAAATATACTCCATTTACCATGATTAATATATAAAGAATGAAATATACTCCTTTACCATGATTAATATACAAAGAATGAAATATACTCCATTTACCATGATTAATATACAAAGAATGGAATATACTCCATTTACCATGATTAATATATAAAGAATGGAAATATACTCCATTTAACCATGATTAATATAAATAAAGAATGGAATATACTTTCCATTTCCATGATTAATATACAAAGAATGAATATACTCCATTTACCATGATTAATATAAGAAATGAATATACTCCATTTACCAAGATGAATATACTCCATTAACCATGATTAATATACAAGACAATGGAAATATACTCCATTTACCATGATTAATATACAAAGAATGAAATATACTCATTACACATGAATTAATATATAAAGAATGAAAATATACTCCATTTACCATATATTATATATAACAGAATGGAAATATATCTCCCATTTAACCATAATTAATATAAAGAATGGAAATATACTCCATTTACCCATAATTAATATCAAAAGAATGGAAATATACTCCATTAACCATGATTAATATATAACGAATGGAAATCCTCCATTACCAGATTAATATATAAAGAAATGAAATATACTCCATTTACCATGATTAATATATAAAGAATGGAAATATACTCCATTTACCATGATTAATATACAAAGATGAAATATACTCCATTTACCATGATTAATATACAAGAGGAATATATACTACTCCATTTCCATATTAATATATAAAAGGAATTACCCCATTTACCAGATTAATATATAAAGAATGGAATATACTCCATTTACCATGATTAAATATATAAAGAATGGAAATATCACTCCATTTACCATGATTAATATATAAAGAATGAAATATACTCCTTTACCATGATTAATATATAAAGAATGAAATAACTCCATTTACCATTAATAATATATAAAATGAAATATCTCACCCTTTTTACCATTTACCATGATTAATATATAAGAATGGAAATATACTCCATTTACCATAATTAATATAAAAGAATGGAAATATACTCCATTTACCATGATTAATATATAGAATGAAATATACTACTCCATTACCATGATTAATATATAAAGAATGAAATATACTCCATTTACCATGATTATATACAAGAATGGAATATACTCCTTTACCATGATTAATATATAAAGAATGAAATATACCCTCCATTTACCCATGATTATATATAGAAGAAATATACCCATTGACCATGATATATAAAGAATGAAATATACTCCATTTACCATGATTAATATATAAAGAATGGAAATATACTCCATTTACCATAATTAATATATAAAGAATGGAATATACTCCATTTACCATGATTAATATATAAAGAATGGAAATATACTCCATTTACCATAATTAATATATAAAGAATGGAATATACTCCATTTACCATGATTAATATATAAAGAATGGAAATATACTCCATTTACCATAATTAATATACAAAGAATGAAATATACTCCATTTACCATGATTAATATACAAAGAATGGAATATACTCCATTTAACCTTTAATATACAAAAATTGAATATACTCCATTTACCATAATTAATATATAAAGAATGGAATATACTTCCATTTACCATGATTAATTATAAAGAGGAATAAACTCCATTTACTCATTACATAATTAATATAAAAGAATGAAATATACTCCATTTACCATGATTTAATATACAAAGAATGGAAATACTCCATTTACCATGATTATATAAAGAATGGAATATATCTCCATTTCCATAATTATATACAAAGAATGAAATAATCTCCATTTACCCATGATTAATATACAAGAATGAATTACTCCATTTAACCATGATTCATATACAAAGAATGGAATACTCCATTTACCACCTAATTTAATATATAAAGAATGAAATATACTCCATTTACCATGATAATATATAAAGAATGGAAAATATACTCCATTTACCATGATTAATATATAAGAATTGAATACTACTCCATTTACCATTAATATACCAAAGAATGGAAATATACTCCATTTACCATGATTAATATACAAGAAATGGAATATACTCCATTTACCATGATTAATATATAAAGAATGGAATATACTCATTTACCATGGATTAATATATAAAGAATGGAAAATATACTCCATTTACCATGATTAAATTATATAAAGAATGGAAATATACCTCCCATTTACCATGATTAATATATAAAGAATGGAATATACTCCATTTACCATGATTAATATATAAAGAATGGATATACTCCATTTAACCATGATTAAAATATAAAAAAAACTGATATACTCCATTTACCATGATAATAATAAAATGGAAATATACTACTCCATTTACCATGATTAATATATAAAGAATGGAATATACTCCATTTTTTTAAAAAAACCATTGATTAATATCAAAGAATGGAAATATACTCCTTTACCATGATTAATATATAAAAATGGAAATATACTCCATTTACCATGATTAATATATCAAGAATGAAATATACTCCATTTACCATGATTAATAATATACAAAATGAGGAAATATACTCCATTACATGATTATATATAAAGAATGGAAATAATACTCCATTTACCATGATTAATATATAAAGAATGGAATATACTATACTCCATTTACCATGATTAATATATAATAAAGAATGGAAATATACTCCAGTTACCATGATTAATATACAAAGAATGAAATATACTCCATTTACACATGATTAATATATAAGAAATGAAATACTCCATTTACCATGATTAATAATACCAAGAATGGAATATACTCCATTTAACAATGATAATATACAAAGAATGGAAATATACTCCATTTACCATGATTATAATATAAAAGAATGGAATATACTCCATTTACCATGATTAATATACAAGAATGGAAATATACTCCATTTACCATGATTATATACAAGAATGGAAATATACTCCTTTACCATGATTATATACAAAGAATGGAATATACTCCATTTACCAATTAATATATAAAGATGGAAATATACTCTCCATTTACCATGATTAATATATAAAGAATGGAATATACTCCATTTACCATGATTAATATATAAAGAATGAATATACTCCATTTACCGATTAATATACAAAGAATGGAATATACTACTCTCCATTTACCATGATTAATATATAAAGCTGGAAATCTCTCATTTACCATGATTAATATATAAAAGAATGAATATACTCCATTTACCTGATTAATATCAAAGATGGAAATCTACTCCATTTACCCATGATTATATAAAGAATGGAATATACTCCATTTCCATGATTAATATATAAAGAATGGAATTACTCCATTTACCATGATTAATATAATAAAGAATTGAATATACTCCATTTAACCATGATTAATATACAAAGAATGGAATAATACTCCTTTACCATGATTAATATATAAAGAATGGAAATATACTCCATTTAACCATGATTAATATATAAAGAACTGAAATATACCTCCATTTACCATGATTAATATACAAAGAATGGAATATACTCCATTTACCATGATTAATATACAAAGAATGGAATATACTCTCCATTACCATGATTAATATAAAAGAATGGAAATATACTCCATTTTACCTTATTAATATATCAAGAATGGAATATACTCCATTTACCATGATTAATATAAAGAATGAAATATACTCCCATTTACCACCATGATTATATACAAAGAATGGAATATACATCCATTTTACCATGATTAATATATAAAGAATGGAAATATACTCCCATTTACCATGATTAATATATACAAGAATGAATATACTATACCATTTACCATGATTAATATATAAAGAATGGAATATACTCCATTTACCATGATTATATATAAAGAATGAAATTACTCCATTTACCATGATTAATATATAAAGAATGAATATACTCCATTACCATGATTATATATACAAGAATGGAAATATACTCCATTTACCATGATTATATCTAAAGATGGAATATACTCCCTTTACCATGATTATATATAAAATGGAATAACTCCATTTACCATGGATTAATATACAAAGATGGAATATACCCATTTACCATGATTAATATATAAAGAATGGATATACTCCATTTACCATGATTAATATATAAGAATGGAAATATACTCCATTTACCATGATTAATATATAAAAATGGAAATATACTCCATTTACCATGATTAATATATAAAGAATGGAATACTACTCCATTTACCATAATTAATATATAAAGATGGAATATACTCCCATTTACCATGATTAATATACAAAGAATGGAATATACTCCATTACCATGATTAATATATAAAGAATGGAATATACTCCTTTACCTATTAATATATAAAGAATGGAATATACTACCATTTACCATGATTATATACAAGAATGAATATACTCCATTTACCATAATTAATATATAAAGAATGGAATATACTCCATTTACCATGATTAATATATAAAGAATGGAATATACTCCATTTACCATGATTAATATATAAAGAATGAAAATATACTCCATTTACCATGATTAATATATATAAAGAATGGAATACTTCCATTTACCATGATTAATATATAAAAGAATGAAATTACTCCATTTACCATGATTCATTAAAGAATGAAATATACTCCATTACCATGATTATATATAAAATGGAATATACTCCATTTCCATGATTAATATATAAAGAATGAAATATACTCCATTTACCATGATTATATATAAAAGATGGAAATATACTCCATTTACCATGATTAATATATAAAAATGGAATATACTCCATTTACCATGATTAATATATAAAGAATGGAATATACTCTCCATTTACCATGATTAATATATAAAGAATGGAAATAACTCCATTTACATGATTAATATACAAAGATGAATTCACTCCATTTACCATGATTAATATATAAGAATGGAATATACTCCATTTCCATGATTATATAAAAGAATGAAATATACTCCTTTACCATGATTAATATATAAAGAATGGAAAATACTCCATTTACCATGATTAATATATAAGAATGAAATTACTATCTCCATTTACCATGATTAAATATAAAGAATGGAATATACTCCATTACCATGATTAAGTATACAAAGAAATGAATATCCCTCCATTTACCATGATTAATATATAAAGAATGGAATTAATACTCCATTACCATGATTAATATATAAAGAATGGAACATACTCCATTTACCATGATTATTCATACAAGAAATGAATACTCCATTTACCATGATTAATATATCAAAGAATGGAATATACTCCATTTACCATGATTAAATATACAGAATGGAAATATACTCCATTTACCTGATTAATATATAAAGCATGAATATACCTCCATTTACCCTATTTATAAAGATAAAAAATACAAGAAATATCTCCATTTCCATGATAATAATAAAGAATGAATATACTCCTTTCCATGATTAATATACAAAGAATGGAAATATACTCCATTTACCATGATTATATACAAAAACTGGATACCATTACCATGATTACTATATAAAGTGAAATAGTAATTTACTATGTAATATACAGGTACAGGATACACATGATGAATGGCGTACACAGGTGATAGTTCATAGTGAATGTTAGCTACAGAGGTGATGGTTGCGCACTGTTTTTGCAAGGGGGACCCTGTTTGTGAAAGGGGTATTCAGGTAAAGGGGTACACAGGTGATGGGTTACACAGATGAAGGGGTACACAGGTGATGGGTTACACAGGTGATGGGTTACACAGATGAAGGGGTACACAGGTGATGAGTTTACACAGGAAAGGGTAAACAGTGATGGGTTACACAGTGATGTTACACAGGTGAGGGGTACACAGGTGATGAGTTACACAGGTGAAGGAGTACACAGGTGATGAGTTAAACAGGTGAAGGGGTACACAGGTGATGGGTTACACAGATGAAGGGGTACAGGTGATGGTTAAACAGGAGAAGGGGTAGCACAGGTGATGGGTTACACAGGTGATTGGTTACACAGATAAGGAGTAAATTAACAAGAAAACCTTCCATACCTCAAACTTACACACGAGGTGAATGGGTTACACAGGTGATGGTTACCAGGTGGTGATACACAGGTGATGAGTTACCAGATGAAGGGGTACACAGTGATGGGTTACACGATGAGTGGTACACACGGTATGGGTTACACGATAGGAGTACACAGGTGATGGGTTACACGAGAAGTGAGCAAGGGATGACACAGATGAAGGACCAGTTGTGGGTTACACAGATGAGGGGTAACACGGTGATGGTACACAGATAGGTACAGGTATGGGTTACCACGAGAGGGGTACACCGGTGATGGTTACACAGATAAGGGTACACAGGTGATTGGTTACACAGATGAAGGGGTACACAGGTGATGGGTTCACAGATAAGGGTACACAGTGATGGGTTACACAGATGAAGGGGTACACAGTGTGATGGGGTTACACAGGTGATGAGTTACACAGGTGATGAGTTACACAGATGAAGGGGTACACAGGTGATGGGTTACACGATGAAGGGGTACACAGGTGATGGGTTACACAGATGAAGGAGTACACAGGTGATGGGTTACACAGATAAGGGAGTACACAGGTGATGGGTTACACAGATGAAGGGGTACACAGGTGATGGGTTACACAGATGAAGGGGTACACAGGTGATGGGTTACACAGATGACAGTGGGTAACCCGGTGTGGTTACACAGATGAAGGGGTACACAGGTGATGGGTTACACAGATAAAGGGGTAATCCGAGTGAAGGTTTACACAAGTGAATGGTTACACAAATGAAGGGTACACAGTGATGGGTTACACAGATAAAGGGGTAAACAGGTGAAGGTTTACACAAGTGAATGTTTACACAGATGAAGGGGTACACAGTGATGGTTACAACAGTGAAGGTGTACACCGGTGATAGTTACAAGTGAAGGAGTACACAGGTGATGAGTTTACACAGGTGAAGGTCAAACAGGTGATGGTTACACGATGAAGGGGTACACAGGTGATGCGGTTACCCGGTAAGGAGTACACAGGTGATGAGTTACACAGGTGAAGGGGTACACAGGTGATGGTTACCACGATGAAGGGGTACACAGGTGATGGGTTACACAGATGAAGGGGTACACAGGTGATGGGTTACACAGATAAAGGGGTACACAGGTGATGAGTTACACAGGATGAAAGGGTTACACAGGTGATGGGTTACACAGATAAAGGGGTACACGGTGATGGGTTACATCCAGATGAAGGGGTACACAGGTGATTGGTTACACAGGGAGGAGTACACAGGTGATGAGTTACACAGGTGAAGGGGTACACAGGTGATGGGTTTACACAGATGAAGGGGTACACAGGTGATGGGTTACACAGAAGGGTACACAGGGATGGTACACAAATAAAGGGTAAACGGTGAGTTTACACAAGTGAAGGTTACACAAATGAAGGGGTACACAGGTGATGGTTACACAGGTGAATGGTTACCAGTTATGAGTCATTTTGTCAATGGCTCTATCACCTAAACTACAACATTGACATAGAGAAACTATGAGCTATAGTGTCAAGATAACCACGTACCTGGTAAGCGTGGTCTGAATGCACGTGGCACAGATTGCTGGGAGCTGAAAGACTGAGAGGGGAAACAACAGGCACCTCCAGTGCCACTGGCATCTCCCAAGAGACAGCGTAAGGAAAATGGCAGAGGACCAGATGTGGTCGGGGAGGTGGGAGTCAGAATTAGAGAGTCCATCACTCAAAGTATCTATGTTCACATCAATCTCTGTGTAGTAAAAATCCTCTTCCCCATCATTGTGTTTCCTGTTCCAACACGCGCCTGCGCCAGAGATAACACCACAACGTGAACCTGGGCCAAACAAACACACACCACTGCCAACATCCTAGAACCACGGTAGACCTGGGACAGGTACGACCCCAGGTGGGCTGCTCGTATGTGCTTCTGGATTGGCGGTACAAGTGCTCAGAACTTTCCCACAATTCTTCCACAAACCCGATACATGGGACGGCCAGATTCCTGCAGGAAAATCTGAAAAGTAACCAAAACTCTAAGGTGAAAACACCGATTATAGAACAGATGGCAGGGGAAGGGCCCTCACCTTTCTCTTCCGGGGAACAGGGTCACCAAACGGAAGAGGGTGGTGTCTGAATCGTCCACGGTGGAATCGGGCTGAGCCGTGGAGTTCTTGGAAATCAGAGGCAGCGATGGGGTGGAAGGCGCACACATCTTTACATACAGGTCACAGCCACGCATTCTGCTACACACAGAGGTAATAGCGGTGTTTCCACTGCCCGGTGTCATGTGGATGGTCTAGAGAAGAAACATCTGTCATATTAGGATGATTTGTATCCAATTAAAGGGAATGTCCGCCCCACTAGGAAAAAATGAGTGTGTTAGCAAAACCCCCCAAACCTGGACAACGATTAAATCTACTCCAAGCAAGAGATCTTATGTGTACAAACTCAACCCACCGCCGCTCTGCACTTCGCTCAGCCACTCTCCGGGTAAGGCAGTCAGTCTCGGACAATCACTGACCCCCATTACCGGAGCATACCTACTCCATTTGATCCTAAGCACACGCACTAACTTACACTGTGGCACATGCACTAACTTACACTGTGACACGCACTAACTTACACTGTGGCACACGCACTAACTTACACTGTGCACACGCACTAACTTACATGTGGCACACGCACTAACTTACACTGTGACACACACTAACTTACACTGTGACACACACACTAACTTACACTGTGACATGCACTAACTTACACTGTGACACACGCACTAATTTACACTGAGACACACGCACTGACTTGCACTGTGACACGCACTAACCTGCACTGTGACACACGCACTGACTTGCACTGTGACACACGCACTAACTTGCACTGTGACACACGCACTAACTTGCACTGTGACACACGCACTAACTTACACTGTGACACGCACTAACTTACACTGTGACACGCACTCTACTTACAACTGACACGCACACTAACTTACACTGTGACACGCACTAATTACGTACACCTACTTACACTGCACACGCACTAACTTACGCTGTGGCACACGCACTAACTTACGCTTGTGGCACACGCACTTAACTTACGCTTGGCACACAGCACTAACCTTACGCTGTGGCACACGCACTAACTTCGCTGTGGCACACGCACTAACTTACCTGTGGCACGCACTAACTTACACTGTGCAACCCACTAAACTTACACTGTGACACACACACTAACTACACTGTGACATCACTACTACACTGTACACCTAAATTTACACGAGACGCAACGCACTGACTTGCACTGTGACACGCACTAACCTGCACTGTGACAACTGCACTGACTTGCACTGTGACACACGCACTGACTTGCACTGTGACACACGACGCACTAACTTGCACTGTGACACCCCACTAAAAAGTGTTCCATTCTTTATATAGTATCATGGTAAATGGAGTATATATTCCCATTCTTTATATATTATCAGGTAAATGGAGTATATTTCCATTCTTTGAACTATTAATATGGTAAATGGTATATTCCATTCTTTATATATTCTCATGGTAAATGGAGTATATTTCCATTCTTATATATAATCTGGTAAATGGAGTATATTGTCCATTCTTTTATATTATCATGGTAAATGGAGTATATTTCATTCTTATATATTATCATGTAAATGGAGTACATTCATTCTTTATATATTAATCATGGTAAATGGAGTATATTCCATTCTTTATATATTAATCATGGTAAATGGAACGTATATTCCTTCTTTATATATTAATCATGGTAAATGGAGTATATTCCATTCTTTATATATTATCATGTAATGGAGTATATTCCATCTTTGTATATTAATCATGGTAATGGAGTATATTCATTCTGTATATTTAATCATGTAAATGGAGTATATTCCATTCTTTATATAATCATGGTAAATGGAGTATTTTCCATCCTTTATATATTAAATCATGGTAAATGGATATTATTCCATTCTTTGTATATTAATCATGGTAAATGGAGTATATTCCATTCTTTGTATATTATCATGGTAAATGGGATATCATTTCATTCTTTATATATAATCATGGTAAATGGAGTATATTTCCATTCTTTATATATTAATATGGTAAATGGAGTATTTTCCATTCTTGTATATTAATCATGGTAATGGAGTATATTCCATTCTTTATATATTAATCATGGTAAAATGAGTATTCCATTCTTTATATATATATCATTGTAAATGAGTATATTCCATTCTTTGTATATAATCATGGTAAATGGAGTATATTCCATTCTTTGTATATTAATCATGGGTAAATGGAGTATATTCATTTCTTATATATTAATCATGGTAAATGGAGTATATTTCCATTCTTTATATATTATCATGGTAAATGGAGTATATTCCATTTTTTATATAATCATGGTAAATGGAGTATATTTCCATTCTTTATATATTAATCATGTAAATGGAGAGTTATATTCCATTCTTTATATATTAATCATGGTAAATGGATAGATTTCCATTTTATATATTATCATGGTAAATGGAGTAATATTCATTCTTTGTATATTAATGCATGGTAAATGAAGTATATTCCATTCTTTGTATATTAATCATGGTAAATGGAGTATATTTCATTCTTTATATATTATCATGGTAAATGGAGTATATTTCCATTCTTATATATTATCATGTAAATGGAGTATATTTCCATTCTTTATATATATAATCATTGTAAATGGAGTATATTCCATTCTTTGTATATTAATCATGGTAATGGAAGTATATTTCATTCTTTTATATATCTGGTAAATGGAGTCTATTTCATTCTTTTATATTAATCATGGTAAAGGAGTATATTTTCCTTCTTTATATATTAATCATGGTAAATGGAGTATATTTCCATTTCTTGTATATGATTATCATGGTAAATGGAGTATATTCCATTCTTTATATATTAATCATGGTAAATGGAAGTATATTTCATTCTTTGAATATATTAATCATGGTAAATGGAGTATATTCCATTCTTAGTATATTATCATGGTAATGGAGTATATTTCCATTCTTTATATATTAATCATGGTAAATGGAGTATATTCCATTCTTATATATTAATCATGGTAAATGGAGTATATATTCCATTCTTTGTATATTACTCATTGTACATGGAGTATATTCCTTCTTTGTATATTAATCATGGTAAATGGAGTATATTTCCATTCTTTATATATTATCATGGTAAATGGAGTATATTCCATTCTTATTATATTTAATCAGGTGTAATGGAGTATATTTCCCTCTTTAGATATTAATCATGGTAAATGGAGTAAGATTTCCATTCTTTATATATTAATCATGGTAAATGGAGTATATTCCATTCTTTATATATTAATCATGGTAAATGGATATATTCCATTCTTTATATATTAATCATGGTAAATGGAGTATATTCCATTCTTTATATATTAATCATGGTAAATGGAGTATATTTTCATTCTTTATATATTAATCATGGTAAATGGAGTATATTCCATTCTTTATATTAATCATGGTAATGGTGTATATTCATTCTTTATATATTACATCATGGTAAATGGAGTAATATTTCCATTCTTTTATATTAATCGGTAAATGGAGTATATTTTCTCATTCTTTATATATTCATCAGTTTTGGTAAATGGAGTATATTTCATTCTTTGTATTATCATGGTAAATGAGTATAGTTCCATTCTTAGTATATATAATCATGGTAAATGGAGTTTATATTTCATTCTTATATAATTATGGGAAATGGAGTATATTCCATTCTTTGTATATATCATGGTAAATGGAGTATATTTCCATTCTTTGTATATTAATCATGGTAAATGAGTAATATTCATTGCTTGTATATTAATTATGGTAAATGGGTATTTCCATTCTTTATATATTAATATCATGGTAAATGGAGTATATTCCATTCTTTATATATTTAATTTGGTAAATGGAGAGTATTTCCATTCTTTTATATTAAAATGGTATAATGAGTATATTTCATTCTTTTATATTAATATGGTAAATGGAGTAATATTCATTCTTTTATATTAATCATGGTAAATGGAGTATATATTCTTCTTTATATGATTAATCATGGTAAATGGGTATATTCCATTCTTTGTATATTAATTATGGTAATGGAGTATATTTCCATTCTTTATATATTATAGTGTAAATGGAGATATATTCCTATTCGTTATTAATTATGTGTAAATGGAGTATATTCCATTCTTTATATATTAATCATGGTAAATGGAGTATAATTCCATTCTTATATTAATCATGGTAAATGGAGTATATTTCATTCTTTTATATTAATCATGTGTCAAATGGAGTATATTTCCATTCTTTATATATTAATCATGGTAAATGGCGTATAATTCCATTCTTTTATATTAATCATGGTACATGGAGTATATTTCATTCTTTATATATTAATCATGGTAAATGGAGTATATTCCATCTTTATATATAATCATGTAAATGGAGTATATTCCATTCTTTATATATATACATGGTAAATGGAGTATATTTCCATTCTTTATATCTAATCATGGTAAATGGAGTATATTTCATTCTTTATTATTAATCATGGTAAATGGAGTATATTTCATTCTTTATATATTTAATACATGGTAATGGAGTATATTCATTCTTATATATTAATCATGGTAATGGAGTATATTTCCATTCTTTATATATTAATCATGGTAATGGAGTATATTCCATTCTTATATTTATATGGTAAATGGATATATTCCATTCTTTATATATTAACATGGTAAATGAGTATATTCCATTCTTTGT
Organism: Hymenochirus boettgeri; assembly: GCA_019447015.1. Taxonomy (NCBI): domain Eukaryota; kingdom Metazoa; phylum Chordata; class Amphibia; order Anura; family Pipidae; genus Hymenochirus; species Hymenochirus boettgeri. The sequence goes on along the minus strand of CM033476.1, from coordinate 101,819,779 downwards.
ATATTAATCATGGTAAATGGAGTATATTCTCATTCTTTGTATATAATCATGTAAATGGAGTATATTTCCATTCTTTATATATTAATCATGGTAATGGAGTATATTTCATTCTTTGATAATTAATCATGGTAAATGGAGTATATTTCCATTCTTTCTATATATCATGGTAATGGAGTATATTTCCATTCTTAATATATTAATTTGGTAAATGGAGTATATTTCCATTCTTTGTATATTAATTCATGGTAAATGGCAGTATATTTTCCATTTTTATATTTAATATGGTAAGGAGTATTTCATTCTTATATATTATCATGGTAAATGGAGTATATTTCATTCTTTGTATATTAATCATGGTAAATGGAGTATATTTCATTCTTTGTATATTAATCATGGTTAATGGAGTATATTCCATTCTTGGTAAATGGAGTATATTCCATTCTTTGTATATTAATCATGGTAAATGAGTATCCATTCTTTGAGATATCATGGTAAAGGAGTATATCCATTCTTTATATATTAATCCGGTAATGGAGTATATTCCATTCTTTATATATAACATGGTAAATGGAGTATATTTCCATTCTTTGTATATTAATCATGGTAAATGGAGTAATATTTTCCATTCTTTGTATATTAACATAGGTAAATGAGTATCTTCCCAAATGGAAATATACTCCATTTACCATGATTAATATATAAAGAATGGAAATATACTCCATTTACCATGATTAATATATAAAGAATGAAATATACTCCATTTACCATGATTAATATACAAAGAATGGAAATATACTCCATTTACCATGATTAATATACAAAGCATGGAATATACTCCATTTACCATGATTAATATATAAAGAATAGGGAATACTCCATTTAGCCATGATATAACAAAGAAGGAATGATACAAGATATAAAAGAATGGAATATACGCCCATTTACCATGACATTACTATCAAAGAATGGAATATACTCCATTTACCAAAGATTAATATCTCCCTTAACCATGATTAATATACAAAATGAAATATACTACTCCATTACCATGATTAATATACAAAGAATGAAATATACTCCATTACACCACTGAATTAATATAATAAACGAATGAAATATACTCCATTTACCATATTAATATATAAAGAATGGAAATATACTCCATTTACCATAATTAATATACAAAGAATGGAAATATACTCCATTTACCATTGAATATATTAAAGAATGGAAATATACTCCATTTACCATGATAATATATAAGAATATGAAATATACTCCTTTACCATGATTAATATATAAAGAATGAAAATATACTCCTTAACATGATTAATATATCAGAATGAATTACATCCATTTCCCATGATAATATACAAAGAATGAAATATACTCCAATTTACCGATTTATTAATATACAAGAATGGAATATACTCCATTTACCATGATTAATTATAAAGAATGGAATATACTCCATTTACCATGATATACATATAAAAGAATGAGAAATATACTCCATTTACCATGATTAATATATAAGAGAATGGAAATATACTCCATTACCATGATTAATATATAAAGAATGGAATATACTCCATTACCATGATTAATATATAAAGAATGAATATACTCCATTACCATGATTAATCTAGAAGAATGAAATATACTCCATTTCCCATGATTAATATCTAAAGAATGGAAATATACCCATTTACCATAATTATATAAAAGAATGAAATATACTCCATTTACCATGAGTAATATAAAGATGGATTACTCCATTTACCATGATTAATATATAAAGAATGAAATATACTCCATTTCCAGATTAATATACAAAGAATGGAATAACTGCCATTTACATATTAATATATAAAGAATGAAATATACTCCATTTACCAGATTAATATATAAAGAATGAAATACCCATTTACCATGATTAATGATATAAGAAATTGAAATACTCCATTTACCATGATTAATATAAAAGAGAAATATCTCCATTTTTTTTTTTTTTTTTTTTTACCCTTTCCATAATAATATAAGTGGAATATACTCATTTTACCATGATTAATATATACAGAATGGAATATACTCCATTTTACCATAATGGAATATATAAAGAATGGAATATACTCCATTTACCATGATTAATAATAAAAGAATGAAATATCTCCATTTACCATATTAATATAAAAGAATGAACTATTACTCCATTTACCATGATTAATATACAAAGAATGGAAATATACTCCATTTACCATGATATATACAAACGAATGGAATAACTTCCATTTCCCATATTAATATATAAGAATGAATTAAACTCCATTTACCATGATTATATTAAAGAATGGAATATACTCATTTACCATATAAATATCAAAAATGAAATATACTCCATTTACCATATTAATATACAAAGAATGGAATATACTCCATTTACCAGATTAAATATAAAGAATGGAATATACTCCATTTACCAAATTATATACCAAAGAATGGAAATATACTCCATTTACCATGATTAATATACAAAGAATGGAATATACTCCAATTACCATGATTAATATACAAGAATGGAAATATACTCCATTTACCATACATTATATATAAAGAATGAAATATACTCCATTTACCATGATTAATATAAAAAGAATGGACATATACTCCATTACCATGATTAATATATAAAGAAGAAATATATACTCCATTACATGATTAATATACAAAAATGGACATACTCCATTTACCATGATTATATACAAAGAAGGAAAATTACTTCCATTTACCATGATTAATATATAAAGAATGGAAATATACTATCCATTTACCATGATTAATTTAAAAGAATGGAATCAATACTCCATTTACCATGTTATATAAAGATGGAAATACCCTTTACCATGATTAATATATAAGAATGGAATATACTCCATTTACCTGATTAATATATAAGAATGAAATATCTCATTACTCCATGATTAAAATATAAAAAATGGATATACTCATTACCTGATTAATATATAAAGAATGGAAATATACTACTCCATTTACCATGATTAATATAAAGAAGGAATAACTCATTACATATAAGATACAAAGAATGGAAATATACTCCATTTCCAATGATTAATATATAAGAATGGAAATATACTCCATTACCATGATTAATTATAAAAAGAATGGAAATATACTTCCATTACCATGATTATATACAAAGATGAATAACTACTCCATTTACCATGATTAATTATAAAGAATGGAATATACTCCATTTACCAATGATTAATATATAAAGAATGTAATAATACTCCATTTACCCTGATATATATAAAGAATGGAAATATACTCCATTTACCAGATTAATATATAAAGAATGGAAAATATCCTCCATTTACCATGATTAATATACAAAGAATGAAATATACTCCATTTACCATGAGTTATATATAAAGAATGAAATATACTTCCCATTACCATGATTAATATCAAAGAATGGAATATACTCCATTTACAATGATTAATATATAAAGAATGGAATATACCCTCCATTTACCATGATTACTAATATCAAAGAATGGAAATATACTCCATTTACCAGATAATATATAAAGAATGGAAATATATCTCCATTTACCATGATTAATATACAAAGAATGGAATATACTTCCATTTACCATGATTAATATACAAAGAATGAATATCTACTCCATTTACCATGATTAATATAAAAGTGAAATATACTACTCCATTTACCATGATTAATATATAAAGAATGGAATATACTCCATTACCATGATTAATATATAACAGACAATGGAATAACTCCATTTACCATGATTATATACAAAGAAGGGATATAACTCCATTTACCATGATTATATATAAGAATGGAATATACTCATTTACCATGATTAATATATAAAGAATGAATATACTCCATTTACCCAGGATTAATATACAAAGAATGGAATATACTCCATTTACATGATTAATATACAAAGAATGAATATACTCCATTTACCAATGATTATATATAAAGAATGGAATATACTCATTTACCATGATTAATATATAAAGAATGGAAATATACTCCATTTCCCATGATTAATATACAAGAATGGAATATACTCCATTTACCATGATTAATAATATAAAGAATGGAAATTACTCCATTTACCATGATTAATATATAAAGATGAAATATACTCCCATTTACCATGATTATATACAAGAATGGAATATACTCCTTACCATGATTAATATACAAAGAATGGAAATATATTCCATTTACCATGATTAATATATAAAGAATGGAACAATACTCCATTTACCATGATTATATAAAGAATGGAAATATACTCCATTTACCATGATTAAATCTCTATAAGAATGAAATATACTCCATTTACCATGATTAATATACAAAGAATGGAATACTCCATTACCATATTATATTAAAGAATGGACAATATACTCCATTTACCATGATTAATATATAAAAGGAATATACTCTCCATTTACCATGATTATATATAAGAATGGAATATACTCCATTTACCATGATTAATATATAAAGATGAAATATACTCCATTTACCATGATTAATATATAAAGAATGAAATATACTCCATTTACCATGATTAATATACCAAAGAATGGAATCTATTTCCAGATAATATATAAAGATGGAATATACTCTCATTTACCATGATTATATACTAAAGAAGGAATATACCCTTTACCATGATTAAGATAAAGAATGGAAATATACTCCCTTTACCATGATTAATATATAAAGAATGAAATATCTCCATTTACCATGATTAATATATCAAAGAATGGAAATATACTCCATTTACCATGATTAATATATAAAGAATGGAAATATCTCCATTTACCATGATTCATATATAAAGAATGGATTACCCATTTACTATAATCATTAAAGATGAAATATACTCCATTTACCATGATATCTATAAAATTGCGACTATACCCATTTACCATGCTTAACTATATAGAAGAATGGAAATATACTCCATTTACCATATTAATATATAAAGAATGGAATATACTACTTCCCTTTACATGTATTAATACTAAAGAATGAATATCACCCATTGACCATAATTAATAATAAAGAATGGACTATCCTTACGAGGAATGGATACCTCCATTTCCATGATAATATATAAAGAATGAAAATATACTCCAGTTACCATGATTATATACAAAGAATGGATATACTCCATTAACCGGTTATGAGTTTAATAGATAAATAAATGAATATCCTCATTTACCATGAATTATATAATACAGAATAGAATATCCCCATTTACCATGATTAATGTATAAATTGAATGGAAATAATACTTCCTTTACCCAGATTAATATATAAAGACTGGAATCTCCGTATATTCAATTCAAATAACTCCATTTACCATGATTAATATAATAGATGGAATATACTCCATTTCCATGATTCTATATCAAAGAATGGAATATAACTCCATTTACCATTATTAATATTAAAGAATGGAAATAATACTCCTTTACCTGATAATATACAAAGATAAATACTACTCCTTTACCATGATTAATATACAAAGAATGGAATATACCACTCCATTTACCATGAATTAATATAAATCTGAACGTATACCTTACTCTCCATTTACACATGACTTAATATTACATTAAATGGAAATCACCTCATCTTACCATGATTAATAGTATAAAGATGAAATATACTCCATTTAACCTCATTATCAATTGAAGAAATGGAAATATCTCCATTACCATGATTAATAATACAAGAATGAATATACTTACTTCCATTACCATGATTAATATCAAGAAATATGGAAATTACTCCTTTCCATACATTGATTAATATAAAAGAACTGAGGAACATACTGCCTCCATTTACCATGATTACTATACACGATGGAATATCCTCCATTTCCCTGATTAATATAAAAGAATGGAATATCTCCATTACCATGATTAATATATAAAGGAATGGAAATATACTACTCCATTTACCATGATTAATATTAAAGATGGAAATATACCCCTTTTAACCATGATTAATATATAAGATGGAATATACTTACTCCATTTACCATTATTAAGATATAAGAATGAAATATACTCCATTTACCATGATTAATATACACAGATGGAAATAATACCTCCATTTACTCATGATTAATATACAAGAATGGAATATACTCCATTTACCATGATTAATATATAAAGAATGGAAATAGGGGTACATTTACCATGTTTAAAATAATACAGTACAGGATACAAGTTGATGAATGGCGTACACAGGTGATAGTTCATAGGTGAATGGTTAGTACAGAGGTGATGGTTTGCGGCACTGTTTTTGCACGGGGGACCCTGTTTGTGAAAGGGGTATTCAGGTAAAGGGGTACACAGGTGATGGGTTACACAGATGAAGGGGTACACAGGTGATGGGTTACACAGGTGATGGGTTTTAACACAGATGAAGGGGTACACAGGTGATGAGTTACACAGGAGAAGGGGTAAACAGGTGATGGGTTACACAGGTGATGGTTACACAGATGAAGGGGTACACAGGTGATGAGTTACACAGGAGAAGGGGTACACAGGTGATGAGTTAAACAGGAGAAGAGGTACACAGGTGATGGGTTAAACAGGAGAAGGGGTACACAGGTGATGGGTTACACAGGTGATTGGTTACACAGATGAAGGAGTACACAGGTGATGAGTTACACAGGTGATGGGTTACACAGGTGATGAGTTACACAGGTGATGAGTTACACAGATGAAGGGGTACACAGGTGATGGGTTACACAGATGAAGCAATTACTGCAGAAAATCTGAAACACGTAACCAGAACCTAAGTAAACACAGTTGCGCAGCATGGCATGGGAATGGCCCTCCCTTTCTCTTCCGGGGAACAGGGGGACCCAAACAGGAAGGGGTGGGTGTTCTGAACGTCCCACGGTGAACGGGGCTGAGCCGTGGAATTCTTGGAACAGAGGCGAACCGCCGATGGGGTGAAGGGCGCACACCCATCTTACATACAGGTCACATCCACGCCATTCTGCCCACACAGAGTTATAGCGTGTTTCCCACGCCCGGGTCATGGGGATGTCCTAGAGAGACACTGCTCTACTTTAGCCATTGATTGTACTCCCATTAAAAGGGAACCTGTCCGCCCCACTAGAAAAAATGGAGGTGTGTTATGCAAAACCCCCCCCCCAACCTGGACAACGATTAAATTCACTTCAATCAAGAGCCTTATTTGTACAACTCACCCGCCACCGCCGCTCTGCACTTTCGCGAGGCTCTCGGCCACTTCCTTTGCAGCGTCATATCTCGGAAATCACTGACCCCTTCTTAGGCCGAGGGGGGGGGGCGCACGGCATAACTTACTCCGGACTCATTTGATCCTAGAAGCACACGCGCTAAACTTACACTGTGCACATGTCCTAACTTCAACGGTGACACGCCTAACTTACACTGTGGCACACTACACTAACTACACTGTGGGCACCCACTAAAACCTTACATGTGGCACACCACTAACTTCCCTGTGACACACCCTACTTAACACATGTGACACCACACTAACTTACAACACTGTGACTGCACTAACTACCCTCGTGACACACGCACTAATTTACACTGAGACCACGGCACTGACTTTCACTTGACACCCTCCTGCACTGTGACCACACTCACTGACTTGCATCACTGTGACACACGCACTAACTTTGCCTGGTGACCAACCACTACCTTGCCTGTGAACACAACTCACTAGACTTAACTGTGAACACCACTAACTTACAACTGTGACCGCCACTAACTTACACTGACCCACTACTACACTGTGACACACGCACTACTCTTACACTGTGACAACACGCACTACTTACACTGACAAGCACTAACTTCACACTGTGGCAACACGCACTACTTACGCTTTGCACACGCATAACTATACGCTGTGCCACCACGAACCTAACGCTGTGGAACAACCCTAACTTACGCTGTGGCACACGCACTAACTTAACGCTGTGCACACGCACTAACTTACAACTGTGCACGCACTAACTTACACGGTTACACACACCCACTTACAACTGTGACATGCACTAACTTTACAAAAACTTACACTGTGCCCACGCCTATTTCCACTGAGCCGCACGCACGACTTGCACTGTGACCACGCACTAACCTGCCCTGTGACACACTCACTGACTTGCACGTGACACACGCACTGACGTCACTGTGACACACGCCTAACTTGCAGCTGGGACAACATCACGCACTAACTTACTGTGAACCCCCGCACTAACGTACCTGTGACACCGCCTAACTTACATACACTGTGACATGCACTAACTTTACACCTGTGACATGCACTAACTGACACTGTGACTGCACTTCAACTACAACTGTGGACATGCACTACCTTTACACTGACACCACTACTTACGCTGTGGCACACGCGCTACTAACTTACTCTGTGGCACACGCACTAAGACTTTCCGCTGTTGGCACCGCACTACTAACTTACGCTTGGCACACCACTACTACGCTGTGGCACACGCACTAATACTTGTCGCTCCCCCTTCCAACTTGCAGCTGTTTGGCACACGCACTAACTTCCTTGGCACAAACGCACTAACTTTATACGCTGTGACACCACTAACTCGCTGTGAACGCACTAACTTACCTGTGGCACCCACTAAACTTACGCTGTGGCACACTCACTAACTTAAAACAATTGCAACCCGCGCTTACCTTACACTGTGCACATTACCCGCACTACTCAACTTACACTGCCTTGTGCCACTGCACCACTCAACTTACAATCATTCCCTACCATCACTGTGGCACAACGCCCTCTCACAACAGTTTTACCCATTTGTTGTGTAACACACAACCCCCTAGTGTCGCATTAGGTGACGCTGGCATGGAGCGCACTGACTTGCATTTGACCCAGCTGCCACTACCCTGCACTGTGACACACGCACTGACTTACACTGTGACACCGCCCTGCTTACCTGGAAACCGCATGCTGCCTTACACTGTGACACACCACTGACTTAACCTGGGACACCAACACGGACTTACACTGTGACACAGCACTGACTTACACTTGTGACTGGCCTAACCTTACACTGACACCCACCAAAACTTACACTGTGACACACCACTAACTTACACTGACCACACTAACTACACTGTGCACACGCACTAACTTACTCTGGTGGCACACGCACGAACTTAACGCTGTGGCCACGCCACGTAAACTTACTCGGTGGCCACGCACTAACTTACGCTGTGGCACACGCACTAAAGCTATAACGACCTGTCAGGGGTGCATCCGCCTAACTTTACAGCTTTGCACCATACGCACTAGACCTTACACAACTCGACAAAGATTGGTGCCGACGATACACTACCTTACGACTGTGACACACGACTACTTCCGCTGTGGTACCGCACTAAAAAACTTACCTGTGGCACACGCACTAACTTACCTGTGGCACACCCTAACTTACGCTTGGGCACACGGCCACTAACTTCAACTGCTGTGGTGCACAATTTCGCACTAACTTACGCTGTGGCACACGCACTATACTTGCCACTGTGGCCACGCACTAACTTACACTGTGTCACATCGCAAAACTTACACTGTGGCACACGCACTAACTTTACACGGACACTGTGGCACACGGCACGAACTTACTCTGTGGCACACGCACTAACTTACCTGTGGCACCCACTAACCTTACACTGTGGCACACGCACTAACTTACACTGGGCCACGCTCTTAAATTTACACTACAAACACTAACTTCACCTGTTGACACGCACTAACGACACTGTGGCCAACGCACTCAACTTACACCGTGATGCACTAACTTACACAGTGACACACTACCACGCACTACTTACAACTTGGCACACGCACTACTTACACTGTGCACAACGCACGAACTTCATCAAACACTGTGGGCCACGCACTCTTACACTGTGGCACACGCACGTACTTACCACCACTGTGGCACAAAGCACTACTTTACACTGTGGCACACGCACTAACTTACACTGTGGACACGCTCTAAATTTAAACTTTGACAAACCCTAACTTACAACTGTGACTCGCACTAACTGACACAGTGCACACGCACTAACTACACTCTGACAACGCACTATCTACAGTGACCCGCACTAACTTAACAGTGACACGCACTCACTTACAAACTTACAACAGTGACCAGCACTAACTACCCTGTGGCCCACGCACTACGTACACTGTGGCACAGTCCCAGCACTAACTACCTGGCCAACGCCCTAACTTAACTTACCTGTGGCTAACACGCACTAACTTACGCTTGTGGACACGCACTATACTTACGCTGTGGGCACACGCACTAACTTACGCTGTGCACACGCACTAAACTGACCTGTGGCACACGCACGATTACGCTGGTGGCACACCCCCTAACTTACGCGTGGCACCGCACTAACTTACGCTGTGGCACACGCACTAACTACGCTGTGGCACCCGCACTACATCTTCATCGCTGCGTGGACACACCCTAACCTTACGCTGTAACACGCACTAACTTCACTGTGGCACACGCACTAACTCTACACATGTGACACGCACTACTTACACAGTGACCCAACCGCACTAACTCACGGTGTCCCCACTAATTCACTGTGGCACACGCACTTAACTACAACTGTGGTCACACGCACTATGATACTAACTTACACCTGTTGCACAAGCCACGCACTAATTACACTGTGGCACCCTCTAACTTTCACACTGTGGCACACGCTCTATAATTTTACAAACTGTGACAACACGAACTTACACTCGTGACCCGCACTACTTAACACTGTGCACCGCAACTCACCTTACCTGTGACAACGCACTACACTGTACACAGTGACACGCACTAACTTACACATGGACCAGCGCACTAACTTCCACAGTAGCACAACACTCACTAACTTACCTGTGGCCCACAACACGCCTAACTTACTCTGTGGCACACGCCCTAACTACGCTTGGCACACGCACTAAACTTACGCTGTGGGCACCACCCTAACTTACGCGTGGCACACGCCCTACTTACGCTGTGGTCACGCACTAACCTTACGCTGTGGCACCGCACCTAACTTACGCTTTGGCACACCACTACTTCACCCTGTGGCCTGGCAACTAACTTAACTCGGGTGGGCAACACGCACTAACTTACATTGTGGCACACGCACTACTTACAACTGTGGCACACAGCACTAACTTACACTGGTGGCAAGCACGCTCTAATTTACACTGTTGACAACCCTACCTTACATGTGACACGCACTACTTACACTGTGGCACCCGCACTAACTTACACTGTGCACGCCCTAACTTTAACCAGTGACCCCACTACTTACACAGTGACCACTCCTAACTTACCTGTGGCACACGCACTAACTTACCTGTTTCACACCACTAACTCACCCTGTGGCACAGCATCACTTACACTGTGGCCACTGCCTCCTAATTACACTGTGCACACCTCTAACTACAGTGGGCACAGCAAGGACCTCTAACTTACCTGGGGTGGGCCAGCTATAACCAACCCCCCGCTCAGAATTTACACGGTGACGACACGAAACTACACTGTGACCGCAACTACTTACCTGTGAGCCCAACGCTACTCTACACTGTGACAACGCACTAAACTTCAACAGTGACGCACTAAACTTGACCTGGCACACGCGCACTACTTACACTGTGACAACCACTAACTACACACTGACACACGCACTAACTTACACAGTAGCACACGCACTAACTTACGCTGTGGCACACGGCACATAACTACACTTGCCACGCCTACCACTTCACGTGGCACCCACTCTCTAATTTTAAATGTGGCACACCACTAACTTACACTGTGACACGCACTAACTTCAATACACGGTGACACGCACTACTGACAACAGTGAACGCACTCACTACACAGGGACACACGCACTACTTACACGAGTGGCAACGCACTAACTTCAACTTTGTCACACGCACTAAACTTACACGGGGCACCCAATCTTAAACTGTGGCACACGCACTAACTTACGCTGTGGCACCGCCCTACTTCCTGTGGCACCACGCACTAACTTACCTGGTTTACACCACTAACTTACCACTGTGGCACACTACTACTTACACTGTTACACGCACTAACTTACACTGTGGCACCCGCACTAACTTACAATGTGACAACCACTACTTACCTGACACATCACTACTACACTGTGACACACACCTAACTTACACTGACACCCACATACACGTGGCACACGCACTAACTTACCTGTGGACACGCACTAACTACACAAGTGACAACGCACGAACTTACACTTGTGGGCACACGCACTACTTACACTGTGGCACACGCACTAACTGACACTGTGCACCTCACTACACTTCACTGTGGCACACGCTCTAAATTTACACTGTGACAAACACTAACTTACACTGTGACCTCTCTCACTTACACTGTGCACACGCACTAACCTTACACTGTGACACGCCACTAACTTACACAGTGACCCATTAACTTACACTGTGACCGCCCGCACTAACTACACTGTGACACAACGCCCTAACTTACACGGTTTACCGCATTAACTTACAAACACTGTGACACACGCACGAACTTACGCTGTGAACACCACTAACTTTACCACTGTGACACTCACGACACTTACCTGTGACAACACGCACTGAATTCACTGTGACACACCACGCACTGACTTACTGTGTATCACTGTGACACCGCAAACACAATCAACTACCCTGGTGACACACCACTGGACTTGCCGTGACGCGCACTAACTTGCCTGTGCACACGCACTGACTTACCCGTGACACAGCGCACTGACTTACAACACTGTGCCACACGCACTGACCTTACACTGTGCCACATCCGCACTGACTTACACTGTGACCCGACTAACTTACAACGTGACACACGGTGTGTGCATTAAACTTACCCTGGCTGACACACCTGCCAAACTTACACTGTGACCGCACTAACTACACTGACACACTTAACTTACACTGTGACACAACGCACTAACTTACACTGACCACACGTAACCTTACACTGTGACACAAACCTCACTAACTTGCCACAACAAACGGTGTTTGGGTCACACTGATGTCACAAGTAACTGTCTTCACTTGACCCTGTGATACACTCATACGCCAACTACTTTCACTGTGTCACATGGAAGCCCCGCACTATAACTTACACGTGGCACCACCACTAACTTACCCTGGTGGCACTACCATAAACTTTACTCTGTACACATACTAACCTTACACTTGTGGCACACGCACTAACTTACAATGTTGGACAAACCACTAACTTACACTGAAAACACACTAACTACACTGTGACACCGCACTAACTTACACTGACAAACACTACCTTGTACCTGTGGCACACGCCACTAACTTACACTGTTGACAACACACTAACGTACCAACCCAGTGGCACACACACTCACTAACCTTACGAATGTGGCACACGCACTAACTTAACGTGCACACGCACTACCTACGACTGTGGCACAAGCACAAACTTACACTGGCGCACAACTACTAACTTTACCACTGAAACACCCTAACTTACACTTTGACCAACCACGCGTCGACTAACTTAACACTGACACACACTAACTTAACACTTGGGCACACGCACTAAAATTACACTGTGACACGCCTAACTTCACATGCACACAGCAAACTAACTTACACTGGGCACCCGCACAAACTTACACTGTGGACCGCACTAACTTCACTGTGGCACACGGCACTACTACCTGTGCACACGCACTAACTTACCCAACCTTACACACAGACTTGGCACACGCACTAACATTACACTGTGACACACCCTACTTACCCTTTGACACACACGCTAACCTGTGACACGCACTAACTACACTGTGACACAGGCAATACTTTACACTGTGACACACGCACTGCCTTACAACACTGTGACACACACTAACATTACATACACTTGTGACGCAGCAGCCCTACTAACCCCTGTGACAACACAACCTGTGGACAACGCCCTAACTTACCTGTGGACACGGCAATTAACTTATACTGTGCACACACACACTAACTACCTGTGACCACGGTCCGCACACCCATACTTACACTGTGCACACACCGCACACGACCTTACAGTGGTGACACCACTACTAACTGTACACTGTGACCCACCCTAACTCAACCCTGTGACAACACACTAACCACTGTGAAACGCACTAACTTACACTGTGAACACAGGCTACTTATCTGTGAACACACACACTAACTTACCCTGTGCACCCGCACGACTTACACTTACACTGTGAACACACGCACGACTACTTGGGACACACTATACTCACACTGTGGCACACTTAATCCTTATCACGGAACACGCACCTAACCTTTACACTGTTACAACGTTCCAAACGTACACTATGAACACTGCACTCATTTACCACTGAGCACAAACGCACTGACTTAGCACGGTGCACATACGCATAACGTACACTGTGACAGCGTCTGGTCGCAACTACCTTACACTGTGACACACGCTAACTTACCTGTGACACAAGCAATCAAAATGCAAACAAACACAAACATAAAACTAAACTTCTATTACACTGTGGCAAACGCAGACTTCACTGGCACACGCAGCTGCAGTGTGACACCGCAGACTTACAGTGTTACCACGCAGACTTACACTGTGACACACGCAGACTTACACTGTGACACACGCAGACTTACACTGTGGACACACGCACTGACTTACACTGTACACACGCATAACTGACACGTGGCACCGCACTAACTTAACACTATGACACAACCACACTACTACACTATGACACACCGCACTCATTACACATTACAACACCGAGACACACACGCACTGACTTCACTGTGAAACACGCACTGTCTTGCACTGTACACAACCGCACTAACTACTTGCACTGTGACCACGCACTGACTTCACACTGGGACCCCATACGCCTGAATTACCTGTACCCCTAACTTAACACTGTGACACACGCATTAAACTTATACAGGTAACACGCAACTAACTTACCTGTGACACACGCACTAACTCCCGACACAAACCACTAACTTACTCACTGTGACACACGCCCACTCACTTACACTGACACACCCACACTACTTACCCGGACACACGCAACTAACTTACACTGTGACACACCACTAATTAACACTGTGGCACACCGCACTAACTTACACTGTGCACACGCACGAACTAAACTGTGCACTAACGCACTACTTACACTGTGGCACACAGACGCACTAACTTACACTGTGGCACGCACTAACTTAAACAACACTGACACACATAACCGTTACCTTTGCACCGCCACTGACTTACCTGGTACACGCACTACTTACAACACAGTGGCACACGCACTACTTACCTGTGGCACCGCACTCACCTTACACTGTGGCACACGCACAACGTACAACTGTGCACCACTCCTAACTTACACTGTTGGCACACGCACTACTTAACACTGTTGCACACGCACTAACTTACACTGTGCACACGCACTAACTTACCTGTGACACACCAACTTACCCTGTGAACACACAACACTGGGACCGCACAACTTACCTGTGACAACATGGGGGAGTTTGGGTGCGTGGGGGCCTTCGTTAGCAGCTGCGCCCAGTCACTTACGCACAGCTGTGATCCTACCCAGCTCCACAACTGTCAATTTGGGTAACACGCTTCCATATAACTGCACTATAGGCACACATTACCTTTACACATGACACACGCACTAACTACAACACTGTGACACACGTACTAACTTTACTATCTATGGACACCCACTCTTTACACTGAAACAACACGCCCGACTTGCACTGTGACCACACGCCTGACTTGCCATACGTGACACAACACTACCGCCTGACGTAACAGTGACACACGCCTACTTCACACTGGGACACACACTAACTTAACTTACACTGTGACACAAGCACTAACTTACCTGTGTCAACGCAGACTGACCTGTGGCACACGCAGACTTACAAGTGTGACCACCGAACGTACAGTGTGACACACGCAGACTTCATTGTGACACAATTGGCTACTAATTACCAAACGCAGACTACAGTTTCGACACAACGCATACCTTACTGGACACATCGCAGACTTCCTCTGTTACACGCACAGACTTACCGTGCACATCGTAACGCACTGACTTACACTGTGACACCCGCACTACTTAACTGTGGCCACGCACTAACTTACACTATGACACACAACGCACTCATTTAACACCGAGAACACACGCACTGACTTGCACTGTGACACACACACCGCAACTGACTTGGCACTGTGACCCACCACTAACTTACACACTGTGACAACACGCTACTTACACTGTGGCAACGCATGACTTACACGGAGACCAATGCACTGACTTCCACTGAGCAACAAACACCACTGACTTTACACAGTGAACAGCGTAATTACACTGTACACAGGCTAAATTCATGGACACGCACAGCCTTACACTGTGGCACATGCCCAGACTTACATTGTGACACCTCAGTAATTACACTGTGGAACATACATCATTACTTACACGTGGCACACGCGCACTAACTTACACTGTGGCACTACCGCACTAACTTACACTGTGGCCCCCTCCTAACTACACTGTGACACATGCACGACTACACTGTGACACAGGCTATACTTACACTGACACACGCAGCTAACTAACACTGTGGCACACGCCTGACTTACCTGTGACACCCGCACTGACTTACACTGTAAACACGCCCTGACTTCCTGTGACCAACGCACTGACTTACACTGTGACTGCACTGACTTACACTGTGACGCACTAACTTCAACGAACACACAACTAAAACTTACACTGTGACACCGCCTAACTTACACCGACACACCCAAAACGCACTAACTTACCCTGGACACCGCACTAAACTTCCACTGACACCGGAATTACTACACTAGGACTACACCTGTGACACACGCACTGACTTACACTGTGACCACGCAACTGACTACACTGTACACCCACTGACTTACACTGAGACACACGCACGATTACACTGCGACACACCTGATTACACTGAGACACACGCACTGACTTAACACTTCAGACACACGCACTGACTTACAACTTAGAACGCACGCACTGACTTACACTGGGTGACACACCGACTGACTTCACTGTGAACACCCGCACTGACGTACACTGTGGCACACCACTGACCTTCACTGGGTGGTAACCCCACAAGACTTACACTGTGGCACAGCACACTAACTTACAACTGTGACCACACAACTTCCACTGTGACACACCATACACTAACTACCGGTGAACGCACTAACTACACTGTGACAACACTAACTTAACAGTGAGAACGGTGGAAACGTGGAACTGTCTTCAGCAGATGTGTAAATGGCCATTCATTGAATAACTTTAAAAAAGGCCTGGATAGTTTCTAAACTAAAAACTATTGAAATACTGGTATTAATACATATGGATTCTGGTTATCCAGGATACTTTCCGATTGCCGTTGGAGTCAGGAAGAGAATTTTTTCCCCCCCCTTTTTTTAGCTGGTTTTTTTGCCTTCCTCTGATCATCAACTGTTAGGTGGGTTAAAACAAAAAAAAAAAAAAAAAAAGGGAATAGGTTGGACTTGATGGCGAAGTCTTTATTCAACCTAATTACTATGTTACTTATGTTCACTATGTACCGCACGAACTTACACTGTGACACACAACGCACCTAACTTACACTGAGACACAACGCACAGACTTACCTGTGACACTCGCACAGACGTACACGTGACCAACGAACAGACTTCACTGTGACACAACTCCAGACTTACACTGTACACCCCGCCCATACCGCACTTTGACCAGTGTAAGTCAGTGCGTTGTCACAGTGTAAGTCAGTCTGGTCACAGTGCAAGTCAGTGCGGTGTCACAGTGCAGGGTCAGTGCGTGTGTCACAGAGCAATCAGTGCGTTGTCACGTCACGGTCAGTGCGTGTGTCACTGTAAATTAGTGCTTGTGGTCTACAGTGTAAGTTGTGGCGTGTGTCACAGTGTTAAGTTATTCGCGTGTGCCACATGTAAGTAAGTGCTTGTGCCCAATTGTAATTCAGGCGTGTCCCCCCCTCAGTGTAATTAGTGCTTGTGTGTCACAGTTAAGTTAGTGCGTGTTTTCCCAGTGTACGTCGTGCGTGTTCACGTGTAAGTCGTGCTTGTGTCACAGTGCAAGTCAGTGCGTGTGTCACGTGCTTGTTGTACTCGTGTAATAGTGGAGTGTGCCACAGTGTGATTCTTGCGTGTGCCCCACAGTGTAAGTTAGTGCGTGGTCACAGTGTACGTTAGTGCTGTGTCCGTGTATTAGTGCGTGTGTCGCATTGTTAAGTTAGTGCGTGTGTCCACAGTGTAAGTTATTCTGCTGTCGTGTAGTAGTGCGTGTGTCACAGTGTAAGTTCTGCGTGTGTCACATTGGTATTTAGTGCGTGTGTCACAGTGTAAGTTATGCGTGTGTCACAGTGTAAGTAGTGGCGTGTGCAAGTGTAAGTTAGTGCGTTGCCATGTAAGTTAGGCGTGTGTCGTAAGTTAGTGCGTGTTCACAGTGGCACGTTGTGCGTTTCAGTGCAGAGTTTAGTGGCGTGTCACAGTGCAAAGTTTAGTGCGTGTCACAGTGCAAGTTAGTGCGTGTCACGTGCAATTAGTGCGTGTCACAGTGGCAATAGGCGTGTCACAGTGCAAGTCAGTGCGTGTGTCACTTGCAGATTCAGTGCGTATCACATTGCAATTACAGGGCGTGTGTCACATGTAAGTCAGTGCGTGTGTCAAGTGTAAGTCCGATCGTGTCACGGTAAGTCTGCGCGTGTCACAGTGTAGTCTTGCGTGTGTCCCAGTGTCAGTCTGGCGTGTGTCCCAGTGTAAGTCTGGCGTGCGTGTCACAGTGTAAGTCTGCGTGTGTCCAGTCTAATCCTGTGCGGTGTTCAAAGTGTAGTCTGTGCGTGGTGTCACCAGTGTAGTCTGTGGCGTTGTGCCACAGTGTCACTAGTCTTGTGTCACAGTGTAAGTTAAGTGTGTGTCACAGTGTCGTTAGTGTGTGTCACATTGTACGTCTGTGCGTGTGTCACGTGTAAGTCTGTGCGGGTTCACAGTGTAAGTCTGTGCGTGTGCACAGTGTAAGCTTAGGGGCTATGGCAGGTCATAGTGTAGTTTGGTTGTGGGTCACAGTGTAAGTTAGTGGGTGTCACAGGGTAGTTAGTGTGTGTCACAGTGTAGTCCATGCGTGTCCCAGTGTAAGTCATGCGTGTGTCCAAGTGCCAGTCAGTGCGTGTGTCACAGTGCAAGTCAGTGCGTGTGTCTCAGTGTAAATTAGTGCTTGTGTCACAGTGTAAGTTAGTGCGTGTGTCACAGTGTAAGTTAGTGCGTGTGTCACAGTGTAAGTTAGTGCGTGTGTCACAGTGTAAGTTAGTGTGTGTCAGTGTAAGTCAGTGCGTATGTCACAGTGCAAGTCAGTGCGTGTGTCTCAGTGTAAATTAGTGTGTGTGCCACAGTGTGAGTTAGTGCGTGTGCCACAGTGTAAGTTAGTGCGTGTGTCACAGTGTAAGTTAGTGCGTGTGTCAGTGTAAGTTAGTGCGTGTGTCAGTGTAAGTTAGTGCGTGTGTCACAGTGTAAGTTAGTGCGTGTGTCGGTGTAAGTTAGTGCGTGTGTCACAGTGTAAGTTTAGTGTGTGTGTCAGTGTAAGTTAGTGCGTCACAGTGTAAGTCAGTGCATGTCACAGCGTAAGTTAGTGCGTGTGTCACAGTGTAAGTTAGTGCGTGTCACAGTGTAAGTTAGTGCGTGTCACAGTGTAAGTTAGTGTGTGTGTCACAGTGTAAATCTGTGCGTGTGTCACAGTGTAAGTCTGTGCGTGTGCCACAGTGTAAGTTAGTGCTCGTGTCACAGTGTAAGTTTGGTGTGTGTCACAGTGTAAGTTAGTGTGTGTCACAGTGTAAGTTAGTGTGTGTCAGTATAAGTTAGTGCGTGTGTCACAGTGTAAGTTAGTGTGTGCCAGTGTAAGTTAGTGCGTGTGTCACAGTGTAAGTTAGTGCGTGTGTCACAGTGTAAGTTAGTGCGTGTCAGTGTAAGTTAGTGCGTGTCACAGTACAAGTTAGTGCGTGTCACAGTGCAAGTTAGTGCGTGTCACAGTGCAAGTCAGTGCGTGTGTCACAGTGCAAGTCAGTGCGTGTCACAGTGCAAGTCAGTGCGTGTGTCACAGTGTAAGTCAGTGCGTGTGTCACAGTGCAAGTCAGTGCGTGTGTCACAGTGCAAGTCAGTGCGTGTGTCACAGTGCAAGTCAGTGCGTGTGTCTCAGTGTAAATTAGTGCGTGTGTCACAGTGTAAGTTAGTGCGTGTGTCCCAGTGTAAGTCTGCGTGTGTCACAGTGTAAGTCTGTGCGTGTCACAGTGTAAGTCTGTGCCGTGTGTCCAGTGTTGTTCTGTGCGTGTAGCCCCAGTGTAAGTTGTGCTTGTGTTCACAGTGTAATTTGTTGTGGGTCACAGGTGTACGTAGGGTGTCCACAAGGTGTAAGTCAGTGCGTGTGTCCGTGGTAGTCAGTGCGTGTGTCACAGTGCCCACTCAGTGCGTGGGTCCTCAGTGTTAGATTTAAGTGCTTGTGTCACAGTTTAAGAATTGAGGTTAAAGGAGCTATGTCTTCCTTACTGTTCTTTGCAACAGCCGGGAACGAAGATTCAAAACCTAATTGCGTGTGCGCTGTAGTACAGTTTAACCCAGAAGCGGCCTGCCGTGGGATTGCAACCGGCGGGGAAGTTTTGAATCTTTCTTCCCACATCCTGTGACAGGAACGAAGAACAGGAGAACGTGGCTGTAAATATGGAAATGATTTAGACTCCATTAAGAAACGTTTGTTTATGCTGACCCGACATCACCACTATCCTGCGTCCCTTCTCTGGACCAAATCATGATCTTGGTATAAGGACGTTATTCGTATTGATATTGGGTATTTAGTATTTATCCTTTCATTCACCACACCCATTAAACGGTTCACAAGATGAATCTTCATAAAACTAAACCATATATATTTTACAGCCACAATGTAAAAGGTTATTTACTGCATATCAATCAACTTAAATAGATAAATAGGGATAGATAGACAGATTGATAGATATATCAGATCGTGATAGATAGATAAACGACTAGTAGACATAGAGATATAAAGATTAGGTAGAGCAATAGGGATGGATATGAATGGAGGAGAAAGAAGCAAGCGTAATAGACACAAGAGCAGATAGTCGATTAGATTTACACAGAGAGAGATCTACGATAGATAGACCAGATAGAGCTAGCGATAGATAGACACAGAAAAGAGATAGCGTAGATAGACACAGAGAGATTAGCGAAGATAGCACGGATGATATGATAGCGATAGATAGACACAGAGAGATAGCATAGATAGACACGAAGAGAGATACGGATAGAGTAGACACAGAGAGAGTAGAGCTGAGCGATAGATAGACACAGAGAGAGAGATAGATCGATGATAGACACAGAAGTAGATAGCTATTAGATAGACACATGAGAGATAGCGATAGATAGATACGAGAACAGTAGACACAGGATAGCGATAGATAGCACGAATAGCTATAGGAGAGATAGCTGATAAGATAGTACATAAGCACAGAGAAGCATAGATTAGACCCAGAGTAGGATGACACAGGTATAGCGTAAAGACACAGAGGAAGTAGAGACAGGATATGGTAGATACAAGAAGATAGACTAGACACAGAGAGGATAGCGATAGATAGACACACAAGAGGTACGGATACGATAGACACAGAGAGTTCAATAGCGAATAGATAGACACGGAGAGATAGCATGGATCAGCAGATAGCGATTAGATCACAGAGAGAGATAGACGATAGATAGACACAGAGAGATGGATTAGCTATAGATGCACACAGAGAAATAGATGCGTAGTAGAAAGAGAGAGATGCGATTAAGAAAGAGGATCGCGATAGAAAGACACAAAGAGAGATAGCGATTAGATCAGACACAAGAGAGATAGCGATAGATACACGAGAAGCGAAGATTAGACGAAGATAGATAGATGAAAAGAGCAGAGACAGCGAGAGAGATAGCGATAGATAGACCCAGAGATAGCTAGCGATTAGATAGGACACAGAGAGATCGGTAGATAAGCGAGATAGCATCAGATAGACAGGAGATAGCGAAGATGAGACCCAGAGGAGATAGCTATAGATAGAAACAGAGAGGATAGCGATAGATAGACCAGAAGCGAGAGATAGCGTAAGATAGACAACCAGGAGATTCAGCGATAGAATAGACACAGAGAATAGCGATTAGGATAGCCAGGAACGATAGAAGACCGGTATCGATAGATAGACACAGAGAGATAGCGATAGATGACACCAGAGAGGATAGCGATGCTGCGATAGACACAGAGAAGAGTCGGAGCAGGATAGCGATGATAGAACGGAGCGAAGAAGCAGAGAGAGCGATAGATAGTGATTGTGTGGGATGCTGGGAGTATAGTCCAATCCAGACACAGGAGATAACGATAGATAGACTAGACAGAGAGAGGAATAGCGAAATAGAGAGACACAGAGAGACAGCGGCGATAGATGACACAGAGAAATGGAAGAATAGACTCGGAGATAGCGATAGATAGACCACAGAGAGAGAGAGCGATAAGATCGACAGCGAGAGAGATTCAACGATAGATAGACACAGAGAGAGATAGCTGGGATGAAGAGAAGCAAGTAACACAGAGAGAGATAGCGTAGATAACCACGAGAGCGAGATAGCGAATAGATAGACACAGCAGAGAGAAAGATTCGATAGATAGCACACAAGATGATAGCGATAGATAGACACAGAGAGAGTAGCGATAGATAGACACAGAGAGATAGCGATAGATAGACACAGAGAGAGATAGCGATAGCTAGAACACAGAGATGATGCTTTAGATAGACCGAAGAGAGAGTAGCGATAGATAGAGACACAGAGGAGAATAGCGATAGATAGACACAGAGAGATAGCGATAGATGAAACACAGGAGAACAGATAGCGATGAGATAGACACGAGGAGATAGCGATAGATAGACCCAGAGAGAGAGATAGCGAATAGATAAGACCACAGAGATGATAATGTGACTGATAGATAGACACCAGAGAGGATAGACGATTAGATAGACACAGAGAGATAGCGATAGATAGACACAGAGAGATAGCGATAGATAGACACAGAGAGATAGATGCTATGAATCAAGATGAGAGATAGAGTGCAAGAGATAGCGATAGATAGACACCGAGGGAGCGATAGATAGTACACAGAAGAGATCGCGATAGATAGACACAGAGAGAGATAGCGATTAGGCCTAAACATCAGGAGATAGCGATAGATAGGACAGAGAGATAGCGATAGATAGAAGCAGAGTAGGATAGCGATAGATAGACCCAGAGAGAAGAGTAGCGTATAGACTCGACACGAGAGAGATAGTGATAGATAGATAACAGAAGCGAGAGATAAGCAGGAGATAGCGATGTAGACACAAGAGTTAGCGATTAGATAGACACCAGAGAGAGATAGCGAAGATAGACACAGAGAGATAGCGAAGATGGACAACAGAGATAGATGATAGATAGAGTAGACCAGAGAGATAGCGATAGATAGACACAGAGAGATAGCGGATAGACGAGAAGAAAGCATGATAGACAGAGATATGCGATTACCAGAGTAGAGATAGACACAGAGAGATAGCGATAGATAGACACAGAGAGATAGCGATAGATAGACACACAGAGAGATAGCGATAGATAGACACAGAGAGATAGCGATAGATAGACACAGAGAGGATAGCAAGATAGATCGACCAGAGAGATAGCGATAGATAGACAGAGGAGGAACGCGAATAGATAGACACAGAAGATAGCGATAGATAGACACAGAGAGAGATACGCGATAGATATCACAAGGAAGTGAGATAGCGATAGATAGCACAGATGAGATAGCGATAGATAGATACAGAGACGAAGTGGACAACCGAAGATAGCGTAGATAGAACAAAGAGAGATAGCGATGATCGATAGACACAAGAGATAGCGATGATGGAGAAGCGATAGATAGGACACAGAGATGATACGCGATATATCAGCCACACAGAGATAGCGATAAATAGACACAGAGAGATAGACGATAGATAGCACAGAGAGAGATAGGATAGATAGACACAGAGAGAGATAGCGATAGATAGACACACAGAGGAGATTAGGATAGATAGACACAGAGAGAGATAGCGATAGATAGACACAGAGAGATAGCGATAGATAGACACAGAGAGATAGCGATAGATAGACACAAGAGAGATAGCGATAGATAGACACAGAGAGATAGCGATAGACACAGAGAGATAGCGATAGATAGACACAGAGAGAGATAGCGATAGATAGACACAGAGAGAGATAGCGATAGATAGACACAGAGAGAGATAGCGATGATAGCGATAGATAGACACAGAGAGAATAGCAATAGATAGACACACAGAGATAGCGATAATAGACACAGAGAGATAGCGATAGATAGACACAGAGAGAGAGATAGCGATAGATAGACACAGAGAGAGAGATAGCGATAGATAGACACAGAGAGAGATAGCGATAGATAGACACAGAGAGAGATTAGCGATAGATAGACACAGAGAGATAGCGGATAGATGACACCACAGAGAGATAGCGATTAGATAGACACACAGAGATAGGAAGATGAAGGGAGCGATAGATAGACACGGAGAGAATAGCGAGAGATAGACACACGAGAGGAGATAGCGATAGATCAGACACCGAGAGGAGGTAGATAAGCACAGAGGAGATAGACGAAGAAGAAGCTATAGAGACAGCGCTTAGAATAGCAGGATAGAATCGATAGACCACGAGAGAGAGATTGAATAGATAGAACAAGAGAGAGATAGCAATAGATAGACAAAGAGAGATAGTCGATAGAATCGACAAGATAGAGGTAGCGAGATAGACACAGAGAGAGATAGCGATAGATAACTACAAGAGAGAGATCAGCGATAGATAGCACACAGAGAGATAGCGATCGATAGACACAGAGAGGATAACGATAGATAGACACGGAGAGACTGATAGATAGAGACACAGAGAGTATACGATAGATAACACACAGAGACGATACGCGATAGATAAGACACAAAGAGAGATAGCGATAGATCGACACAGAGAGAGGATTAGCGATGATAGCACAAGAATGCAGATAGAAGACAGAGTAGATAGCGACAGAGAGACTCACCATAGAAGCATAGCGATTAGATAACACAGAGAGAGATAGCGATAGAATAGACACGAGATCAGATGATAACGGAGGAGCGATAGATAGACACAGAGAGATAGCGATACGATAGACACCAGAATGATAGCGATAGAGATAGACCCCCAGGATAGAAGATAGCCCGATGTAGTAGATAGACACAGAGAGAGAGATAGCGATAGATAACACGGAGATAGCGTACGATAGACACAGAGAGGATAGCGATTAGATAGACCACGAGAAGAGATAGCGATAGATACGACACAGAGACGATTTTTAGAGGATAGTATAGACCATATTGATAGATAGATGTGGTGTCATTATGATGTGTGTGGGGGTGTGGGAGTTTAGTCATCCCTATCACGTATTAGGGGATGTGGGGGGATGCGGGAGTGGTAGTCCATCCCTCACTGTATTAGTGGATGTGGGGTGATCTGGGAGTTTAAGTCCATCCCTAATCACTGTATAGTGGTGTGGGGGGGATGCTGGGAGTGGTTAGGCATCCGCTCTAGTCACGTGTATTATTGGTGTGTGTGGATGCTGGGAGTGGTAGTCCATCTCTATCACTGTTAATTGGTGTGTGGGGATGGGGTTGAAAGTAGTAAATAGTAGTTCCATCCCTATCACTGTATTAGTATGTGTGGGGATGCTGGGAGTAGTAGTCCATACTTTTAAGATGGTATTATTGGATGTGGGGAATGCTGAGAGTGGTAGTCCATCCCTATCACGGTATTATGGATGTGTGAGGATGCGGGAGGTAGGCCATCCACACTATCACTGTATTTAAGTGGATGGGTGGATGCTGGGAGTAGTAGTCCATACTTTAGATGTTATATTGGATTGTGTGGGGATGCTGGGTGGTAGTCCATCCCTATCACTGTATAGTGAGTGTGTGAGGATGAGGGAGTAGTAGTCACATACTTTTAGATGTATTAGTGGATGGTGTGTGGGATGATGGGAGTTGGTAGTCCATCCCTATCACGGATTAGTGGGAGGTGGGGGGATGTGGGGATGGATAGTCATCCCTATCACTTGTATTAGTGGATGTGGGGGGATGCTGGAGTGGTAGTCCATCACCTATCACTGTATTAGTGGATGTGGTGGGGATGCTGGGAGTAGTAGTCCATACTTTAATGTATTATTGGATGGGGGGGGGGATGCTGGGAGTGGGTAGTCCCATCCCTATCACTTGTATAGTGGATGTGGGGATGCTGGGAGCGGTAGTCCATCTCTATCACGTATTAGAGGATGTGGGGATAGTAAGGGAGTGGTAGTCCATCCCTATCACTTATTAGTGGATGGTGGGATGCTGGGAGTAGTAGTCCATATATTTAGATGTTATATTGGGGTTGTGGGGATGTGGGAGTGGTAGTCATACCCTATCACTGTATTAGTGGATGAATGTGGGGAGCGGGAGTGGTAGATCCTCTCATCACTGTTATTATGGAGTGGTGGGGATGCTGGGAGTGGTAGTCCATCTCTATCACTTGTATTAGTGGATGTGTGGGGATGCGGGGAGTGTAGTCCTACTTTTAGATGGTTTTATTGGATTTGGGTGGGGATGCTGGGAGTGGTAGTCCATCCTATCACTGTATTAGTGGGATGTGGGGGATGCTGGGAGGGTAGTCATCCCTTCACTGTATTAGTGGAGTGTGGGGATTGCTGGGAGTAGTAGCCATCCCTATCACGTATTAGTGGATGTGGGAGGATGCTGGGAGTGGTTTTAGTCCATCCCTATCACTGTATTAGGGGGTGGGGGGATGCTGGAGTGAGTAGTCCATCCCTATCACTGTATTAGTGGATGTGGGGGGAATGCTGGGAGTGGTAGTCATCCCTATCACTGTATAGTGGATGTGTGGGGATGCGGTGGTGTAGCCATCTCTATCACGTATTAGTGGATATGTGGGGCATGTTGGGAGTGGTAGTCCATCTATCACTATGTGGATGTGAGGATGCTGGGAGTGGTAGTCCCTCCCTATCATGTATTAGTGGATGTGTGGGGAGCTGGGAAGTGGGTGAGTCCATCCCTATCACTGTATTTGGGAGTGTGGGGATGCTTGGAGTGGTAGTCCATCCCCACACACTGTATTTGGAGTTGAGGAGTGAGAGTGGTAGTTCCATCCTATCATGTATAACAGGGACACTATATCATATTGAGAATTACTGGTATTAATACATATAATTATCACAGATTACATCCAATTATATGTTACATGGCCCTAGGCATAATGGGATTTATCAGATATTACACAAAATTAAATATTACATAGCTCTAAGCATTATGGGGTTTATCATACTTTACATACAATAACATTTTAATTGACTCTATCACGGATCACATACAATAACATGTTAAATGGCTCTATCACGGATTACATACAATTATATCTTACATGGCTCTATCACGGATTACATACATATTATGGGGTTTATCATGAATTGCACAGAATGACATGTTGCCCTCTGTGTATTACAGGGAGGTGTGGGAAGTATTGTATACACAGTAATAGAGATAGACACAGATGAGATGAGTTGGGAATGTGGCCCTTATTCTCCTGCACATTACAGACTGTAACTGAGACACTCACGTGGATCTCTGGGTCGTGGTCTACGAATCTCATGCAGTTTGGTGTCAGACTTACTGAGCGATCTCAGCTGCGTCTGGCGAAGGAGAGACTGGAAGGCAGAAGGAGAGAGTCAAAATGTGTAACCTGTCTAAATCCCACAAATTACCACCATCACCTACCACGTCCACCAGTGCCACCCCACTGTGGTACATTCTCTGCATCCTCCTCTTCTTTCTAAGATACAATGAGAAAATCCTCTCAGCACTCTGACATTAACCTTCATATTGGCTGTGTGAGACAGGTAAGGGACAGTAATGGTAACTGTGTGAGACAGGTAAGGGACAGTAATGGTAACTGTGTGAGACAGGTAAGGGACAGTAATGGTAGCTGTGTGAGACAGGGGACAGTAATGGTAACTGTGTGAGACAGGTAAGGGACAGTAATGGTAGCTGTGTGAGACAATTACAGACTAAGCACAGTAATTGATTGGATGGACTGTATCATGTAACTAGTACTGTACCTCCTCTTGCAGAATGTGCAGAGACTTGCCAGTATCAGGACCATTATCAGTAGTGAAGTGCAGATCAGGGGGAGGAAATGCCCCACTGGGAGGCTCTGCCTGGCACCTGGACTCATCTGATACTAGGAAAATTAAAGGAAAGTCCATAAGACATTGCCATGTGCTGGAGACATTCTCTGCCCATGAAAGGGAACAGCCAGTACTGGGGTGCGTCCTGCTCACTAGAGAAAGCCCCAGGGTGAGGCTCTGTGCAGTTACACCACTTCCTGTGCTGCTGCAGGTGTGTAAAGTTGAGCTGTCAGTGATTATCTAAGAAACATCTTGTTTACCCCAAACCCCCTGTACCACCGAACCCACCCATACAGTTCCCTTTCTAATGTGATATTCCCTTAATCAATGCAATCAGTAGGGTAGCACCTGCCATGATCGGAATCCATTGGAGTGCCTGCTATAAATTAGTATAGGGTGTGGAGTATTACCACTACTGTCTGTCAAACAAGAAACCATGGTATGGGGAGGAGGGGGAACTGGAGATTGGTTACTTTTTTGGGGGGCTTGAAGAGCATTATGGGATAAGAGGTTCCCCATACAGGTCACTATAGAGACCCACATCCCCCCTTCCCCCCGCCAATAATACAATTCACCATAACAATGACCACACTGTGACCACTTACCTTGAATGACCCAGGACATGTACTGATTCTTCCTACCCTACTTCCTCCTACTCACCTACACAGCGGATACGCAGCATCAGTGCAGTGACTGGCAGCCAGTTCCTGTGCGTGCAGGAGGAGGCAGCACAGATGGTACCACAGACAGTAAGTGCAAGGAAGTTCCACGTGTGATTCACTGTGTGAGTGTGGGAGACAGAAATAGAAAACCAAAGATCTGACAATCGTTTATGTGGTTTACACAAAATCCGTTAAATATAAATAATAATCAATGGTAAATAAATAACGTATGACATCAGATCAGAACATCTCCTCTGGAGCTGGTTAGGGGTCCTGATAATACAGAGGAGCATAATACACCTCTTGCCTCTGGGCGTCCTAGCAGAATGACCAGCATTGCCCTCTGGGCTCTGAACTAAGTGAATAATGGAACATCCAAAGTCCGGTTCCGTTTAACAAGGGAATCTGCTGATCTGCAATTTACCCTCTCTCTCTTCCAACAGGTACGCATTCCATTGCCTTTCCTCTTGTGCCCCCATTGTTATTAGTGACCCTGTATAATTCATAACTGGTACGCATCCCATTGCCTTTCCTCTTGTGCCCCCATTGTTATTAGTGACCCTGTATAATTCATAACTGGTACGCATTCCATTGCAGAGTGGGGAGATCACGGAAAGCTCAGTGTGAGTGGGAAGATCAGAAAAAGGTCAGTGTGAGTGGGGAGATAAGAGAAAGCTCAGTGTGAGTGGGGAGATCACGGAAAGCTCAGTGTGAGTGGGGAGATCACGGAAAGCTCAGTGTGAGTGGGAAGATCAGAGAAAGCTCAGTGTGAGTGGGGAGATCACGGAAAGCTCAGTGCGAGTGGGGAGATCACGGAAAGCTCAGTGCGAGTGGGGAGATCACGGAAAGCTCAGTGTGAGTGGGGAGAACAGACAAAGCTCAGTGTGAGTGGGGAGATCACAGAAAGCTCAGTGTGAGTGGGGGAGATCAAAAGAAAAGCTCAGTGCGATTGGGGGAAGATCCAAGGAAAGGCCTCCAAAGTGTGTGAAGTGGGAGAATCAACAGAAAAGGCCTCAAATTGTGAGTTGGGAAACACAGAAAGCTCCCAGTGTGTGAGTGGGGACAAGAACAGAGAAACCTTCAGTGTGATTGGAAAGAAAAACAGAGAAAAGCCTCAGTGTGAGTGGAAAGATCAGAAAAAGTCAGTTGTTAGTGGGAAAGAACATAGAACCTCATGGTGGTGTGGGAAAAGAAATCACAAAAGAAAGCTCAGTGGTGGTGGGGGAGATCACAGAAAAGGCCCCTTCAATTGGGTGGTGAAGTGGGGGATAATTCCACAGCAAAAGCTCAGTGGGGGTGGAACGGGAAGATCAGAGAATCTTCCATTGGCCGAGTGGGGGAGAAGAATCACTGAAAAATCCACAGTTTGTGAGGGTGGGAAAGAAACAGAACAAATCTCCTTCATTTGTTGGAAGTGGGGAGATCACCAGAAAAGCTTCAAGTGTGTGACGTGGGAGAATCAGTATAGAAGGGCTTCTCAGGGCGAGTGGGAGATCAAGGAAAGCTTCAGTGTTGAGGTGGGGAGATCACAAAAGCTTCTTGTGAGTGGGGAAAAGATCCAACAGAAAAGCTCAGTGTATTTGGGAAGAACAGATGAAAAGCTTCAGTGTGGGAGTGGGAAAGAACAGAGACAAGCCTTCCCAAAGTGTGAGTGGGGGAGATCAAAAAAAGCCTTTCATTGTGAGTGGAAGAAACAGAGAAAAGCCTCAGTATGGAGATCAAAGCAGTGTGGGGAATCAACGAGAATGCTCCAGTGTTGGGTGGGGAGATCACAGAAAGCTTCCAGTTGTGAGTGGGGAGATCACAGAAAATCTCAAGTGTTTGAAAGTGAAATCATAGAAATCTGAGTGCGAGTGGGGGAAGATCACTGAAAAGGCTCGAGTTTGTGGAATGTTAAGAAAACAGACAAATTCAATGGTTGAGTGGGTAATCCACAGAAAGCTCAGTGTGGAAGTGGGAGATCAGAGAAAAGCCATCAGTGGAGTGGGGGAGATCAAGGAAAAGCCTAGTGGTGACGTGGTTGAAGATCACCAGACAGCCCTGGTCAGGGTGTGGATTGGGGAAAGATCCCACAGAAGCTATCCCAGGGAGTGGGGAAGAACAGAAGAAGGCCTCAGTGTGTGTAAAAGTGGGGTGAAGAACCAGATGAAAAGCCAGTGGTTTAGTGGGAAGAATCAAAAGCTCAGTGTGAGTGGGGGAAGACAGAGAAAGCCTCAGTGTGGGTGTGGGGGAGATCCACAGCAAAAAGCGCTTCATGGTTGGATTTGGGGGAGATCACAGAAAGCCTCAGTTGTGGCCTCTGGCCCTTTTCCCCTTTCTCCAGGTTTTGTAAGGAAATTTTCATGCTTAAAGGGCAAGTCCAGCCCCAAAATGAAAACTTACATACAGGTAAATCACCCCCCAAAACCCTAAACGGTAATAGTTTGAAATGTGAAATATATAATAAGTCTAACCTGAAATCCTGCACAATGTCCCGTTTCCCCTGTTTCTGCTTCCTGGTTCTTCCAGTTAGTAACTGTCAGTTATGGATTTGACAGTTGACATCACAGCCAATGACTGAATGTTAATCCCCTGTCTGCCTCTTCTGAGCATGCCCAGGCTCAGTACAGGCTCAGTACAGGTTTCTAAATGGCTCAGTTTCCATGAGGCATCCAGAAGCATAGCAGGCAAACAGTAATGAATTCATAGGACAAACTATGATATATCAACATATTATAAAGAGGCCATTCTTTCTAAAAGATGTTCTTATGAGGGTGGAGTTGTCCTTTAAAGGATAAACTATCCATTTTTAAAGAGTAAAGTACCTGGGACAGGAGGTCGGATTGATTATTCCTACCTCACAATATCGTTTCGTTAAGGAGCTATCTGCAGTTTTCACTTGCCAGGTTAGTCCTGGACTATTCCTGTATTAATGGTAGTGCTGAAGCCAGGAGGAAGACTGGCAGAATCCGTATCTTTGGGCTGGTGCTCCTCACAGAAACAATATTGGGAGGTAGGAATTACCCGTCCTATGTCCCTGTCCCAAGTACTTTCATTTTAACTGCATTTTATAAAACGTTATACACAAAGTTCACACTGAGGGTTTCATCCCTGCTCTTCGTTTCTGCTGTTTCTATGGCCAACAAAGAAGGAAAATGATTTCCCCTGGTTAGAAAACCAATAAACTGTTAATAAAAACCATTTTATTCTTTTCCAGGAATTGCATAAAGCAGTCCAATGGGAAACAAGCAACGTACAATAAAGGGCCCCAGATAGGTCCACGCACAGGGCTACAGACACGGCCCCGAACAGGGCCACAGACAGGTCCATACACAGTTCTATAGAGTCCCGACAAAAGTTAGAATTCGGTCATCTTCTTGTGGGTATCGGCTTTCTTCCTCTCCCTCTGCAGGCTGCTCTCCTCCTTCTGAAGGCCAGTGAGCTCCATGCAGGCACTGGACAAACGGAGCTCTAACTGGGCACTGACCACACTGTCCCTGGGAAGAAAGGAGAGAGGGCTTTACATCCCACAATGCACCAATCTTCCAATGATCTATAGTGCAGACAATAAGCGGTACCAGCATGTTTGTTTGTAACCAGGTCCCCTACACACCCACTGTCTGTAATAGATTCATTACCGGAGGTGGTAAATGTAAAGGGGGTCACTGAAATGAACATTAGGTAGGACCTGCAGCCGGCCCTCTTACCTTCCCACATGCCGTGCCAACGACTCCTTTAGTCGACCAATTTCTCGCTGCTTCTGCTGAATTTTCTCTGTGGTAATGGCTACCTGCACGCTCAGTGCCCGCTTGCTGTCCTGGCTGGCATTGTACAGTTCTTTCCCTTTCCTCTGGGTGGCAACGTTAGTTTCATCTCTCTCAGCACTGGGCTTTTTACCATCTAACTTCTCATTCAGAAAGTCAAAGACACTGCGGTTAGTTTTGCCGGAGTGCAGCTGTATCTTGGATCGCCGAATCTTGGATTTGTGCTCCTTATTCCTCTTCACCTTCCTCCTTTGCTGCATCTTAATACATTGATCTAGGGATTTCCCCTTTGGTAGAACCACAGCTTGGATGGGCTCCACTCGCCCTTCTGCGTTACGCCCAAGCCCTGGATAGGATAAAATGTTATTAGGACCATGTGAAGTGCATGCAGCAATAGTACAGCAAACCCACTGTGTAGGGTACCCTATGGATCATTAGGACGCCCACAGTGCAGGGTACCCTATATGGATCATTAGTACGCCCACAGTGCAGGGTACCGTATGGATCATTAGTACGCCCACAGTGCAGGGTACCGTATGGATCATTAGTAAATACAGATGATTATTTCTTTATACTGGACACTACACGATTGATTTTTTTTGATCTGAGACAATACCAGTTATTTTCTTTATACTGAGACAATACAGATTGATTATTCTTTATACTGAGACATACAGATTGATTTTATATACTTGACGGACAGATAATTTGTTATACTGACTTACATTCGTTTATAGAGACAATACAGATTGATTATTCTTGATACGAGACAATTCAATTGATTATTCTTTATACTGGAACAATACAGATTGATTATTCTTTATATATGAGACAATACAGATTGATTATCTCTTGTATACTGAGACAATACAGATTGATTATTCTTTATACTGAGACAATACATATTGATATTCGTTATTACTGACAATACAGATTGATATTTTTAATACTGAGACAATACAGATTGATTATTCTTTATACTGAGACCAATACAGATTGATTATTCTTTATACTTAGACAATACAGATTGATTATTCTTTATACTGAGACAATACAGATTGATTATTCTTTATCTGACAATACAGATTGATTATTCTTTATACTGAGACAATACAGATTGATTTTCTTTATACTGGAGACAATACATTTGATTATTCTTTATACTGAGACAATACAGATTGATTTTTCTTTTATACGGATACAATACATTGATTATCTTTATACTGAGACAATACAGTATTGGATTATTCGTTATACTGAGACAATACAGATTGATTATTCTTTATACTGAAACAATACAGATTGATATTCTTTATACTGAACAATACAGATTGGATTATTCTTATACTGAGACAATACAGATTGATTATCTTTATACTGAGACAATACAGATTGATTATTCTTTATACTGAGACAATACAGATTGATTATTCTTTATACTGAGACAATACAGATTGATTATTCTTTATACTGAGACAATACAGATTGATTATTTCTTTATGACGAGACAATACAGATTGATTGTCTTATTGTAATTGAGACAAATACAATACTTGATTTTCTTTATACTGAGACAATACAGATGATTTCTTTATACTGTAGACAATACAGATTGATTTTTTCTTTAATAAACTGAGACAATTACAGATTGATTATTCTTTAACGAGGACAATACAGATTGATTATTCTTTATAGGACAATACAGATTGATTTATCTTTAGTATTGATACAATACAATTGATTTCTTCTATACTGAGACAATACAGATTGATTATTCTTTATACGGAGACAATACAGATTGATTTTCTTTATACTGAGACAATACGATTGATTATTCTTTATAGCGAGACAATACAGATTGATTATTCTTTAACTGGAGACAATCAGATTGATTATTCTTTATAGGAGACATACAGATTGATTATTCTTTATTCGGAGACATACAGATGATTGATTATTCTTTATACTGAGACATACAGATTGATTATTCTTTATCTGAGACAATACAGTATTGATTATTCTTTATACTTAGACAATACAGATTGATTATTCTTTATACGGAGACAATACATATTGATTATTCTTTATACTGAGACAATACAGATATGATTCTTCTTTATATGAGACAATACAGATTGATTATTCTTTATACGGAGACAATACAGATTGATTTATTCTTTATACGGAACAAGATTGATATTCTTTATAGGAGACAATACAGATTTGATTATTCTTTATACTGAGACAATACAGATTGATTATTCTTTATACTGAGACAATCAGATTGATTATTCTTTATCAGCTGAAGACAATACAGATTGATTATTCTTTATACTGAGACAATCAGATTGTTATTCTTTATACTGGAGACAATACAGATTGATTTTCTTTATACTGAGACATACAGATTGATATTCTTTATACGGAGACAATACAGATTTGATGTTCGTTAATACTGAGACAATACAGATTTGATTTTCTTTATACGAGACAATACGATTGATTATTCTTTATACTGGAACAATACAGATGATTATTCTTTATAAACTGAGACATACAGATTGATTATTCTTTATACTGAGACAATACAGATTGATTATTCTTTATACTGAGACAACGAGATTGGATTATTTCTTTCATACTGAGGACAATACAGATTGATTATTCTTTATACGAGACATACAGCTTGATTCTTCTTATACTGAGGACATACAGATTGATTATTCTTTATACTGAGACAATACAGATTGATTATTCTTATACTGAGACAATACAGATTGATTATTCTTTATCTGAGACAATACAGATTGATTATTCTTTATACTGAGACAATACAGATTGATTATCTTTTACTGAGACAATACAGATGATTATTCTTTATATGGAGACAATACAGATTGATATTCTTTATACTGAGACAATACAGATTTTTATTCTTTATACTGAACAATACAGATTATTATTCTTAACTGAGACAATACAGAATTGATTATCTTCTTTATCTGAGACATAGCAGATTGAAGATATCTTTATAGTCTTTATACTGAACAATACAGATTGATTATTCTTTTATACTGAGACAATACAGATGATATTCTTTATACTGGAGACAATACAGATTGATTATTCTTTTATACTGGACAATACAGATTGTTATTCTTTATACAGACAATACAGAATTATTCTTTCTGAACATACAGATTGGATTATTCTTTTACTGAGACAATACAGAGATTATTCTTTATACTGAGACATACAGATTGATTATTCTTTATACTGAGACAATACAGTGAGTATTCTTTATACTGAGACAATACAGATTGATTATTCTTTATACTGAGACAATACAGATTGATTATTCTTTATACTGAGACAATACAGATATTAGTCTTTATACGGAGACAATACAGATTGATTATTCTTTTATAACGGACAATACAGATGATTGATCTTTATACTTGAGACAATACAGATTGATTATTCTTTTATACTGAGACAATACAGATGATTATCTTATACGAGAAATTAAGATTGATTATCTATACTGGACAATACTGATTGATTATTCTTTATACTGAGACATACGGATGATTTATTCTTTATACTGAGACAATACGGATTGATTATCTATACGAGACTACGATGATTATTCTTTATACTGAGAAAACAGATTGATTATTCTTTTATACTTGAGACAATACAGATTGATTATTCTTTATATTGAGACAATACAGATGATTATCTTTATATTGAGACAATACAGATTGATTATTCTTTATACTGAGACAATACAGATGGATTATTCTTATATTGAGACAATACAGATTGATTATTCTTTATACTGAGACAATACAGATTGATTATTCTTTTACTGAGGACAATCAGATTGATTATTCTTTATACTGAGACAATACGATTGATTATTCTTATACGGAGACAATACGGATTGATTATTCTTTATATTTGAGACAATACAGATTGATTATTCTTTTATATTGAGACATACAGATTGATTATTCTTTATACTGAGACAATACAGATTGATTATTCTTTATACTGAGACAATACGATTATTATTCTTATACTGAGACAATACGGATTGATTATTCTTATGTACTCGATTGAACAATAATCGGATTGAATTATCTGTATACAATACAATACATTGATTCTTCTTATACAGAGGACAATACAATTGGATTATTCTTTATACTGAGACAATACAGATTGATTATTCTTTATACGAGACACTACAGATTGATATTCTTTATACTGAGACAATACAGATTGATTTTCTTTATACTGAGACAACTACAGATTGATTATTCTTATACGGAGACAATACAGATTGGATTATCTTTATAATGACGGAGACAATACGATTGATTTTCTTTATACTGAGACAATACAGATTGATTATTCTTTATACTGAGACAATACAGATTGATTATTTCTTTATACTGAGACAATACAGATTGATTATTCTTTATACTGAGACAATACAGATTGATTATCTTTTCTGATTACATATACTAAATGATAATACCGATTGATATTCTTATATGGAGACAATACAGATTGATTATTCTTTATACTGAAGACAATACCGAATTGATTATTCTTTATACTGAGACAATACAGATTGATTATTCTTTATACTGAGGACAATTACAGATGATTATTCTTTATACTGAGACAATACAGATTGATTATTCTTTATACGGAGCAATACAGATTGATTATTCTTTATACTAGACAAACAGATGATTTCTTCTTTATACTGAGACAATACAGATTGATATTCTTTTAACTGAGACCATACAGATTGATTATCTTTAATCTGAGACAATACAGATTGATTATTCTTTATACTGAGACAATACAGATTGATTATTCTTTATACTGAGACAAGACAGATGTGTTATTCTTGTTATACTGAGACATACAGATTGATTATTCTTTACTGAGACAATACAGATGATTATTCTTTCTACTGAGACAATACAGATTGATTATTCTTAGATACTGAGACAATACAGATTGATTACTTTTATACTGAGACAATACAGATTGGATTATTCTTTATACTGAGACAATACAGATTGGATTATTC
Organism: Hymenochirus boettgeri; assembly: GCA_019447015.1. NCBI lineage: Eukaryota > Metazoa > Chordata > Amphibia > Anura > Pipidae > Hymenochirus > Hymenochirus boettgeri. The sequence goes on along the minus strand of CM033476.1, from coordinate 101,781,602 downwards.
TTTATACTGAGACAATACAGATGATTATTCTTTATACTGGAGACAATACAGATTGATTATTCTTTATACTGAGACAATACGATTGATTATTCTTTATACTGAGACAATACAGATGATTATTCTTAGATTGAGACAATACAGATTGATTATTCTTTATACGGAGACAATACAGATTGATTATTCTTTATACTGAGACAATACAGATTGATTATTCTTTATACGGAGACAATACAGATTGATTGGACGTTGCATATTTTTTCTCCTGCAGGTTTTCACATGGGCAGGTGGTGCCAGTGAGTGAACTTCAGCCATTTGACGATCCAGATTTTGATGCCCTCGGCCCGGACTCCCTCTGCCTGAGCGAAACACAGTGGACGCATTTCGGTACCCAGCACGGATCACTGGTATAATGGGCAGTAATAATCTCAGATTGGTGTGTGGTGTCTCTGGAGTTACAGAGAGCATGTCTGAGCTCTATGAGTGAGGTTTGGAAGGGTCATGAAGTGACTGTAAAGCTTTGTCATTTTAATGATCAATTTCTAGTCTGAAAATGAAGATGAATGTGTTTAAGTCATAACTGTCCTTTAAAAGCTTCTAACTGACCCATTTATTCTCTAGATATAAGTGATGGGTGTTTACACGTGAAGTTCAATTCCCAGCTGCTGAAGGAATCTGTTCTGGAGGCCGATTCCATCATCCCCCCCCTTAGAGTAGACATTGTCTCTTCTTCCTCCTCGGATGATGATGGTGATGGACTAGCAGTGGATTCTGCCTTTGCCACTGGTGGGATAGAAAACAGGCTTCACCCATCGGCTGTCTTGCTATTCCTTCATGCCTTTTGTGTGATGTGTCCTTTGTTTTGCAGTTGTACAGCGGAGGAAGCACTTTTACCTGCCATGCAGTTCTTGTGTTGGAGAGGTGGGAGCGCAACACTCGTGGTTGATCGGATCCAGCTTATGGCTCGTATGGGTTTGTGTTTGGAAAAGGTTAAATTGTCCTTTTCCTTCTGTTTTGTCTTTTCTGGTTTTTGTACAGTGGATGTACTAATGATCATAGGGTTCCTCTGCACAGTGGGGCGTACTAATGATCCATACGGTACCCTGCACTGTGGGCGTACTAATGATCCATATGGTACCCTGCACTGTGGTAATACTAATGATCATACGGTACCCTGCAACTGTGGGCGTACTAATGATCCATACGTACCCTGCACTGTGGGCGTTCCTAATGATCCATACGGTACCCTGCATTGTGGGCGTACTAATGATCCATACGGTACCCTGCACTGTGGGCGTACTAATGATCCATACGTACCCTGCACTGTGGGAGTCCTAGACCATAGGGTACCCTGCACAGTGGGCGTCTAATGATCCATAGGGTACCCTGCAAGTGGGTGTCCAATGATCCAAGGGTACCCTGCACATGGGTGTCCTAATGATCCATAGGGTACCCTGCACAGTGGGTGTCCTAATGATCCATAGGGTACCCTGCACTGTGGGCGTCCTAATGATCCATAGGGTACCCTGCACAGTGGGTGTCCTAATGATCCATAGGGTTACCCTGCACAGTGGTGTCTAATGATCCCTAGGGTACCCTGCACAGTGGGTGTCCTAATGATCCCATAGGGTACCCTGCACAGTGGTGGTCCTAATGATCCATAGGGTGGCCCGCACAGTGGGGGTGTCCTAATGAATTCCATAGGTTACCCTGCACATGGCTTCCTAATGATCCTAGGGTACCCTGCCGTGGGTGTAATGATTGATGATGGATTGAATACTATGTGATTTAAAGTGATGTGAATGATGTGTTGAATGTGATTGAAAATGAAATTAAATTGAAATATTTGGAATGATTAATGATATATTGTTTTTGTGAAAATTTGAAAAATGGAAATATGTGTTAGTGTATTGATACAATTAATAAATTATAATGTTTGTAATTTAATATTAATGATTGTTTTTTTTTGATTAATTAAATGATAAATATAAATTATGATGAAACTGTTGAATATATGTAATGTGATGATGTGACTATAATTGATGAATTGTGTGAAAATGATATTGTTGATAAATTATTAATAATTGAAATGTTGATAAATAATGTTGTTTTTAATTGAACTTTTTTGTTGATTTGATATTTAGAATTGTGTAATGAAATGATGTGATATTATGATAATTTGTGTTATGTATTGTTGATGTGTATGAAAATTGATATTTTTTTTGTGATTATTTTTTGTGTATTTATCAATAGTGATATGATTTTTTAATTTGATATTGATGTGCATTTATAAATCATAAAGTTTGTTATTTTTGATGAAATGGAACATTTTTCTGTCATGTGATAAATTGAGTTGATTGAATGATTTAGTATATGATTTTGATGTTTATTGTGTATGTAAAAAATTAGAATTGTGATGGTTTGGTATGAAATGAATTTATTAAAATTGATTGAAAATATTATATATTATGATGGAGTAGATATGATTGATGATTAATTTTTGCTTGCTTAAATTTAATATATTGAAATTTGTATGACTGATATGATAATAATGTATGAAATGATTATGATTGTTGAATGTTATGACTGTGATTTGAAATGTATTGATGTAAATTGTTAGATTTGATATGTTCCTATTGAAGGATGTATGATAATATTTTGTGTAAAATGTATGTGTTGAAATTTGTATTAATTTGTTTGAATTGAATTGATGTTAAATAAAATGAATTTGTGTTTTGTGTGATGCAAATGATAATGAGGGTTGATGTTGATAATTATGTATATGCTTGTAAATGAATGCATTTGCTAGTATGCCTTACTGTGTTCATTTGTTGAAATGAATGAATGTTATGTTAGATATTTGAAATATTAATGATTATGAAATTGAAGTGAAATGAAGAAATGAATTATGTGATTTAATTGTTTATTAATGATATGTGGATGATTGGTTGTTTATAATTGATTTGATAATGAATATGTAATGATTTGTGTGAGTGATTGATAAAAATGTTTTGTGTGATAAAATGATTGATCAATAAATTGATGAAAAATGATTGAAATGAAGAACTGATGATGTGAATAAATATGTGATGATGATTGATATTGAAGGATATTCTGATTGATATGATGTATTATATGTTTTTTAATTATAAATTCTTGAAAAATGAAATTTGAATGAATTTTTTGAATTATTATTATGATTGAATGATAAATTGAAATTATAATGTATGTATTATTCATGATCTTTGTGTGAATATGATGATCCATAGGGTACCCTGCACAGTGGGTGTCCTACATGATCACATAGGGTTACCTGCACAGTGGGGGTCCTAATGATCCACAGGGTACCCTGCACAGTGGGGGTCCTAATGATCCATAGGGTACCCTGCACAGTGGGGGGTCCTAATGATCCACAGGGTACCCTGCACAGTGGGGGTCCTAATGATCCTAGGGTACCCTGCACAGTGGGGGGGTCCTAATGATCCATAGGGTAACCTGCCGCACCGATGGGGTGGGGTCCTATGATCCATAGGGTACCACTGCAAGTGGGGGTCCTAAGATCCATAGGGTTACATGCACCGTGGGGGTCCTAATGATCCATAGGGTACCCTGCACGTGGGGTTCTAATATCCATAGGGTACCCTGCACTGTGGGCGTTCCTAATGATCCATAGGGGTACCCGCACTGTGGGCGTCCAATGATCCATAGGGTACCCTGCACTGTGGGCGTATAATGATCCATAGTGATACCTGCCACGTGTGGGGTCCTTACTGCGTCTCAGTATAAAGAATAATCAATCTGTATTGTCTCAGTATAAAGAACAATCAATCTGTATTGTCTCAGTATAAAGAATAATCAATCTGTATTGTCTCAGTATAAAGAAAAATCAATCTGTATTGTCTCAATACAAAGAATAATCAATCTGTATTGTCTCAGTATAAAGTCCCCTGGATTGGAACCACATTGATTTTACTATAAGAAGGTTTATCAGTTCATTGGGACGGGAGCTGCCACACTGTTTCCCCCTGAAGAAAAAAGGGATCTGTTTACCTGCAGGTCTCGTTGAAGTGACATTTCCCGTCCAGAAAATACGGACAGGGTTTCATGGCTTTGTGAGTGGGATAAAGGTAAAGAACACGGACACCAGCATCTCCGTCCTCTGTCTGCTCAGAACCCACAACCATCGCATTGTGATATTCTAGTGTCCCCCATGTGCTGTAGTAAGGAGCCTTCACCTTCATTCCACTACTATCATCATCCTCCTCATTCTCTGAACCATCTGAACTACCCTCTGTCTCCGCCCTGCCCCCTGGAGGGACATCACCATCATTCTGCTCGCTGACAGCCATTAGGAAAGCCTCATACTCTCTGTCCTGTGAGGAGAGTGAATGGTGTCCATCCTGCGCTGGGAGGATTGACAGAAGGTTACATTTCTGAAGAGACAGAAGGCTAGATTCGGTCAACTCTATCAGATGTTGAAGATCATTCTGAAGCTGAACAAGATCTGCTTGTTGTGTGGGGTCAGCGCTGGCCTGAAGGGTCAGTTTCACCTGCTCCAGCTGGGCTCTGTAGGTCTCAAGGGAAGCACTGAGGCTCTCCTCGTCCATCGTGCAAAGATTGGGAGCTCTGTAAGGAATAAACATAGGAAAAGTTTAGTGGGATTGAGGTGCAGAGTGTACTGTATTACTGGGTGCTGAACACACACTATATAGACTATATACAGAGGGTAACATTACATTTATTATGGTCCATACCCTTACTGGGGTAAATAGGGTGTCTGACCCTTACTGGGGTAAATAGGGTGTCTGACCCTTACTGGGGTAAATAGATATATACAGTATAGTGATATAATATAGTTATATATATAGTGATATATACAGATATAGATATATACAGTATAGTGATATAATATAGTTATATATAGTGATATACACAGATATAGATATATACAGTATAGTGATATAATATAGTTATATATAGTGATATATACAGATATAGATATATACAGTATAGTGATAAATATAGTTATATATATAGTGATATATACAGATGTAGATATATACAGTATAGTGATATAATATAGTTATATAATATAGTGATATACACAGATATAGATATATACAGTATAGTGATATAATATAGTTATATATATATAGTGATACATACAGATATAGATATATACAGTATAGTGATATAATATAGTTATATATATATAGTGATATACACAGATATAGATATATACAGTATAGTGAAGATATAGATATATACAGTATAGTGATATAATATAGTTATATATATATAGTGATATACACAGATATAGATATATACAGTATAGTGATATAATATAGTTATATATATATATATAGTGATATATACAGATATATACAGTATAGTGATATAATATAGTTATTATTTACATATTAGGTAGGTGCTATAGGTAAGTGGTGGGGGTGTGTCCATTCCCTAGGGGCGGGTACCGGTGGTTAGTGGGCGGGGACAGTATAAGGGCTGTTAGTGTTTAATAATCGGTGTTTTATTTCGCCTCACCGGCCCCGTTAACTCTGCTCCATCCCAAGTTCCAGGCTCCCTCATTCCTCCTATCCCGTCCCTCGGTGTTCTGAGCGCGCCAACCGCCATATTCTGGGATTGGAAGGACCGACAACCGGGACCCCTCCCACCTCCGCGCTCGCCGTCACGCCCACCTGTGAATCGCGCTTAGTTCACGCCCACTTTCAATTCACAGGCTGCGATTGGCCGGGATCGGAGATCAACAAACGTCACGCCTGCGGCACGTGGGCAGCACCCCTGCTACTATTGGCTGAGAATTGTTGTTGTTGTTGATCTACGACCCGATCACGTGCGCAGGAAAGAGGCGGGGCTTTCATGTGTCACTGCTGGTCCCGCCTCTCCCAGCCACGCGTCACAACCGGAAGTACCGCCAGGGTATTCTGGGTATTATTCGGTGAGGGCGTGATGGGTCCTGTAGTAAAGTGAACTGATTCCTCCCCATAGCTATAGCGGGGAGCGGTAAAACTACACATCCACTAATACAGTGATAGGGATGGACTACCACTCCCAACATCCTCACACATCCACTAATACAGTGATAGGGATGGACTACCACTCCCAGCATCCCCACACATCCACTAATACAGTGATAGGGATGGAATACTACTGCCAGCATCCCCACACATCCACTAATACAGTGATAGGGATGGACTACCACTCCCAGCATCCCCACACATCCACTAATACAGTGATAGATGGACTACCACTCCCAGCATCCCCACATCCACTAATACAGTGATAGATGGACTACCACTCCCAGCATCCCCACATCCACTAATACAGTGATAGGGATGGAATACTACTGCCAGCATCCCCACACATCCACCAATACAGTGATAGGGATGGACTACAACTCCCAGCATCCTCACACATCCACTAATACAGTGATAGGGATGGACTACCACTCCCAGCATCCCCACATCCACTAATACAGTGATAGATGGACAACCACTCCCAGCATCCCCACATCCACTAATACAGTGATAGGGATGGAATACTACTGCCAGCATCCCCACACATCCACCAATACAGTGATAGGGATGGACTACCACTCCCAGCATCCTCACACATCCACTAATACAGTGATAGGGATGGACTACCACTCCCAGCATCCCCACACATCCAATAATACAGTGATAGGGAAGGACTACCACTCCCAGCATCCCCACACATCCACTAATACAGTGATAGGGATGGACTACCACTCCCAGCATCCCCACACATCCACTAATACAGTGATAGGGATGGACTACCACTCCCAGCATCCCCACACATCCACGCCTGTACCAACACAGAAAACAGTATATGTATTAATACCAGTAATTCTCAATATTATAGTATCCCCGTACCAACCAGAACTACATTATATGTATTAATACCAGTAATTCTCAATATATATATGTCCCGTACCAACCAGAACTACAGTATATGTATAATACCAGTAATCTCAATAATAGAGTGTCCCTGTACAACCAGAACTACAGTAATCTATTAATACCCAGTAATATCTCAATATGATATAGTGTCCCTGTACCACCAGAACTACAGTATACTGTATTAATACCATAATTCTCAATTATAGAGTTCCCCGTACCAACCAGAACTACAGTATATGTATAATACCAGTAATTCTCAATATTATATAGTATCCCTGGTACCAAACCAGAACTACAGTATAGTATTAATACCAGTAATCTCAATATTGAATATAGTATCCCTGTTATCCAACCAGAACTAGATTATATGTATTAATACCAGTAATTCTCAATATTATATTGTATCCCCTGGTACCACCACAGAACTACAGTATCTGTATTAATGCCAGTAATTCTCAATATGATATAGTGTCCCTTACCAACCAGAACTACGTATATCTATAATCCAGTAATTCTCAATATAATATAGTATCCCCGTACCAACCGACACAAGTATATATATTAATACCAGTAATTCTCATATTTATTGTATCCCTGTACCAACCGAACTACAGTAGTTATTAATACCAGTAATTCTGAATATATAAGTATCCCTGTACCAACCAAACTACAGTATATGTATTAATACCAGTAATTCTCAATATATAATATAGTATCCCTGTACCAACCAGAACTACAGTATATGTATAAACCATATTCGCAATATATCGAGTATCCTGTACCAACCTTCAGGGGTGCCGTCACAGTTAGCAAGGGTACATGGTTTGGGTGTGAATCACTTGTCCTCGTTGGTAATTCACTATCATGGGTTGTTGGTGTAAATTCACATTGTCATTCAGGTGTTGGTGTAGAATTCAACGTTGTCATTTCAGGGTGTTGCGGTGTAGATTTAACGTTGTCATATTCACTGGGTGTAATGGTGATAAAATTACATGTCATTACAGGGTGTTGTGTGACTTGTCTTGTCGGTTTTGGTAGATAACGTGTCATGCAGGGTTGTTGAATTATCAGCGTGTCTTACGGGGTGGGTTAGAAATTCACATTGTCATTACAGGGTGTTGGTGTAGAATTAACGTTTGTTCTTCAGGGTTGGGTGAGACTTCACGTGTATTACAGGGTGTTGTGTAGTATATCACAGTTGTCATTACAGTGTTTGGTGTAATTCACGTTGTCATTAAACCCGGGTGTAGGAAATTCACGTTGTCATACAGGGTGGTGGGTGTAGAGATTCACGTTGTCATTACAGGTGTTGGGTGTATGATTCACTTCGCAACCAGGTTTTGGGGGAAATCGTTATTTACAGGTTTGGTGTACTTCCTTGTGCAGTTACAGGTGTTGGGTGTAAATTCACGTTTTTCAGTTTACGGTGTTGTAGGTGTAACATTCATCGTTGTCATTACAGGGTGGTTGGGGTGTGTAGAATTCACGTTGTCATTATCAGGTTTGGGTGTAGAATTCAACGTTGTCATTACAGGTTTGGGTGTAGAATGTCACGTGTTATAATAATTGTTGGGTAGCATTCACGTTGTCTTTAAGATTGTTTGTTAGATTCACGTCATTATGGGGTGTTTTTGGTGTAGAATTCACGTTGTCATTCATGGTTTGGTGTACATTCCGTTGTCTTAGGGGGTTAGATTCACGGTTGTCGTTACGGGTTGTAACTAACCTAAGTGATTGCTGTGATACTTTCATGGATCCCTGTATGTGGTCTGTATTCACAGGTGTAAGGAAACCTCCATAGCATCCAAGGTTTTTTTATTCATTATTTGATAACATGTAGTGTCCCTTGTTCCTGTTTGGTTGGCAAAAGGTCTTATTGTTAAAATGGTGTTATTTTGCCCCACCAATCAAAATCACTTAACATCGGAAAGCTAACATCTGATTGGTTGGGGGCAAATTAGCACCATTTTTAACAATAAGAACTTTTATTGAATTACCCTGTAAAATTGTTATTTGTATATTGACCATAGTCTCTTTGCAGGTCCACGTTGCATGCCTCACCCTACAGGAAACACATTATTACAGGTAACAATCAATGGTTTAGTTTCCCTTAATTACCTTCATCAGTTCCATCCATCTCTCACCTACCTGCCTTTTTCTCTTGGACAGTTTGCACTGATCCTGATCCAGTGCCCCTGTTGGCTGTGAACCCACATACAAGTGGAGAGACAATGCCACCGGGAAGAAGTGACGTGTGAGCAGTGCCCACCGGGCACACGGTAGAGATGCACTGCACCTCCAACAGCCGACTAAATGCCGTCCGTGCCCAGAAATCATTACACCCAGTACTGGAACTACCTGGAGAGCTGCCGCTATTGCAATGTATTCTGTGGGGCAGAGAACGGGTGAAACGCATTGCAGTGCCACCCACACCGTGTGTGCGAATGCCAACCTGGCTTCTACCCGGGGCTCCCAATTCTGTGTTAGGCACAAAGAATGTGGCCCTGGCTACCAGTGTCCCAGAGCGGTAAGTGTTACTGTTACCTGAGGGTTGAGTCCCTTGGGTCACAATGTTTACAGTACTGTAATTATATAATATTAAATCTAATAAATACATAAACATGAAATGAGGTTCAACCAAACAACAGAATTTTATTGATGAACAACACAGTCTCTATGGAAAACAACAACAACACTATATTTCCTTATAAAGGAGAGACTACACATATAAACAGCATATTCACCATATGTAATTGGGGGGGGGGGGTCCCTACTTGGCTGATATTACAAGGTTTCTTTATCTTCTTCTGTCCTCCTCCCAGTTATCAAACTTAGCTCTCCATTTGATAACCTGAGGAGGGTTTTTGAATTGGGTGAACTTGTCCCCTTCCCCCTTGTTCACTTCCCCCTTGGATGAACTCTCTGGCAGTTATAACCCTCATTTATTCTTTATTTACAATTATTTTGGTTTTATATATAATTTTACTACTTTAACGTTACTGCCACGGGACTAGATGGGCTCTACCACGTGGCTCTGCACTATGTTACTGCAACCTTTTCCTGAGGCTTTAAGGCAAATGGGGGTACAGGACTGATTGTTCCCCATACAGGGCCTCTGTACCCCAATGCTGAAACCCATTCTAACATCTCGCATGGCCCTGGGTCTAACTCACTTCTCTAAATAGGGAGCCCTGTGCAGGGTCTTTTAACTGGGCTGGCCCACCCAGCTACTTTTTCATGCCACCCGTGCTAGAAAGGAACACTGTTTGTGATTAAATATGTAATTTAGATGTAGTTTTTAATAGGTGGCCAAGGTCAGTAGTCAAGTTTAACATCTAGGTTATTTTTAGCAGGTTTACAAGTGTTTGCAAATCCTCAAGGCTGTAAAGGTGGCACAGCAACCTGTGTTGGTCCACACGTGCTTGTGCTGCCATGTTACCTTCAGATGTTTTTAAACTACAACTCCCTGTATTCTCTGCAAACGAATTGCTGGGAGTTTTAGTGGGACAAAGTTAGACATCCCTGACCTATAGAATCAGCTGATGCAAGGCTGATTGGTATTCCCATTAGAATATGAAGAGGCTGTATTGGTTTCAATGTGTTATACTGCATGAGTTTAAAGGGCAGTCAACCCTTAGAAATTATTAGAAAAATAATAATTAACTATAAAAATAGAGCACTATATTTCCCAGTCCTGTGCCGCCCGGCTGGGAAACACTTTCCCTGTGTTTTCCTTGTACATATGTCACCCCTTCCCTCCTGGTACAGGCACTGCAGAGACCGATACAGAATGTTCTCCTCCGTGTCCCCCCAGGACCCTATTCTGACAATCACTTCCACGGATGAAAACTGTCAACCCACGTTAACTGCTCTGCACTCGGAAAGGAATTAATGTGCCTGGGAACCTCCACCACCACAACCTCTATGCAGGAGGTGCTCCGGGAATATGAGGTAATAGCCTCCTAACCACCTTCATCCACTCATCCATACCTACCTGTGTCATTTACCCTCTGGTCCATGCTCCTATTGCCCCCTCGTGCATCCCCTCAGCTCCATTCTGGGTGGGTTGACCCACTGACGCCTCTCCCCGTTCTCTTGCAGTAAACCGGGACGGGACTATGAGGATGTTGCAGACTTTTTGTTCCACCTGAATTTATTAGTCGGAGAGCTGCGGCATCTCCAGAGAATCCTCATCACCCTGATCGATCAAAGGAATCCCATGCACAAAGGAATGTGAAATTGCTCCAAACGAATAGACGAAATCATCCAGAGCGACCCTTTCTCCCCCGCTTCTTCACGTGCTGAGGACAGCAAACCGCCCACACTGGAGGGGGCTCTAAGAAACAACTCTTTGGTTCAGACATACAGTTACAGGAGAGTTTAGCACTGCACCGGTCTACATGGTAGCTCTTCTGTCCTTGGGTGCCAAGAGTTGTAGTTTAACTATACAATACCACTGAAAATCTGTGTTTCTGGTACAAATAAAAATGTCAGTTTGTTTGTTTAAAAAACCTGTTTTCCTGTTCATTATGGCAGCAGGTGAGATCTTGTGTTTCCTTACTCTGGGGCGTGAGATTAGTGAGTCAGAGCGAGAGAGAACTTTGCACTTGCTGCCAGATGGTAGTCTCGCACCCTGTTAGTCAGCCCTTCCACTGACATCCATAGTCTGCCCTTTATAAAATGCCAACAAACATCTAACACAGGACACAATGGCACGTGGGCGAATTCATTAGACAAGTGACCTTTCCACCCAAGATGCAAATAGACCAAATGTCAGTACATTTATTAGAAAGCAAACCCCATTCATTCAGTAAATCCAGCAATAGCGTTAGGTACATTATACCCAAATGGGCCACAACGACCGTACAAACTATAATAGAAATGTTACAACTATTTCATTACTTTGCTGTACAATACAGTCTGGGGCTGATCTTGTCCCATTTTGGATATCCTGCCCTGGTTCTATAGAGAGCCCCTATACTTCCCTTGAATGTTGCACTAAGCATTCCTATTGTAAGGCTACTCGATATAACCCCGCCTACAGTGTCTTGTCTTTCGCTAGTTGGACTTCTATCCGGCACGTGTAGTCATAGTCCTGAGACCCCTTTGTCTCCCTTTATCACAGCAATACTGGTGACCCTATATTGTATTGAATCCACTGTTAAGGTGGGTACACAGGAGGGGACTTTGTCCCGACTGGGTGTTTCGCTTTAACATTTCCAAGATGTCCCTTTAGTATATGGGATTCCAAAACTGCACCGCATATTCCAAATGGGCCTTACCAGTGCCTTGTAAGAGGGAGATAATATTTTTCTCCCTTGAATCTATTCCCCTCTTTATACAAGACAATTTCTTATGACTGTTGTTATTTTTTAGTTTGGGTGTAAAGAATCATATCGGGAGAATTTAGCGGTCACTGCAATGGTTATAGCAAAGTGATGTCGGAAATGGTCGTCTTTGAATACTGTGGTGCTCATTTACGAGAGGCACTGCGGTGGAATTTGGAGTTTATAGTCAATATTGGAACTCCTGTGTACAAGTATCGCTAAAGACCCGCACAGCAGTCCGCAACTTACCACAAGCAAATAGCTGATGTTAGAGTCTCAACGCCATTTGCGTTGTACAAGAGCTCTGACCTGGAATCACCTGCTAGATCTCTGCACTGTACCCACCGTGACTATGTCACGAACGGTTACTGGTCTATCAATAACACAGGTACAGTGCGTCTTTATTTATCATGGAATGAGCAATATGAAAACATGGGAATGTCCCTTGATGTGTCCACCGCTCCAGGAAATTTCTTACACATTGTGTGTCACATGTTCCATGTACGTTAATAGTCCCACACGTCCTTAAATACCCCTCTGCGCTGACAGCGGATGGCTAATGTGTACTGTGTTTATCTAATAATAGAGTGAATGACGCAGAATCTTTATCATCTGGAACAATATATGGTTTACTGAACCAAAACTAAAGGCACTTACTTACTGTACACCAGGGGTGCCCAGCCTGAGCCATTCCGGGGCCACATTAGTGGACCATTGCTCACACCTATACTGCAATTCACTGCCTACTGATGATCCAGGGAAGCAAAAAACCCACCAGAATTACCGTATGTAGGGGTAAACAATTCCTTCTGTAGGAACCAAACACCCCCCCCCCCCCCTTTAAAAAAAAATAAATTTGTTTTTGTTTTTGGTGTTCCCCCCACATTTAAATTATTTTAACTTCCTCTTTTACACTGCAGATGTAATTCCTTATAACAATCTAGAACTTGTTAATTCCTTTTTCATGTTTATATTAAGGCAAAGTCAGTTAACGTACAGCCCAGTTGTAGGTGATTATTGCCTTATCCGTTAATCCAACTTTCAGGTATTTACGTAACTTGAGAATCCTGTGTGATTATAATATAATTATTAGCTATCATAATTCAATCATGTATTAACACTTACCCTTGACCAGCCTTGTTAATGTCGAAATGTATGAACTACCCTAATATAAACCACACCCATAAGGAAGGGGGAAACTTCTTACCTTATTAGAATAAGCTGTTTGTTCTATATATTATCTGAAATAAATCTCTATACTATTTGAGCACAATTTAGAAGGTGTACCTGTGGATTATTGGGTTAATCCCCACTGGGTAAATATGGCGGGGAACTTTCTCTTTTTTTGATGACACTGCCACCACCTCAATGAAAGACAGTTCCATAGTGTTACACTGTTCTCACAGTGAAAACCCTTTCCCAATTGAAGACTAAACTTTTTTATCTTCAAGTCTTAAGGGATGTCCACGTGTCCTCTGACATGTTCTATTGTGAACAATGCCCGGATAGTTTTTGTATGGCCCTTAATGTATTTATACACAGTAATCCATCCCCACGCAAGCGCCTCTTCCCCAGCGTCCTAATTGTAACTTTTCTCAGTCTCTCTTCTATTTAATTTCCCCCAATCCCCTTATTAATTTTAGTTGCCCTTATTAATTTAGTTCCCTTCTCTAAAAACCCTTTCCATTCCAAATTGCACGCATATTCCAAATGAGGCCTTACCAATGCTTTGTAAGAGGGAGAATTACATTTTCCTCCCTTTGAATCCATACCTCTCTTTATACAAGACATACCATGCTGGCTCTGGCTGTTGCCAGCCTGGCACTCACTGCTTGCTACCTTTAATTGTTATCCAAACAACTCCAAGATCCTTTTCCAACAAGGATTCACTTAAAGGAATGTAATGTAAAATAACTTAAAGGGCATGTCCACCTCCAAAACTAAGATTTACACCCATATTGCTTAAAACTGTAGTTTAAAATAAACCTTACATCTCTGCTCCTTATGGTTCTCCTGCTATCCTTTCATGTGACCCCAAAACGTCATATCCTGCCTGTCGCAAGTCCTGCCTATGAGACTGTTTGGGCTAAATAGTTTGGAAATAAAGCTTTTTTGGTTTTTAAAAAAAGCAAGTGTGATACAGTGCTGCTGATACGTTGGATTGAAGTACAATGGTACTGGGCGAGACTAAGAGTGCCGGTGTCGGAACTACTTGTATGGTCAGGGGTATGGTCAGTTACTGTAAAACAGTTATTGTATCCAGCTCTTCAGCAAGTTTGACTGGGTTCACCGGGCACATTTTTCAAACCAACCGCCATTCACCACAAGTAGTCTGTACGGATCACTATATGCGACCGCATTATCGCTGTGATTTTCTGCCACTGCATTCGTCCGATCCAGGGCGAGAAAATCACAATGGCGATTTTTCATCTCAAACAATTTACGGAATATAGGTCATTTGGCCAAAAAATCACCTTGTGTATACCCAGCCTTACTTTACTTTAAAGTAAACTTACTATAGTGAGATTTTTATAGTTTATTGGTGTTTTTACAAATGTTGGTTTAGTTCTCCTTTAAAGATTTTAAATGCTCATCTCTTCCTTTCCATTTTTCCCTTTTACATCAGAATTAAGCCACATGGGTGTTGGATTTTATTTAGATTTATTTCCCAAGGGTATAAATTTAGATGTAAATGGTTAAACCCCCCTAAAACATCCACTTGTTCCGAATCCAATTCAAGAGCAGCACTCTTTTATGTTTTTTAAAAACTATTTCATTCCAAACCCACACGGCTTCACTTTACAGAAGACTGAAACATTCCAAACGTTTCGGATCGACTGATCCTTTTGTCAAGCCAACAAAAACTTAACTTTGTTTCCTTTTATGGCTATGCCCTCTAAAGGCAGGCATGGAAACATTGTATCAAGTTTATAAACACATATTACTTAAAAAGAACTTTACTGTAAATTTTGAGGCACCTGAGCAACTTTTCAAGCTGCCCCTACATTTTCATGTGGCACGCAGCACGGTCCTTGGAGGTGGGATCATGGTGGCCTAAATAACATCTGAACTGGGAGATGCTCTGTTAAGGTCGCAGCCCTTTAGATCAGCCTCCAGTTCTCTCAGCCACGGCTAAGTCACCCCCATTTCACCAGCCACTGCCGGTCAGACCCTCCATTCCCAGACACTGCCAGGTCAGCTCTCTAGTTTCAGTAGACACTTGCACCAGACACTGTTAGGTCAGCCCTCCAGTGCACCAGCCACTGTTAGATCAGCCCTCCAGTTCATCAGCCACTGCTAAGTCAGCCCTCCAGTTCACCAGCCACTGCTAAGTCAGCCCTCCAGTTCACCGGACACTGCCAGGTCAGCCCTCCAGTTCACCAGACACTGCCAGGTCAGCCCTCCAGTTCACCAGACACTGCCAGGTCAGCTCTCTAGTTCAGTAGACACTTGCACCAGACACTGTTAGGTCAGCCCTCCAGTGCACCAGACACTGTTAGGTCAGCCCTCCAGACACTGTTGGGTCAGCCCTCCAGTGCACCAGACACTGTTAGGTCAGCCTCCGACACTGTTGGGTCAGCCCTCCAGTGCACCAGACACTGTTTGGGTCGCCCTCCAGTGCACCAGAAACTGTTAGGTCAGCCCTCCAGACACTGTTGGGTCAGCCCTCCAGTGCACCAGACACGGTTAGGTCACCCTCCAGACACTGTTGGGTCACCCTCCAGTGCACCAACACTGTTAGATAACCCACTTCACCATCCAGTGTTAACAGTGGCTGTGAACTTCAGGGCTATGTACAGATGAAGATAATGCCAAAGTAATTGTTTCCGTATATACTTTATTGCATTGTTTGGCCTTCACACAGGCACCCCATAATCAGTGTAAAACCTGTTAACATGATAATAGTGTGATTTTACACGGACAATAATGCATTGCAATAAATCGTCTGTCCAAGTAACCAGGATGGCGTTATAGAGCGCACACACACAAACCAATCTAAATTGATAAAACACCTCAACAAAATCTTATTTCTTTTATCTATTAGTGCAGCCATCCTTGGATTCCTACCATTATGTCAATGCTGATCACAAAAAATCCTGTATACATACACTGGTGCTTGGTATTGGCTATATCACCTGACTAGTACTATCAGCACTTGTGCGAACATCATTCTTTACAACTAGTCCGGTTCAGATTTTCCCCCTATTCAGTCTGTGCCCAGACCTATAGCAAGATTGCTCTCCGGTCTTCCTCATTTGTCAGGTTCCCATACAGATGAAGAAGGTGAAGTGCAATGGACCAGTAAGGGAAATTTTAGGTCGACACATCTAGGACTTTTCACACAACCACAGATCTAACGGTCTATGAATAGATGCTTCCTATTGCCAATAATAAATAGTGATAGGCAGCCAATCACAGCTTTTACTGCACTGATTCACCAATGGTATGGCTGCTTCCTATTGCCAATAGTAGATTGTGATGGCCAGACAATCACAGCTTATTACTGCATCTGACTGCACCAATGGTATGGCTGCTTCCATTGCCAATAGTAGAATGTGATAGGCCAGACAATCAAAGCTTAATACTGTGCTGTGTCCATTATGGACAATCCTTTTCCACACTGCACTGTCAATGTAAAAACAGGTGCATTAAATGGTTAATTTTTTGTGGTGCCTGCGTCAGTAGCGGTGAAATGAAGGGAACGGGGCTATAAGAGTGGGGCAGTTATTTTTGGAAGGACTGCCTTCAGAGCACAGGAAGTACAATCAACACTTGCAGCCTTTAATATACAACCTGCAGAAGGGAAAGGTTAAAGGAGAACTAAACTAAAAAAATTGAAATCCTAATGTGAAAGCTTTTCTCCCCAGACAGCTATACTTTGAAAGATTCTTCACTAGTAAGTTGCATTGTAAGTAATAGATTATTTAACAAGAAGATTCCATGTTGTTTGCCAGGACACTTATGTGTTTAGAAAACATTTGTCCAAACTTTATCTAACCAGTTTGAATTGCTGACAGCCTTCCTTTAGCAATACAAAATAGTGAACTGATTATACCGACATTTACTGAACTGTACCTGCGTCTATTCAGCTGCAGTGGTGGCACACTGCTATAGTGCTGGATTTGGAAACAAACAGACCATTGGGACACGGTTCAATTCCCCAGGCTTCCTTATGTTTGTTTCTATTATGTTTCTAGCAAAAAGATAGAGGCTCTAACTTGTACTGGTATCCCTCCTAGTAGCCCTTGTGGCATGGAGGTTGCGGTTCAATTCCCCATACTTTTTATTTTTAACTGAAATGTTATTATATTGCTTACAGCTATGCTAGCAAGAAATTGCAAGTAATTTTTCTTTTTTTTGTATAAGAAAGCAAAGGAATTTATAATCCCTGTAGGGACAGGAGCATTTGTATGTTGTTTACACAAAACACGCACTGAAATCTGTTTTCTGTGTCAGAAGGAGTGATGATCACTGAGCTGTAACATGATTGGCTGCAGCTTCCTGTGAAGTGTACTGGTTGCTCCCGTAAGGTGAATTATGGGACTGACCCCTACTTACCCACAGGCTATTTTCAGAAATCACTCGGCCTGCACAGCAAGGGACAGTGAAACGCAGCTTTTTGTATCTTTGTGATGTGCTCTTCCTATTGGGGCAATGGTTGTCTGGAGACTTCAGTTCCCCTTTTAATATAGAAGTACTTATCTTTGCAGACAGTATCCCGCTGTGACAGCCCCTCCTGGAGAGACCTGGATGTGCGTCAATACGGCCTGCAATCTCTCACAAGGTGAGTTTTACTGACCTTCGCTACAATTAAAGAATATTTTTGGTGTAGATGTGCCCTTTAAATCTCATAAGGTAGAACGGACATGTTTCGGGTCTGGCCCTTTGATTAACAACCACGCCAAGTCCACAAGATGTTCATTCCTTTATTTTCAAGAAAGATGAGAAGCATTTTGGGGTCAGACAATGCAGAGTCATGGAGTCACATTGTAGAATACGGCAATGTACGTAGGGATTAATGTAGTCAGACGGGAATGTTTAACGATAACGTGAATTAAAGGGAAGGGAGGATTTTACACACTACTGGATAAGGGTAGAGATAAAGCACAGAGCCACCTGGTGTCACCCCATTATACACTGTAGGTACTTCCTTTCTGGAGTGTTTACAGCAAGTCCTGACATCACACTGCACATGATACTGGTAACAATCCACTTCCTGTTATGTCAGTTCGCGTTCCCGGAGGCCGAGAGAATCTTTATATACACATAAGGGTCAGTGAATCGGTGAGGGTTCCTATGTGATGTCCTTCTGTCTGGAGGGCGGTGAATGTTCCTCACCACACATTTACCATCCACTCCACCCCTTCATTCAGCCCCTTCCTGTTAAGAGATGATGATCCCATATAATTCATAGAGATACTGACCCCAACAGCCACTTAGGGATCTTTTAACCCATGCCCCCCCTCCTTTATACACCCAGCAGACTTCTATTGACATGATTCTGCCATATTTGTTACCAGCAACTACCACCCCTATGACGTGACTCACCCTGAGAGTGCAGAGCAGGCCTGTGTCAGGCAATCCCTCCTGCCTATCTTATTGATACAGTCGCTGAATGCAGTCTTTATCTCTGGGATGGACAGGCACCCTGGGAAACACATGACATGAATTCATTCACAATCCCTCCAAACATCAGCCCTTCCCAGTCTGTGCATGGCCTGGTTTACTAAATACACAGGGCACCCCACATATAGGGGCTGATACAATACTAGGTGCTATTCATTTACAGATGTTATCTATAACTGAGCTACTGCAGTTAGACACATCACCCAATACCCCATTGGATGTGTTCACAAGTAACCAGTGTTATTCATACACAATAAAACCCACGGAACAATGGTACTAGCTACAAAACACTTCTTATCAAAATAGTGTCTGGCCAGCCTAATAATCGCTTGTAAAAACTATATATAACTTACCTTCAAAATGTAAAAACGATTAAAATATCAAAAAGCCAATTCACTGCATTTGGACATTTCTGTTCTAGTCCCACCTATTGAGGATTAGGTGTATACTGTTATCCATCCAAACAGATTGTATCCAACAGAGGTAACGTTTAATACTGAACTATAAGGCTATTACTATTTCAGTAGGTGTCCAAATGCAGGACTGGGAACAGTCAATTGGCTTTATACGAATATAATGACTATTTTGACGGGTATGTGATAAGAAGTGTTTTGTAGCTAGTACCAATTGTTCCATTGGTTTATATTGTGTATGAATAACACTGGTTACTTGTGATACATCCAATGGGGTTTTGGGTGATTAGTTTTATTTGGCTGGTGGGATCCAGGCCTTTCCCTGCTTTATTTTTGAGGCATATTGTGTAGAGGGGAATATTTGTTTTTTCAGTGTATTACTGCAGTTGACATCTGTTTGGTTACTGTAGATTAATAACCTGGAACCTTTTATTTCACCCCCATGACAAAAGACCTAACTTATAATCTACACTGTAAGGGACAGTAAAGCGTTAAAGTCCAGGACTAGGCTATGGGCTCCCTCGGCTGGCTGATCCAAATAAAGGCCCCACTAGGCCTGTTACATTTGCTTTGTACTAAGATGGGCAGGGGCTTGGGTGGTGTCCCCTGTATATTCCCTCCACATCCTGCTTGTTTGCCAGGACCAGATTGGGACCCCTTCTAGAGCTTCACTGCTGATCATCCGCTCTGGGGGAGACACAGGGTTAATGGACAACAGTAGGAAAAGGCATAAAGATACGGGGCAACTTGCAGTGGAACCATTGAACAGATCACAGAGAGCCATGGGAGAGGGTCCAAAGGAGGTAGATACAGAAGTGAATATACTAAGGAAGAGTATACTGACCAAAGGCACGCTTGGATTCCGACAGACGGGCTTCATCTGTGGAGTCAATGACGTAAATCACCCCGTGGGACCTGCAATGTACTGCCCAGAAAGTAAAAGCACATCAGTGTTGTACAGGCGGTATTTACAAAGGGTCGATATCCGGGTTTTCCAATACACGGTTGAAAAGCAACTGTATCGGTAGTTTTTTGGTCCTGCAATGGTATCGCCCATTGATGTCATAGGAGTGGTTTTACAACACAGCCCCTTAGTCATAACACATGAATGGCCTCTTACCTTATCCACAGAGACTGCAACTCCTCTTGTCCACCAGATCCCAAAACTCAGACGAACTTTCCCTACATCGATAGTACCAACTGGAAAACACGTAATGGAGACGGGTAAGTACCACTTACTAGAGAGTAACATCATGGAGACGGGTAAGTACCACTTCCTAGAGAGTAAACACGTCATGGAGACGGGTAGTACCACTTACTAGAGAGTAAACACGTCATGGAGACGGGTAGTATCACTTCCTAGAGAGTAAACACGTCATGGAGACGGGTAAGTCCACTTACTAAGAGTAAACCGTCGGAGACGGGTAAGTACCCTTACTAGAGAGTAAACACGTCATGGAGACGGGTAGTACCACTTACTAGAGATTAAACACGTCATGGAGACGGGTAAGTAATCACTTACTAGAGAGTAACACGTCATGGAGACGGGTAAGTACCACTTACTAGAGAGTAACACGTCATGGAGACGGGTAAGTACCACTACTAGAGAGAACACGTCAGGAGACGGTAAGTCACCACTTACTAGAAGTAAACACGTCATGGAGACGGGTAAGTACCACTTACTAGAGAGTAAACACGTCATGGAGACGGGTATTACCACTTACTGAGAGTAAACACGTCATGGAGACGGGTAAGTACCACTTACTAGAGAGTAAAACACGTCATGGTCACCGTGTGGAAGCAAATTTTTTTTCCACAAAAATAACATAGAGGACGTGGCAAAAAATGTTGCCCAATCATGTGATTTTACTTGGCCACGTTCCCTTCTTTGTCTAAAATATTGTCAATTATTTCCCAACAGAGTTGCAATAGGGATTTACCTACTGTCTATCAGATAGGGACATGGTCTTGTTTCTATAGAGCCCTGGAGTGAACTTACTGTTCGTCCAAACGGTTGTAGTGATCTTCGACAGATTCATCCCCTTATAGTTCCTACAGAACTGGATTTTAGTTTGTTCCAGAATGTCTGGGAAAATAAACACAAATGACATGATATTCGTCGGACAGCAGGAAAATACACTACTGTGGTCCTACCACCCCTATATCTACCGGTCCATCCAATGTTCCTATCACACTATATTATTATTTCTATCCATTGTAATTACATTTAGTCCGATCGGATCCTTCTGCACAGGCAGGGAAGAATCGGGATACTCACTGTTTTCCCTGCATTGTCCGGCCCAGGTAAGGATACAGTATTCATCCTTCTGAACACGTACTTGTACATCCCAGACAACAGTGTGTACATGGCGCATCCCTGTGGGGTGATCACACAATTATCACAATGGACAGACACCCTATTTACCCAGTAAGGGTCAGACACCCTATTTTACCCCAGTAGGGTCAGACACCCTATTACCCCAGTAAGGGTCAGACACCCTATTACCCATGTAGGTCAGACATAACCCTATTTACCCCAGTAAGGGTCAGACACCCTATTTACCCCAAGGTCAACACCCATTACCCCGTAAGGGTCAACACCCTATTTACCCCAGTAAGGGTCCGACACCCTATTTACCCCAGTAAGGGCGACAACCCTATTTACCCACAGTAAGGTACAGACACCCTATTTACCCAGTAGGGCACCCCTTACCCCGTAAGGGCACACCCTATTTACCCCATTAAGGGCAGACACCCTATTTACCCCAGTAAGGGACAGACACCCTATTTACCCCAGTAGGGGACAGACACCCTATTTACCCCAAGTAAGGGAGAGGACCCACTATTCCCCAGTAGGGACAGACACCCATTTACCCGCAGTAAAGGCAGACAACCCTATTACCCCAGTAAGGTCAGACCTTATTTACCCCGTCGGTCAGTAACTCTCCCACCTGGATTCAGTTCCACATCAGCCAACATCCGGTACCAGGGCATCATGGGAAACATTCATGTTTCCTATAATTAAGGACACGTTGGCGGCCATCTTGGAAGTGGCGGAAGTGAGTTGGTAGCTGAGGCGGAATGGCTGTTACCGGTGACTGTCTATTTACTCGGTACCACAACATTCGAAGCTCTCGGTCTAAAACCGTGAGGAATTCGGTGTAATCCACAATATGGCGACAGAGCCCGTCTAGCCCCTCCTCCCCTCTATGGTAAGTGACGTCACCTTTCTGGCCCTGAGGACTATGGGAAACCCATTGTATATAATTAATGTTACCTCTGGCTATAGTTTATATGTCACCCTGTCTATAGTCTATATGTCACCCCTGTCTATAGTCTATATGTCACCCTGTATATATTATATCTGTCACCCCTGGCTATAGTCTATATGTCACCCCCGTCTATAGTCCTATATGTCACCCTCCCTCTATAGTCTATATGTCACCCCTGTCTATAGTCTATATTCACCTCTGTCTATAGTCTATATGTCACCCTGTCTATGGTCTTATGTCACCCTCTGTCATGTCTATATGTCCCCTGTCTATAGTCCTATATGTCACCTCTGTCTATAGTCTATATGTCACCCCTGTCTATAGTCTATATGTCCGCACCGTCTATAGTCTATATGTCCACCCCTTCTTAGTCTAATGTCCCCCCTGTCTATAGTCTATATGTCACCTCTGTCCTAAAGTCTATATGTCACCTCTGTCTATAGTCCTATATGTCACCTCTGTCTATAGTTATATGTCACCCCCGTCTAAGTCTATATGTCACCCCCGTCTATAGTCTATATGTCACCCCTGTTCTATAGTCTATAATGTCACCCCTGTCTATAGTCTATATTCACCTCTGTATATAGTCTATATGTCACCCCCCGTCTATAGTCTATATGTCACCCCTGTCTATAGTCTATATGTCCCCCTTCTATAGTCATAATGTCCACCTTGTCATAGTCTATATGTCACCCCCGTCTATAGTCTATATGTCACCCCCGTCTATAGTCTATGTCACCCCTGTATATAGTTTATTATGTCACCCCCTGTCTATAGTCTATATGTCACCTCTGTCTATAGTCTATATGTCACCCCCCCGTCTATAGTCCTATATGTCCCCCCGCTATAGTCTATATGTCACCCCTGTATATAGTTTATATTGTCACCTCCTGTCCTATAGTCCTATATGTCACCCCCTGTCTATAGTCTATATGTCACCTCTGTCTATATGTCTATATGTCACCCCCTGTCCTATATCATATGTCACCTCTGTCTATAGTCTATATGTCACCTCTGTCTATAGTCTATATGTCACCCCTGTCTATAGTCTATATGTACCCCTGTCTATAGTCTATGTCACCCCCCGTCTATAGTCTATATTCACCTCTGTCTATATCTATATGTCACCCCCTGTCTATAGTCCTATATTTCACTCTCGTCTATAGGTCTATATGTCACCCCTGTCTATAGTCTATTCACCCCTCTGTCTCTAGTCTATATGTCCACCCCTGTCCTATATCTATATGTCACCTCTGTCTATATCTATATGTCACCTCTGTCTAGTCTATATTCACCCCTGTCTATAGTCCTATATGTCACCCCTGTCCATAGTCTATATGTCACCCCCCGTCTATAGTCTATATGTCACCCCGTCTATAGTCTATATGTCACCTCTGTCTATATCTATATGTCACCCCTGTCTATAGTCTATATTGCACCCCCGTCTATAGTCTATATGTCACCCCCTGTCTATGGTCTATATGTCCCCCTGTCTATGGTCTATTGTCACCTCTGTCTATAGTCTATATGTCACCCGTCTATAGTCTATGTCACCCCTGTCTATAGTCCTATATTCACCTCTGTCTATAGTCTATATTCACCCCCCTGTCCTATAGTCTATATGTCACCCCCGTCTATAGTCTATATGTCACCCCTGTCTATAGTCCTATATGTCACCTCTGTCTATAGTCCATATGTCCCCCTGTCTATAGTCTATATGTCACCCCGTCTATAGTCTAATGTCACCTCTGTATATAGTCTATATGTCACCCCCCGTCTAAGTCTATATGTCACCCCTGTCTATATCTATATGTCCCTCTGTCTATAGTCTATATGTCACCCCTGTCGATAGTCTATATGGTCACCCCCGTCTATAGTCTATTGTCACCCCTGTCTATTTCTATATGTCACCTCTGTCCTATATCTTATGTCACCCCCTGTATAGTCTAATGTCACCCCCTGTCTATAGTCTAATGTCACCCCTGTCTAATAGTCTATATGTCACCCCGTCTATGTCACTATATGTCCCTCTGCTATAGTCTATATGTCACCCCTGTCTATAGTCTATATTGTCACCCCTGTCTATAGTCTATAAGTCACCCCTGTCTAGAGTCTATTGTCACCCCTGCTATATCCTATATGTCACCCCCGTCTATAGTCTATATGTCACCCCTGTCTATAGTCTATATATGTCACCCCCGTCTATAGTCTATATGTCCACCCCCGTCTAATCTTATTCACCCCTGTCTATGGTCTATAATGTCCCTCGTCTAGATGTCCCCCGTCATAGTCTATATGTCACCCCCCCCCGTCTATAGTCTATATGTCACCTCTGTCTATAGTCTATATGTCCCCCCTGTCTATAGTCTATATGTCACCCCCCCCCGTCTATAGTCTATATGTCACCCCTGTCTATAGTCTATATGTCACCTCTGTCCCTATCGCTACATATGTCCCCCCTGTCTATAGTCTATATGTCACCCCCTGTCTATAGTCTATATGTCACCTCTGTATATAGTCTATATGTCACCCCGTCTATAGTCTATATGTCACCCCTGCCTGTCTATAGTCTATATGTCACCCCTGTCTATGTCTATTCAACCCCTGTCTACTAAGTCTATATGTCACCCCTGTCTATAGTCTATATGTCACCCTTTCTATACGTCTAATCTAGTCCCCCCCCGTCTATGTCTATATGTCACCTACCTCTGTCTATAGTCTATATGTCACCCCTCTGTCTATATCCCTATATGTCCCCCGTCTATAGCTATAGTCACCCCTGTATACGTCTATATGTCACCCTCTGTCTATAGTCTATATGTCACCTCCCGTCATATCTTATCCCCCTGTCTTAGTCTATGTCACCCTCGGTCTTAGTCTATATGTCACCCCCCGTCTATAGTCATATATGTCACCCCCGTCTATAGTCTATATGTCACCCCCGTCTATAGTCTAATGTCACCTCTGTCCTATAGTCTATAATGTCACCCCCGTCTTTAGTCTATATGTCCCCCTGTCCTATATCGATATGTCACCCCCGTCTATAGTCTATATGTCACCCCCGTCTATAGTCTATTGTCACCCCCGTCTATATCTATATGTCACCTCTGTCTATAGTCTATATGTCACCCCCCGTCTATAGTCTCTATAGTCCCCCCGTCTATAGTCTATTGTCACCCCCGTCTATAGTCTATATGTCACCCCCGTCTATAGTCCTAATGTCACCCCCGTCTATAGTCTAATATGTCACCCCCGTATATCCATATGTCACCCTCTATAGTCTATAATGTCACCCCCTTCTATAGTCTATATGTCACCCTCTGTCCTATAGTCTATATGTCACCCCCGTCTATATCTATGTCCCCCGTCTATAGTCTATATGTTCACCCCTGTCGATAGTCTATATGTCACCTCTGTCTATAGTCTATATGTCAACCCCCTCGCTATAGTCTATATGTAACCCCCCGTTCTATAGTCTATAATGCCATAATATCCACCTCTGTATATAGTCTATTGGCCCTAATAAATGTAATGTTACCCCTGTATTAGTCTATATGGACCATAATAAATGTAATGTTACCCTCTGTATATAGTCTATATGACCATAATAATGTAATGTTACCCTCTGTATAGTCTATATGACCATAATAAATGTATGGTTACCCTCCTGTATATAGTCTATATGGACAATAAATGTAATGTTACCCTCTGTATATTGTCTATATGGACCATAATAAATGTAATGTTAACCCTCCTGTCTATGTCTCTATGGACCATAATAAATGTAATGTTACCCTCTGTCTATATTCTTATGGGACCATAATAATGTAATGTTACCCTCTGTATATTGTCTATATGGACCATAATAAATGTAATGTACCCTCTGTATATAGTCTATATTGGATCATAATAAATGTAATGTTACCCTCTGTATATAGTCCTATATGGACCATAATAAATGTATGTTACCCTCTGTCTATAGTCGATATGGACCATAATAAATTAAATGTTACCCTCTGTCATAGTTATATGGACCATAATAAATTGTAATGTTACCCTCTGTCTAATCCGTCTATATGGACCTATAAATGTAATGTTACCCTCTGTTATAGTCTATATGGACCTAATAAATGTAATGTTACCCTCTGTCTATGTCTATATGGGACGCATATAAATGTAATGTTACCCTCTGTCTATAGTCTATATGGACCATAATAAATGTAATGTTACCCTCTGTATATAGTCTATATGGACCGAATAAATGTAATGTTACCCTCTGTATATAGTCTATATGGACCATAATAAATGTAATGTTACCCTCTGTATATAGTCTATATGGACCATAATAAATGTAGTTTACCTCTGTCTATAGTCTAGATATGGACTCATAATAAATGTAATGTACCCTCTTGTATATCGTCTATATGGACCATAATAAATGTAATTACCCTCTGTATATAGTCTATATGGAACCAAATAAATGTAATGTTACCCTCTGTATATAGGCTTATATGGACCATAATAAATGTAATGTTACCCTCTTATATAGTCTATATGACCATAATAAATGTAATGTTACCCTCTGTTATATCTCTATATGGACCATAATAATGTATGTTACCCTCTGTCTAATAGTCTATATGGACCATAATAAATGTAATGTTACCCGCTGTCTATAGTCTAATGGACCATAAAAATGTAATGTTACCCTCTGTCTATAGTCCTATATGGACCAATAAAAAAATGTAATGTTTCCCTCTGTCTATAGTCCTATATGGACCATAATAATGTATATTTACCCCTCTGTCTGTCAGTCTATATGGACCATAATAATGTAATGTTACCCTCTGTATATAGTCTATATGGACTCATAATAAATGTAATGTTACCCCTCTGTATATAGTCTAGATGGACCATAATAAAATGTAATGTTCCCTCTGTATATATCATATGATCTAATAAATTTGTTCCCTCTGTATTAGTCATAATGGACCATAAAAATGTAATGTTACCCTCTGTAATAGTCTATATGGACCATAATAAATGTAATGTTACCCTCTGTATATAGGTCTATATGGACCATATAAATGTAATGTTACCCTCTGTATATAGTCTATTGGACCATATAATGTAATTTACCCTCTGTATATAGTCTATTGGACCATAATAAATGTAATGTTACCCTCTGTATATAGTCTATATGGACCATAATAAATGTAATGTTACCCTCTGTCTATAGGTATATATGGACCATAATAAATATAATGTTACCTTATGTTATCGTCTCATTCTCGTTGGGACCATAATAAGTGTAATGTCCCTCTGTCTATAGCTATGTATGGACCCATTAGAAAATTTAATGTCCTACCCTCTGTCTATAGTCTATATGGACCATAAAAATTAAGGTTTACCCTCTGTCTATATAGTCTTACTTGATGGACCATAATAAATGTACTGTTACCCTCTGTCTATAGTCTATATGGACCATAATAAATGTAATGTTACCCTCTGTCTATAGTCTATATGGACCATAATAAATGTAGTGTTATACCCTCTGTCTATTCTATATGGACCATAATAAATGTATGTTACCCTCTGTATAGGTCTATATGGACCATAATAAATGTAAGTTACCCCTCTGTATATAGTCCTATATGGACATAATAAATGTAATGTTACCCTCTGTACATAGTCTATATGGACCATAATAAATGTAATGTTACCCCTCGGATATAGTCCTATATGGACCATATAAATGTATGTTACCACCCTCTGTATATAGTCTATATGGACCATAATAAATGTAATGTTACCCTCTGTGATATAGTCCTATATGGACCCATAATAATGTAATTTTACCCTTGTCTAAGTCTATATGGCCATAAATAAATGTAATGTTACCCGCTCTGTCGATGTCATATGGACCATATAAATGTAATGTTACCCTCTGTAATATAGTCCTAATGGTCACTAATAAATGTAATGTTACCCTCTTGTTATAGTCTAATATGGACCATAATAAAATGTAATTTACCCTCCTGTCTATAGTCTATATGGACCATAATAAATGTATGTTACCCTCTGTCTATAGTCTAATATGGACCATAAATAATGTAATGTTACCCTCTCGTCTATCAGTCTATAGGACCAATAATGTAAATGTTGTTACCCTCTGTAAGGGTAACATTACATTTATTATGGTCCATATAGACTATATACAGAGGTGGCATATAGACTATAGACGGGGGTGACATATAGACTATAGACGGGGGTGACATATAGACTATAGACAGAGGTGACATATAGACTATAGACAGGGGTGACATATAGACTATAGACAGGGGTGACATATAGACTATAGACAGGGGTGACATGATAGACTATAGCGGGGGTGACATATAGACTATAACAGAGTGACATATATGACTATAGACAGGGGTGACTATAGACTATAGACAGGGGTGACTATAGACTATAGACGGGGGGTGACATTAGACTATAGACGACGGGGTGACATATAGACTATAGACAGAGGTGACATATCTATAGACAGAGGTGAGGTGACATATAGACTATAGACAGGGGTGACATATAGACTATAGACAGGGGTGACATATAGACTATAGACAGGGGTGACATATAAACTATAGCCAGAGGTAACATTACATTATATACAATGGGTTTCCCATAGTCCTCAGGGCCAGACAGGTGACGTCACTTACCATAGAGGGGAGGAGGGGCTAGACGGGCTCTGTCGCCATATTGTTGGATACACCGAATTCCTCACCGGTTTTAGACCGAGAGCTTCGAATGTGTGGTACCGAGTAAATAGACAGTCACCGGTAACAGCACTTCCGCCTCCAGCTACCAACTCACTTCCGCCACTTCCAAGATGGCCGCCAACGTGTCCTTAATTATAGGAACATTGACTGTCTTCCCATGATGCCCTGGTACCGGATGTTGGCTGATGTGGAACTGTAATCCAGGTGGGAGAGTTACTGACCCTTACTGGGGTAAATAAGGTGTCTGACCCTTACTGGGGTAAATAGGGTGTCTGTCCCTTACTGCGGTAAATAGGGTGTCTGTCCCTTACTGGGGTAAATAGGGTGTCTCTCCCTTATTGGGGTAAATAGGGTGTCTGTCCCTTACTGGGGTAAATAGGGTGTCTCCTAATAGACTGTGTGTGTATAGGGAGTGAAGGTTAATAAAGCATAGGAATATATACTAATAGACTGTGTGTGTATAGGGAGTGAAGGGTTAATAAAGAATAGGGATATATATATAATAGACTGTGTGTGTGTAGGGAGTGAAGGGTTAATAAAGAATAGGGATATATATCTAATAGACAGGGTGTGTATAGGGAGTGAAGGGTTAATAAAGAAGAAAAAATAGGGATCTATATATATAATAGACTGTGTGTGTATAGGGAGTGAAGGGTTAATAAAGAATAGGGATATATATAATAGGGTGTGTTCTAGTGGAGGTGCAGGGAAATTAAAGAATAGGGATATAATCCTAATAGACAGGGTGGTAGAGGGAGTGAGGGTTAATAAAGAATAGGGATATATATATATATAATAGACTGTGTGTGTATAGGGAGTGAAGGGTTAATAAAGAATAGGGATATATATAATAGGGTGTGTATAGGGAGTGA
Source organism: Hymenochirus boettgeri (assembly GCA_019447015.1). NCBI lineage: Eukaryota > Metazoa > Chordata > Amphibia > Anura > Pipidae > Hymenochirus > Hymenochirus boettgeri. The sequence continues at coordinate 101,751,368 of CM033476.1, read as the reverse complement.
AGGAGTTAATAAAGAATAGGGATAGATATCTAATAGACTGTGTGTGTATAGGAAGTGAAGGGTTAAGAAAGAATAGGAAATTATATATATATATAATAGACTGTGTGTGTATAGGGAGTGAAGGGTTAATAAAGAATAGGAATATATATCTAATAGACTGGTGTGTATAGGGAGTGAAGGGTAAAAAGAATAGAGGATTATATATAATAGACAGGGTGTGTATAGGAGTGAAGGGTTAATAAAGAATAGCGGATATATATCTAATAGACTGTGTGTGTATAGGGAGTGACGGGGTTAATAAAGAATAGGGAATACTATATATATAATAGACTGATGTTGTGTATAGGGAGTGAAGGAGTTAATAAAGAATAGGGATATATATCTAATAGACTGGGTGTGATAGGAGTGAAGGGTTAATAAAGAATAGGGATATATATTAATAGAACTGTGTGTGTATAGGGAGTGAAGGGTTTAATAAGGAATAGGAATATATATATATATAATAGACTGTGTGGGTATAGGGAGTGAAGGGTTAATAAAAGAATAGGAATATATATCTATAGACTGGGTGTGTATAGGGAGTGAAGGGTTAATAAAGATAGGGATATATCTAATAGACAGTGTGTGTATAGGAAGTGAAGGGTTAAATAAAGAATAGGGATATATATCTAATAGACTGTGTGTATAGGGAGTGAAGGGTTAATAAGAATAGCGAATATATATATATATAATAGACTGTGTGTGTATAGGGATGTGAAGTTATAAAGAATGGAATATATATCTAATAGGACTGGGTGTGCTTATAGGGAGTGAAGGGTTAATAAAGAATAGGGATATATATCTAATAGACTGTGTGTGTATAGGGAGTGAAGGGTTAATAAAGAATAGGAATATATATATATATATAATAGACTGTGTGTGTATAGGGAGTGAAGGGTTAATAAAGAATAGGAATATATATCTAATAGACAGGGGTGTGTATAGGGAGTGAAGGGTTAATAAAGAATAGGGATATATATATATATAATAGACTGTGTGTGTATAGGGAGTGAATATATCTAATAGACTGGGTGTGTATAGGGAGTGAGGTAATAAGATAGGGATATATATAATAGGGTGTGTATAGGGAGTGAAGGGTTAATAAAAAATAGGGATATATATCTAATAGACTGTGTGTGTATAGGGAGTGAAGGGTTAATAAAGAATAGGGATATATATATATATATATATATGACTATATATATATATATAATGTTATATAATAATAGACAGGGTGTGATAGGAGTGTGAAGGGTTAATAAAGAATCGGGAATATAGATCTAATAGACAGGGTGTGTTGTGAGATGTGACGGCGTTGATAAAAGTAGCATAATAATATTATATATATATATATATAGATAGTATATATAGATTATAGAGACTATAGATATAGAGAAGTATATAGATAGATATAGATATATATATATTATTTGTATAGATATATAATACATATATATATATAGATATATATATATATATATATATATATATTCAGATATAGATTATAATATAGTATATAGTGATATATACAGATATAGATAATACAGTATAGCTGTACATATAGTGATATATTTATAGTGATACATACCGATATAGATATTATACAGTATAGTGATATAATATAGTTGGTTAAATTAATAAGTGAATATACACAGATATAGATATAACAGTATAGTGCTAATTCTAGTATATATGTGATATATACAGAGATAGAATATACAGTATAGTGTTTTTAATATAGTTATATATAATAGTGATATACACAAGATTAGATATATAACAGTATAGTCGATATAATATAGTTAATATATGTGATATATACAGATATAGATATATTACAGTATAGTGATATAAATAGTTTATATATATATAGTGATATACACAGATATAGATATATACAGTATAGTGATATAATATAGTTATATATATAGTGATATACACAGATATAGATATATAATACAGTATAGTGATATAATATAGTTATATATATAGTGATATACACAGTATAGTGATATAATATAGTTATATATATAGTGATATACACAGATATAGAGTATATACAGTATAGTGATATAATATAGCTTTATATAATATATGATATACACAGATATAGATATATACATATAGTGATATAATATAGTTACTAATATAGTGATAGAACAGATCTAGATATATACAGTATAGTGATATAATAGAGTTATATATATAGTTAGAATACACAGATATAGATATATACAGTATAGTGATATAATATAGTTATATATATAGGGAATATACAAAGATCATAGATAATACAGTATAGTGATAATAATATAGTATATATATAGTGATATACACAGATATAGATATATACAGTATAGTGATAAATATGAGTTTTATATAAATATAGTGATATACACAAGATATTAGATATTACAGATATAGTGATATAATTATAGTTATATATTATTATAGTGATACATCACGATATAGATAATACCGTATAGTGATTATAATCTAGGTATATATATATAGTATATACCACAGATATAGATATATACAGTATAGTGATATATATAGTTATATCGTGATATACACAGATATAGATATATACCAGTTAGTGTTATAATATAGTTATATATATAGTGATAATACAAGATATAGGATATATACAGTATAGTGATTATAATATAGTTGATTATATATAGTGAATTATATACAGATATAGAATATCACAGTTATAGTGATTATAATATAGGTATATATATAGTGATATACCAGATATCGATATATAATACAGTTATAGTGATATCATAAGTTATATATTATAGTGATATACACAGATATAGATATATACAGCTATAGCTGATATAATATAGGTAGATATATATATAGTGATACATACAGATATAGATATATACAGATAGTGAGTATACGATAGTTATATATATATTTTTTGGATTATACACAGATATAGATATATACAGTAAGTGATATAATATATTAATATATAATAGTGATACATACAGATATAGATATATACAGTATAGTGTTATAATATAGTTATATATATAGTGATATACACAGATATAGATATATACAGTATGTGATATAATATAGTTAATTATATAGTGATATATACAGATATAGAATATATACAGTATAGTGGGATAGAATATAGTTTTTTTTTTTTGTTATATATATATATAGTGATATATACAGATATAGATATATACAGTATAGGATGATAATAGCTATATATATATAGTGATTATTACACAGGAAGAGAATATACGTATAGTGATATAATATTAGTTATTATATATATATATATAGTGATATCACACAAGATATAGATTATATACAGTATGGTGATATAATATAGTTATATATATCTAGTGATATATACAGATATAGATATATACAGTATATAGTAATGATTATAATTATTAGTATATATATAGTGAATCTACACAGATAAGATATAACAGTATAGTGATTAATATAGTTATATATATAGTGAATACACAGATATAGATAGATACAGTATAGATGACTATAATATAGTTATATATTATAGTGATAGATACAGATATAGATTATATACAGTTTATAGTGCATTATAAGTATAGTTTATAATAGTGATATACACAGATTTATAGATATATAAGTTTATAGTGATAAATATAGTTGTATATATAGTGAATACCAGATATAGATATATACAGTATAGTGATATAAGATAGTTATATATAGTGATATATACAGATATAGATATATAAGTATAGCTGATAAGATTAGTTAATATATATAGTGATATATACAGAGTAGAGATCTACAGTATAGTGATATAATATAGTATATATATAGTGATATATACAGATGTGATAATATAAGTATGTGATATAATATAGACTATATATAGTGATTACATTACAGATGTAGATATATACAGTATAGTGATATAATAGTTATATATATCGCTGATACATACAGCGTAGATATATACAGTATAGTGATTCTATAAGTTATAGATATAGTGATATACACAGATATTAGATATATACAGTATAGCTGATATAATATAGTTATATATAGTGATATACACAGAATAGATATATTACCGTATAGTGTGAATATAATATAGTTATAATAATATAGTGATTACACAGATATAGAAATATCCAGTAGAGGATATAATATAGTGATATATTCAGGATATACACAGATATAGATTATTACAGTTAGTGATATAAGATAGTTTATATATAAGTGATTATACAACAGATATAGATATATTACGTATAGTGAATATATATAGTTATATGATTAGGATATACACAGATATGATTATACAGTATAGTGATATAATATCAGTTATTATATATAGTGATATATACAGATATAGACATATAAGATATAGTTGAATAAAAGTTATATATATTAGTGATATATACAGATATAGAAATACATTTAGGATATAATATAGGTATTATATAGTGATATATACAGATATAGATATTACAGTAGAGTGATATATTATAGTTATATCTATAGTGATATATACAGATATAGATATATACATATTAGTGATATATATAGTTATATAATAGTGCATATACACAGATATAGATATATACAGTATAGTGTTATATATAGTTATTATATATGATTACACAGATTATAGATATATACAGCTATAGTGAGTATAATTAGTATTATATATATAGGGATATATACAGTATAGATATATACAGTATGTGATATAACTAGTTATATATATAGTGCTATACACAGATATAGAGATATAATACAGTATAGTGATGAATATAGTTAATATATAGTTTTGATAATACACAGATATAGTTAGATATATACAGTATAGCTGATATAATTATAGTTAGAGATTAATAGTGATACATACCAGATTAGATATATACGATAGTGATTATAAGATAGTTATATATATAGTGATATACACAGATATAATATATCAGTATAGTGATTATAATATTGTTATAAATATATGTGATACATACAGATATAGATTATTACAGTATAGTGTTGATAATTATAGTTATATTATAGTGATATACACAGATATAGATTATACAGTAAGTATTAGTGATATAATAGTCTATATATAGTGAATATACAGATTATAGATTTATACAGTATAGTGATATATATAGTATATATATATAAGTGATATATACAGATATAGATATAGACAGTATAGTGATATAATAGTTATATATTATAGTGCTATACACAGATATAGATATAACGTATAGTGATAGAATATAGTTATATATTATATTATATAGTGATATAACAGATATAGATATATACAGTATAGTGATATATATAGTTATATATATATAGTGAATATCATACAGATATAATATATACAGGATAGTGGATATAATATAGTTATATATATTTTTTTCGTGATATACACAGATATAATAATCCAGTATAGTGATATAATTATAGTTATATATATAGATATACACAGATATAGATCTATACCGTTAGTGAATAATATAGTTATATATATGTGATATATACAGATTATAGATATATACGTATAGTGATATAATATAGTTTATAGCATAGTGATATACACAGATATAGATATATACAGTATAGTGATTAATATAGTTATTATATGTGATATACACAGATATAGATATATACAGTATAGTGATATAATATAGTTATATATAGTGATATATACAGATAAGATATATACAGTATAGTGGATAAATATTAGTTTATATATATAGTTGATATATTAAGAGGGATATATACAGTCTAGTGATTAATATAGTTATTATATTATAGTGATATATACAGATATAGATATATACGTATAGTGATATAATATAGGTATATATATAGATTGGGATACATCAGATGTAGAGATATACAGTATAGTGATTATATAGTTTATAGATAGTGATACAACAGATGTAGATATATAACAGTTATAGTGAGTATAATATAGTTATAGATTATAGTGATATACACAGATATAGATATATACAGTATAGTGATATAATATAGGGTATATATATAGTGATATACACAGATATAGGTATATACAGTAAGTGATATAATATATTATATAGATATAGTGATATATATACACAGATATGATAATTACCAGTTTATAGTGATATAATATAGTATATATATAGTGATATACACAGATATAGATATATACAGTATATGAGATAAATAGTGATATATAAGTGATTAGTAAACAGATATAGATATACAGTATAGTGATATAATATAGTTATATATATTAGTGAATATACAGATATAGATATATACAGTATAGTGAATAATATATTATATATATTATAGGCTATATACAGATATAGCTATATACGTTTAGTGATATAATATAGTTATATATATAGTGATAATCAGATATAGATATTATACAGTATAGTGATATATTCTAGTTATTATATAGTGAGAATTAAAGAGGTAGATATTATACAGTATAGTGAATATATAGTTATATAGTAGTGATATACACAGATATAGATATATCACGTATAGTGATATAATATAGTTATATATATGAGGATATATACAGATTAGCTATTACAGTATAGTAAGTGATATAATATAGTGATATATATAGTGATATATACAGATCTTAGATATATACAGTATAGTGATATAATATAGTTATATGATTAGTGATATATAGGTCAGATATAGATAGATACAGTACGTGATATAAATAGTTATATATATAGGCTATACAAGTATAGATATATACAGTATAGTGATATATTATAGTTTAATAGTGTGATACATACAGATGTAGTTATTCTACATATAGTGATATATATAGTTAGATATATGTGATATAACACAGAATATAGATATATAACAGTTATAGTGATTAATACGTATTAATATATAGTGATATACACAAGTATAGATAGGACAGTATAGGATATAATTAGTTATATATATCGTGATAACATACAGATATAGATTTATCAGTATAGTGATATTAATATAGTGATATATATATATGTGAATACACAGAGATAGATATAGACGTATAGTGATATAATATAGGTATATAATAGTGATTAACAGATATAGATTAGATAATATACAGTATAGTGATATAATATAGTTTATATATATATGATATACAACAGATATAGATATATACAGTATAGTGATAATAATATAGGTATATATATATAGTGATATACCACAGATATAGTATATACAGTATGGATTATAATTATAGTGATATATATAGTGATATATACAGATAATAGATATATACAGTTATAGTTGATATAATATTAGTTATATATAAGTGATATATACAGATAAGATATTATACAGTATAGTGATTATAATATATTTTATATATATAGTGATATACACAGCTATAGATATATACAGTATATGATATAATATAGTTATATATATATAGTGATATACACAGATCTAGATTATACAGTATAGTGATATATATAGTTACTATATATATATATAGTGATAATACAGAATATACAGTTATAGTGATATAATATAGTTATTATTTACATTATTAGTAGGTGCTAAGGTTAAGTGGTGGCGGGTGGTTCCATTCCATAGGGGCGGGTACCGGTGGTTAGTGGGCGGGGACAGGTATAAGGGCTGTTAGTGTTTAATAATCGGGTGTTTTATTTCGCCTCACGGCACCGTTAAATCTGCTCAATCCCCAAGGTTCCAGGCTCCATCATTCCTTCCTATCCCGTCCCTCGTGTTCTGAGCGCGCCAACCGCAGTATTCTGGGTATTTGGGAAGGACCGACAAACCGGGACCCCTCCCACCTCCGCGTCGCACGTCACGCCCCAACTGTGAATCGCGCTTAGTTCACGCCCACTTTCAATTCACAGGCTGCGATTGGACCGGGATCGGAGATCAACAAAACGTCAGCCTGAGGCCGGGGCACACCCCCTGCGACTATGGCTGAGAATTGTTGTTGTTGTGATCACGACTCCGGATCACGTGCGACCGGAACAGGAAAGAGGCGGGGCTTTCAGTGTCACTGTGGTTTTTTTGTTTTTTTGCCCCCGCCTCTCCAAGACACCGCGTCACAACCCGGAGAGACCGCCAGGGTATTCTGGGTATTATCGGTGAGGGGGCGTGGATGGGTCAGCTAGTACAAGTGAACTGATCCTCCCATAGCTATAGCCGGGGAGCGGTAACACTACACTTCCCACTAATACAAGTGATGAGGGATGGACTACCACTCCCCAAACATCACTCACCACATCCATAAATTTACAGTGATAGGGATGACTACCACTCCCAGCATCCCCACACATCCACTAATAAGTGATAGCGGAGGGAATACTACTGCCAGCATCCCACAAAGCCACTAATAAGTGATAGGGATGGGACTACCACTCCCAGCATCCCCACAATCCACTAAACAGTGTAGAGGACTACCACTCCCAGCATCCCCCACATCCACTAATAACAGTGCTAGATGGCATCCCCTACTCCCAGCATTCCCCACATTCCACTAATACAGTGATAGGGATGGAATACTACTGCCAGCATCCCCACACATCCACTGAAACAGTGATAGGGATGGACTACCACTCCCAGCATCCCCACAACATCCAATATACAGTGATAGATGGACTACCACTCCCAGCATCCCCAATCCACTCATACAGTGATAGATGACTACCACTCCCAGCATTCCGCCACATCCACTAAATACAGTGATAATGGACTACCACTCCCAGCAAATCCCACATCCACTAATCAGTGATAGGGAGGAATACACTGCAGGTCCCCCACCCTCCCCAATACAGTGATAGGGATGGACTACACTCCCAGCATCCTACACATCCACTAATACAGTGGATAGGGATGGACTACCACTCCCGCATCCCCACATCCACTAATACCAGTGATAGATGGACAACCACATACCAGAATGCACCCACATCCACTAATACAGTGATAGGGATGGAATACTACTGCCAGCATCCCCACCACATCCACCAATACAGTGATAGGGCTGGACTACCACTCCCAGCATCCCTCACCACATCCCACTAATACAGTGATGGGAGGACTACAACTCCCAGCATCCCACACATACAATAATCACAGTGATAGGGAGGATACCATCCCAGCATCCCCCACACTCCACTAATTACAGTAGATAGGGATGGACATACCACTCCCAGAATCACCCACACATCACTAATTACAGTGATAGGGATGGGACTACCAATCCCAGATCTCACATCACTAATACAGTGATAGGGTGGAAATACACTCCCAGCATCCCCACCACATCACTAATTACAGTGATAGGGATGGACTACCCCACTCCCAGCATCCCCACACATCCACTAATACAGTGGATAGGGATGGACACCACTACCAGCATCCTCACATCCACTAATAGTAGATAGATGGACCTACACTCCCAGGGGGGGGGGGGCATCCCCACATCCACTAATACAGTGATAGAGATGGGCTCACTCCCAGCCATCCCCACACATCCACTAAGACACTGTTGATAGGGAGTGGACTACCACTCCGGCATCCCCCACACCACTAATACAGTGATAGGATGGAACTACTACTCCCAGATCCACCCACATCCACTAATACAGGATAGGGATGGACTACCACTCCCAGCCAATCCCCCCAAATCCAATAATACAGTGATAGGGATGATAATTACCCAGCATCCCCACACATCCATAATACAGTGATGAGGATGGACTACCACTCCAGATCCCCCCCACATCCAATAATTACGTGATAGTGGATGGGACGAAAATCCCAGCATCACCAAACTCCAATAAAACATATAAAAGTATTGGACTACTAACTCCCAGCAGCCCCACACATCCATAATTACAGTGATAGAGATGGACTACCACTCCCAGCATCCCCCACACATCACAATACAGTGATGCTAGCGAGGACTCCACTCCCAGCATCCCCACACATCCCTAATACAGTGATAGGGAGGGACTACCACGCAGCTCCCCACCAATCAAAAATACATATAAAAGATATGGCCTACTACTCCCAGCATCCTCACACATCCACTAATTAACAGTGAAGGGAGGACTACCACTCCAGCATCCCCACATCCTCTATACATGATAGAGATGACTACCGCTCCCAGCATCCCACATCCACTAATACAGTGATAGGGATGGACTACCACTCCCAGCATCCCCACCATCCAAAATATAATCTAAAAGGTCTGGACACTACTCCCCAGCATCCCCACACATCACTAATACAGTGATAGGGATGGACTTACCACTTCCAGCATCCCCCCACCTCCACTTCATACAGGGGTGGGATTTTAGGGATGGAATACCGCTCCCAGCATCCCCACATCCACTAATACAGTGATAGGGATGGACTACCACTCCCAGCATCCCCCCACATCCAATAATACATCTAAAAGTATGGACTACTACTCCCAGCATCCTCACACATCCACTAATCCAGTGATAGGGATGGTACTACACTCCCAAGCATTCCCCACAATCCAATAATACATCCTAAAAGTTTGGACTTACTACCCAAGATACCACACAATCACTAATACAGTGATGGGGATGGGACTACTACTCCCAAGAATCCTCCACACACTCCACTAATACATGATAGGATGGACTACCACCTCAGGATTTCCCAACACACACTAATACATCTGAAAAAGTATGGACTACTACTCCCAGGCATCCCCACACATCCACTAATACGTGATGGGTGGGACTACTACTCCCCGCATCCCCACACATCCCCATACAGTGATAGAGATGGACATACCACCCCAGCATTCCACACACATCCCAATAATCAGTGATAGAGATGGACTACCACTCCAGCATACCCCACATCCACTAATACAGTGATAGGGAGGGACTACCACTCCCGCATCCCCACACACCTCCACTAATACAGTGATAGGGATGGACTTGACCACTCTCAGCATCCCCCACAATCCACTATACAGTGAAGGGATGGACTACAACTCCCAGCATCCACCACCACATCCAAAATACACATCATCTATCTATCAATATGTCTATCTATCGCTATCTCTGTGTCTATCATCGCTATATCTATGGTCTATCTATCGCTATCTCTCTGTGGTCTATCTATCCGCTATATCTCTGTGTCTATCTATCGCTATCTCTCTCTCTGTGTCGAATCTATCGCTATCTGATCTTGTCTATCTATTAGCTATCTGTGTGTGTCTATCTATTCGATATCTTCGGTGTTATCTATCGCTATCCTCTCTGTGTCTATCTATCGCTATTCTCGGTGTCTATCTATCGCTCATCTCTCTCTGTGTCTATCTATCGATATCTCTCTGTGTTTTGGTCTATCCTATCGCTATCTATCTGTGTCCTATCTATCGATATCTCTCGTGGGTCTATCTATCGCCTATCATCTCTCTGTGTATATCTATCGCTATCTCTCGGTGTGTCTTATCTATCGCTATCTCTCTGTGTGTCTATCAGCGCTATCTCTCTGTGTCTATCTATCGCCTATCTCTCTGGTCTATCTATGTTATCTCTCTGTGTCATCTATCGTATCTCCTGTGTGATATCTATCGCGTCTCTCTCTGTGTCATCTTACGTATCTCTCTCTGTGTCTATCTTCGCTATCTCTCTCTGTGTCTATCTATCGCTATCTGACTCTGGTCTATTCTATGCTATCTCTTCTGTGTCTTATCTACGCATCTCTCTCTCTGGGTCTATCTATCGCTATCTCTCTGTGCTATCTATCGCGATCTCTCGTGTATATCTACGCTATCTCTCTCTGTTCTATCTATCGCTATCTTCTCTGGGTCTATCTATCGCTAATTCTCTCTCTGTGTCATCTATCGCTATCTCTCGGTTGTATACTATCGCTATCTCTCTGTGTGTCTATCTATCGCTATCTCTCTGTGTGTCTATCTATCGCTATCTCTCTGTGTCTATCTATCTCTGTGTCTATCTATCGCTATCTCTCTGTGTCTATCTATCGCTATCTCTCTCTGTGTCTAGCCTATCGCTATCTCTCTCTGTGTCTATCTATCGCTATCTCTCTGTGTCGCTTTATCGCTATCTATGTGTGTCTCTCTAGTGCTATCTCTCTCTGTGTCTATCTATCGCATCTTCTCTCTGTCTATCTATCGCTATCTCTCTGTGTCTATCTATCGCACTGCTCTCAGGTGTCTATCTAATCGCTATCTCTCTCTCTGTGTCTCTCTATCGATATCTCTCTCCTGTCTATCTATCGATATCTCTATGTGGCTATCTATCGCGATTCTCTCTGTGTGTCTATCTATCGCTATCTCTCTGTGGTCTATCTATCGCTCTATCTCTGTGTCTAATTCTATCGCTATCTCTCTGTGTCTATCTATCGCTATCTCTCTGTGTGTCTATCTATCGCTATCTCTCTGTGTCTATCTATCGCTATCTCTCTCTGTGTCTATCTATCGCTATCTCTCTGTGTCTATTTATCGCTATCTCTGTGTGTCTATCTATCGCTATCTCTCTGTGTCTATCTATCGCTATCTCTCTGTGTCTATCTATCGCTATCTCTCTCTGTGTCTATCTATCGCATCTCTCTGTGTCTATCTATCGCTATCTCTCTGTGTCTATCTATCGCTATCTCTCTGTCTATCTATCTATCGCTATCTCTCTGTGTCTATCTATCGCTATCTCTCTGTGTCTATCTATCGCTATCTCTCTGTGTCTATCTATCGCTATCTCTCTGTGTTTCATCGATCGCTATCTTCTATCTGTGTCTATATATCGATATCTCTCTGGTCTATTCTACGACTAGCTTCTCTGTGGTCTATCTATCGCTATCTCTCTGTGTCTATCTATCGCTATCTCTCTGTGTCTATCTATCGCTATCTCTCTGTGTCTATCTATCGCATTCTCTCTGTGTCTATCTATCGCTCCTCTATCTTTTTGTCTATCTATCGCTATCTCTCTGGCCTATCATCGCTATCTATCTGTATATCTTTCCACCCCGCTATCGATATCTCTCTGTGTCTACTATCGGCTATCTCTCTGTGTCATCTAGCGCTACTCTCTTCGTGGTCTATCTATCGCTATCTCTCTTGTGTCTATCTATCGGCTATCTCTCTGTCTATCTATATATCGCTATCTCTCTGGGTCTATCTTCGCTATCTCTCTGTGTATATCTATGACGCTATCTCTCTCGGTTTCTATCCTATCGATATCCTCTGTGTCTATACTATCGCTATCTCTCTGTGTCTAATCTATCGCTATCTCTCTCTGTGCTATCTATCGCTATCTCTCTTCTGTGTCTATCTATCGCTAATATATCTGTGTCTATCTATCGCCTATTCTCGGTGTCTACTTATCGCTATCTCTCTCGGTCTATCTACGCTAATCTCTCTCTGTGTCTATCTATCGCTATCTCTCTGTGTCTATCTATCGCTATCTCTCTGTGTATATCTATCGCTATCCTATCTGTGGTCTATCTATCGCAGCTCTCTTGTGTCTATTATCGCTATCTCTTGGTTATATCATCGCTATCTCTCTGTGTCTATCTATCGCTATCTCTCTGTGTGTCTATCTATCGCTATCTCTCTGTGTCTATCTATCGCTTATTCCTCTGTGTCTATCTATCGCTATTCTCTCTCTGTCGTCTACTCTATCGCTATCTCTCTGTGTGTCTATCTATCGCTATCTCTCTCTGTGTCTATCTATCGCTATCTCTCTGTGTCTATCTATCGCTATCTCTCTCTTTGTCTATCTATCGCTATCTCTCTGTGTGTCTATCTATCGCTATTTCTCTCTGTGTCTATCTATCGCTATCTCTCTGTGTCTATCTATCGCTATCTCTCTCTGTGTCTATCTATCGCTATCTCTCTCTGTGTCGATCTATCGCTATCTCTCTCTGTGTCTATTTATCGCTATCTCTCTGTGTCTATCTATCGCTATCTCTCTCATGTGTCATCTATGCTATCTCCTCTCTGTGTCTATCTTCGCGGTCTCTCTGGTCTCTATATCGCTATCTTCTCGTGCTTATCTATCGTTATTCTCTCGGTGTCTCGGGATGGGACTCATACTTCCCAGCATCCCCACACATCCACTAATTCTGCGCTATCTCTCTGTATGCTATCTATCGCTATCTCTCGTGTCTATCGATCGCTATCTCTCTGTCTTGTGTCTATCTATCGCTATCTCTCGTGTCTAATCTTCGTATCTTCTGCGTCTATCTATCGCTATATCGCTGTGGTCTATCTATCGCATTACTCTCTGTGGTGTCTATCCCAACTATCGCTATCTCTCTGTGTCTATTCTATCGCTATCTCTCTGTTTGTCTATCTATAGCTATCTCTATTGTGTCTATCTATCGCCTATCTCTCTGTGGTTTGTCTAATCTATCGCTATCTCTCTGTGTCTATCTATAGCTATCTCTATGTGGTTTATCTATCGCTATCTCTCTCTGTGTCTATCTATCGCTATCTCTCTCCCTGGTCTATCTATAGCTATCTCTCTGTGTCGATTCTATCGCTTATCTCTCTGTGTTCTATCATAGCTTGATCTCTCTGGTCGATCTATCGATATTCATCTCTGTGTCTTAATCTATCGCTATCTCTCTTGTTGTCTATCTATCATATCTCTCTCTGTGTCTATCTATCGCTATCTCTCTCTGTGTCTATCTATCGCTATCTCCTGTTGTCGATCTATCGCTATCTCTCTGTGTCTATCTATCGCTACCTCTCTGTGTGTCTATCTATCGCTATCTCTCTCTGTGTCTATCTATCGTTATCTCTCTGTGTCGATCTATCGCATCTTCTCTGTCTACTATCGCTATCTCTCTGTGTCTATCTATCGCTATATCTCTCTGTGTCTATCGCTATCTCTCTGTGTGTCTATCTATCGCTATCTCTCTGTGTCTATCTATCGCTATCTCTCTGTGTCTATCTATCGCTATCTCTCTGTGTCTATCTATCGCTATCTCTCTGTGTCTATCTATCGCTATCTCTCTGTGTCTATCTATCGCTATCTCTCTGTGTCTATCTATCGCTATCTCTCTCTGTGTCTATCTATCGCTATCTCTCTCTGTGTCTATCTATCGCTATCTCTCTCTCTGTGTCTCCTCTATCGATATTCTCTATCTCTGTTTCACATCGCTATCTCCTGTTGTATATCTAGTCGCTATCTTCTGTGTCTAAGCTAATCGCTATCTCTATGTGTCTATCTATCGCTATCTCTCTGTGTCTATCTATCGCTATCTCTCTGTGTCTATCTATCGCTATCTCTCTCTGTGTCTATCTATCGCTATCTCTCTCTGTGTCTATCTATCGCTATCTGTCTGTGTCTATTTATCTCTCTCACTATCCATCCCTATTGCTACCTATCTATCTATATCTCTATGTCTATCTATTGTTATCTATCTATCACGATTGATATATCTATCAATCTGTCTATCTATCCCTATTTATCTATTTAAGTTGATTGATCTCAGTAAATACCTTTACATGTGGCTGTAAATACTCATGGTTATTTATGGAATATCATATGTGAACGTTAATGGGTGTGGTGAAAGGATTAAATTACTAAATACCAATATCAATACGAATAACGTCCTTATACACAAGCCATGATTTGTCCAGGAAGGGAACAGCAGGTTAGTGGTGATGTCGGGTCAGCATAACAAACGTTTCTTAATAGTTCTAAATCATTTCAATATTTACAGGCCACGTTCTCCTGTTCTTCAGTTCCTGTCACAGGAGGTGGGAAGAAAGATTCAAAACTTCCCCGCCGGTGCAATCCACGGCAGGCTCTTCTGGTTAAACTGTACTACAGCGCACACGGCAATTAGGTTTTGAATCTCGTTCCCGGCTGCTGTAAAGAACAGAAGGGAAGGACATAGCTCCTTTACCCCGTTCTTCAATTAATGAAATAAAGAGTGAACTAGGTGGAAAGACAGACAGTATGGCCGCTTCATTACCCAGAATTCCTGTCTGGGAAGGGGTAAACGTGTGCAAGAGACAAACAACCAGGAAATCTCCATAATAAAGCATTTTATTTCCGTCACATGCTCAGAGGGCAGAGCTCCATGTGGGTGGCAATGCTACAATTTCAGTAATGTCCCCGCCCCCTGCGTTTCCACTGGGCCCTGGTAACTCACAGATACTTTCAGACAGGTTTTCTTCCAGGTGAGAGGAAGGAACCAACGTCAGTGGATTATCTGCAGTAATAGTGTAGCTTCCAGCAGGATCCCCCCTTTGTGTTCTGCATTTGGACTCTTCCTTTGGTAGTCTTTTCTTCTTGTTCACTTTAGAATAAATCTCTTCCAGCTGCATGAGAAGGAGCTGCCATTAGATTCTCATCTTATTACAAAACAATCCAAATACCAAACATCCATTATAACACAACCATCCTATTGGATTGGATTAAATGACAATCCTATTGACCAACGTTGGATCAACACATCAATATTGATTATCCACTAAACTGTATCCATCTGGTAATAGGTGTGAAATGGGACCCAATCAACCTCCGTCGATCTTTTAAAAATGCCTATGGACACTTTGTCTTCCACGTCCCATTGGTGACCGTTACACTCCAGCACCTTTTCGTGTTCGAATTATTGCAGGCGGACCCCATGATTAGCCCTAGATTGGGCCCCGTACGTGGTCATGGTTAGCACCTGATCCCTACAGCAAACTGAGGTCCTGGGTTCGATTCCACCCTTGGACACATCTGCAAGGACCCGTTGGTATGTTCTCCCCGTGCTCGCGTGGGTTTCCTCCGGGACACTCCGGTTTCCCCAACAATCATAAAGACCAAATGATAGGTTGTATGTGTCCAATAAATTTGATTGAAAATTGTAAAGCTCTTCAGGGCAGGGCCTGATGTGAATGTATACATGGAATTGTAAAGCGCTACGGAAGATGTTGGCGCTATATAAATCCACAATAATAATTATAGTTCACAACGGGGTTAGCAGTTACAGGCACGGTACGGGTCACAATCATGGAGGATAAAGTGTATTTCCACAGATCTATCTCTCTCATCCATCCATTCCATTGTGCGGTACCCAGTTAATGATAAGGGTCTGGTCCTGGTCTGACCAGTTTGCAGGAGTCAGAGGAGGCGAGATGGTCCTGTTGCTCGGTTATCTCTATATTGCTGGGTTTCTAATCCTCCTGCATGCTGCCCTTCGGACGCAGAAAACTCAGGCTGGGGTCCCACACTCTGGTAAGCACTGAATTTAACAGGTCGGGGGTCAAAACACAGGTTTGAGTAGGTGACATCATTTACCAGATGGAGGACTCGAAATTTCCACCTGGAAGGAAGGGATCGCAGGATCCATTATGACAGGCCTAAAAGCTGAATAATAAGACAAAAACAGAGAACCAAACATGAAACAGTGGGAATATAGACAGCCCTAGGCATTATGCGGACTTATCACGGATTACATAAAGTACTATGTAATCTCTGGTCATTGTTCACAATAGGTCATATCACAGGACACGTGGACATCCCTTAATATTAAGCAAAAAAATGTCATCTACAGGTTAGGAAAACAGTGAACTGTCTCCCAGCAGATGTGGTAACTGCAAGTTCATTAAATAGCTTTAAAAAAGGCCTGGATAAGTTTCTAAAACTACAATATGAGGAATACTGATTAAAATATACTGTAGTTCTGGGTTGGTACGGGGATACTATAAAGATTGAGGAATTACTGGTATTCTACATATTACTGTAGTTCTGGTTGGTAAGGGGGATACCATATAATATTGAAGAATTACTGGATTAATACAATATACTGTAGTTTATGGTTGGTACAGGGATACTATAAATATTGCGAATTACTGGTTATTTAATACCTATCCTGTAGTTCTGGTTGGTACGGGGATTACTACTTATAATATTGAGAATTACTGGTATTAATACATATTAATGTAGTTCTGGTGGTCGGGGATACCATATAATATTGAGATTACTGGTATTAAATACATATAATGTAGTTCTGGTGTACGGGGATACTATATAATATTGAGAATATGGTATTTAATACATATACTGTAGTTTGGTTGGTACGGGGATACCATATAATATTGAGTAATTACTGGTTATTAATACAGATTACTGTAGTTCTGTTGGTACGGGGATACTATATAATATTGAGAATACTGGTATAAATTACTATACTGTAGTTATGGTTGGTACGGGGGATACCATATAATATTGAGAATTACTGGTATTAATAAATATACATGTAGTTCGGTTGGTACATGGATACTAAATTTGAGAATAATGGTATTAATTAAATATTAACTGTTAGTCTGGTTGGGGACGGGGCCGATACTATATAATATTGAGAATTACTGATTAATACAATACTGTCGTTCGGGTTGGTCGGGGACGGGACAACCTAATAATATGAGAATTACTGGTATTAATACATATACGGTAGTTCTGGTTGGTACAGGGATATATATAATATGAGAATTACTGGCATTATAATACATTACTTAGCTCTGGTTGGTACAGGGATACTATAATAATATTGGAAACTGGTATTAATACATAACTGTAGTCTGGTTGTACAGGGAACTATATAATATTGCAGAATTACTTGGTACTAAAATACATATACTGTAGTTCTGGTTGGTAAAGGGGATACTAATATAATATTGCGAATACTGGTTATTAAAAAATACTGAGTCTGGTTGGTACGGGGAGATACTATATAATATTGAGAATTATGTATTAATTACATATACTGTAGTCTGGTTGGTACATGGATACGATATAATAGTGAGAATACTGGTATAATAACATATACTGTAGTTCATGGTTTGGTCCGGGGTGATACTATATAATATTGAGAATTACTGTTATTAATACTATACTGTAGTTCGGGTTGGTACGGGGATACTATATAATATTGAGAATTACATGGTATGAATCCAATACTGTAGTTTCGGGTTGGGTACGGGGATACTATATAATATTGAGAATTACGGGGTATTAAATACATATACTGTAGTTCTGGTGGTTGACAAGGATACTATATTAATATGAGAAATTACTGGTTTAGAATACATATACTGTAGTTCTGGTTGGTACGGGGATACTATTATAATATTGAGAAATTACTGTGTATTAATACATATTATGTAGTCTGGTTTGTACGGGGAGATACTATATAATATTGCGGAAATACTGGTATTAATTACATATACTGTTAGTTCTGGTTGGTACGGGGGATACTATATAATATTGAGAATACTGGTATTAAACATATACTGTAGTTCGGTTGGTACGGGGATAAACTATATAAAAATTGAGGAATTACTGTATTAATTACATATACGGAGTTATGGTTTGGTCCGGGGAACTATATAAAAATGAGAATACTGGTATTAATACATTCTACTGTAGTTCTGGTTGGTATGGGGATACTGATATTATATTGAGAATTATGTATTAATACATATACTGTAGTTCTGGTTGGTACAGGGTACAATATAATATGGGGAATTATGGTATTAAATAATATACTGTAGTTCTGGTTGGTTACGGGGATACTATATTATATGGAATCTGGGATTAATCGATATACTGTAGTGCGGTGGGGTAAGGGAACTATATCATATTGAGGAATTACTGGTTATGAATACATATACTGTAGTTCTCGTTGGCTACAGGGATACAATATAATATGAGAATTTACTGGATTAAAATATTACTCTAGTCTGGTTGGTACAGGATATATATTATATGAGAATTACTGGTATTAATACTTATAATGTAGTTCTGTTGGGTACAGGGATTACTAATCAATATTGCGAATTCATGGTATTTAATCCATATACTGTAGTTCTGGTTGGTTAAAGGGATACAATATAATATTGGAGAATTACTGGTATTAATACATATAAACTTTCTAGTTCTGGTGGTACAGGGGGATTACTATATTATATAGAACTTACTGGTATTAATACATATACTGTAGTCTGGTTGGTACAGGGAGATACTATATTATATTGAGAATACTGGTATTAATACATATAATGAGTTCTGGTGGTAAAGGGGGATACCTATATAATTATTTGAGAATTAATGGTAATTAATACCATATACTGTAGTTCTGGTTGGTCAGGATACAAGAAATATTGAGAATTATGGTATTAATATATATACTGTAGTTTCTGGTGGGTTACGGGGAGGGGAGATGATTTTACTATATTATATTGAGAATTACTGGTATTATATAGAGATACTGTTAGTTTGGTTGGTACAGGGACACATATCATATTGAGGAATTACTGGTATTTAATACATATACTGTAAGTTCTGGTTGTACGGATACAATATTAATATTGAGAATTACTGGTATTAATAATTGATACTCTAGTTCTGGTTGGTACAGGGATACTATATTATATGAGATTACTGGTAGTAATACATATACTGGAGTTCTGGTTGGGACAGGGGATACTATATAATATTGAGAATTACTGGTATGAGACATATACTGTAGTTCTGGTTGGTAGGGGTACTATATAATATTGAGAAGTACTGGTTTATTAATACATATTTACTGTCGTTCTGGTTGGTACAAGAGGACACTATATCAATATTAGAATATGTATTAATACAGATACTGTAGTTTCTGGTTGGTACCGGGACACTATTATCATAATTGAGAGTACTGGTATTTCATACATATACTGTAGTTCTGGTTGGTCAGGGACACTATATCAATTGAGAATTCTGGTATTATACAGTATACTGTAGGTTCTGGTGGTCGGGGATCATTATAATTTGAGATTACTGGTATTAATACATATACTTGTAGTTCTGGTGGTACAGGACC
This sequence comes from Hymenochirus boettgeri, assembly GCA_019447015.1. Taxonomy (NCBI): domain Eukaryota; kingdom Metazoa; phylum Chordata; class Amphibia; order Anura; family Pipidae; genus Hymenochirus; species Hymenochirus boettgeri. The sequence continues at coordinate 101,730,443 of CM033476.1, read as the reverse complement.
ACTATATATATTAGAATTAACTGTCATTAATACTATATAATCAAGATTACAGCCAATCTATGTTACATGGCCTAGGCATAATGGGAATTTATCAATATTACACAAAATTAAATATTACATGCTCTAAGCATATGGGGTTTGTATCATACTTTACATACAAATAACATTTTAATTGACTCTATCACGGATCACATACAATAACATGTTAAATGGCTCTTCACGGATATACATTACAATTAATCTTACATGGCTCTATCACGGATTACATACATATTAGGGGGTTATATGAATTGCAACAAATGACATGGCCCTCTGTGTATTAACCAGGGAGTGTGGGACGTTAGTGTACCACAGTAATAGAGATAGACCACAGATGGAGATGAGTTGGGAATGTGGCCTTATTCTCCTGCACATTTTACAGACTGAATGAAGACACTCACGTGATCTCTGGGTCGTGGTCTACGAATCTAATTGCACGTGAGTTTGGGGTCAGAATTACTGAGCGATCTCAGCTGCGGTATGGCGAAGGAGAGACTGGAAGCAGAAGGAGAGAGTCAAAATGTGTAACTGTCTAAATCCCACCAAATTACCAACCATCACCTACCACGTTCCAACGTGCCACCCCACTGTGGTACATTTCTGCCATCTCCTCTTTTTCTAAGATTACAATGAGAAAATCCTCTCAGCCACTCTGACATTAACCTTCATATTGGCTGTGGGAGACAGGTAAGGGGACAGTAATGGTAACTGTGTGAGACAGGTACGGGACAGTAATGGTAATGTGGAGACAGGTCAAGGGGCAGTAATGGTAACTGTGTGAGACAGGTAAGGGACAGTAATGGTAGTGTGTGAGACAGGTAAGGGGACAGGTAGTAATGGTAGCGTGTGAGACAGGTACGGGACAGTAATGGTAGCTGTGTGAGACGGGTAAGGGACAGTAATGGTAGTGTGTGAGACGGTAAGGGACAGCATGGTAACTGTGTGAGACAGGTAAGGGACAAGTATGGTAGCTGTTGTGAGGGACAGGAAGGGACAGTAATGGAGCTGTGTGAGCACAGGTAACGGACAGTAATGGGGCAACTGTGTGAGGACAGGTTTAAGGGACAGTAATGGTAAACTGTTTTTTTGTGTGAGCAGGGTAAGGAGAACAAGTAATGGTAACTGTGTGAGACAGGTAAGGGACAGTAATGGTAGCTGTGTGAGGACAGGTAAGGGACAGTAATGGTACGCTGTGTGAACAGGTAAGGACAGCAAGGTAACTGTGTGAGACAGGTAAGGGACAGTAATGGTAGCTGGTGAGGGACAGGTAAGGGACACAATGGTAACTGTGTTGAGACAGGTAAGGGACAGTAATGGTAGCTGTGTGAGGACAGGTAAGGGACAGCAATGGTACACTGTGTGAGACAGGTAAAGCGGCCAGTAATCGGTAGTGTTGTGAGACAAGGTAAGGCCAGTAATGGTAGCTGGTGAGGAAGGGTAAGGGACAGTAAGGTAACTGTGTGAGACACGGTAAGGGACAGTAATGGTAGCTGTGTAGACAGGTAGGGGACAGTAATGGTAGCTGGTGAGACAGGTAAGGGACAGTAATGAGTTAAAACGTGTGGGGACAGGTAAGGGGACAGTAATGGGGTAGCGTGTGAGACAGGTAAGGCGACAGTAATGGTAGCTTGTGTGAGACCAGGTATAGGGACAGAATTAAGAGCTGTGTGCAGACAGGTAAGGGACAGTAATGGTACGCGGTTGTGTGAGACCAGGTAAGGGACAGCAATGGTAACTGTGTGGAGACAGGAAGGGACAGCAATGGTAGCGATGTGGAGAAGGTAGGGACGCAATGGTAGTGTGGTGAGACAGGTAAGGGACAGCAATGGTAACTGTGTGAGACAGGTAAGGGGACAGAATGGTAACTGTGTGAGCACGGTAAGGACAGTAATGGGTAAGCGGTGGAGAAGGTAAGGGACAGTAATGGTAGCTGTGTGAGACAGGTAAGGGACAGTAATGTAAAGTGTTGATGAGAAGGTAAGGGACAGCATGTAGCTGTGTGAGACAGGTAAGGGACAGTACTGGTAGCTGTGTGAGACAGGTAAGGGGACAGCAATGGTAGCTGTGTGAGACAGGTAGGGACAAATGGTAGCTGGTGAGACAGGTAGGGGACGTAAGGGTAACTGGTGCGACAGGTAAGAGGACAGTGAATGGTAGCTGTGTGAGACAGGGTAGGGACAGTAAGGGAACTGGTGGGAGACAGGTAAGCGACAGTAATGGTAAACTGTGTGCGACAGGTAAGGGACATTAATGGTAACTGTGTGAGACAGGTAAGGGACAGTAAGGGTAGTACTGTGTGAGACAGGTAAGGGACAGTAATGGTAGCGTGTGAGACAGGTAAGGACAGTAATGGTAGCTGTTTGAGACAGGTAAGGGACAGTAATGGAACTGGGTGAGACAGGGTAAGGGACAGTAATTAACTGTGTGAGAAGGTAAGGGACAGTAATGTAAACTGTGTGGGAGAAGGTAAGGGACAGTAATGGTAGTGTGTGAGACAGGTACAGGGACAGTAATGGTAGCATGTGTGAGGACAGGTGGTCTAAAGGGACCAGCAATGGTAAACTGTGTGAGACAGGATAGGGACAGCAATGGTCAACTGTGTGAGACAGGGTAAGGGACAGTAATGGTAAATGTGTAGAGACAGGTTAAGGGACAGTTTAATGGTAGCTGTGTGGAGACAGGTGTAAGGGACAGTATGGTAGCTGGTGAGACAGGTAAGGCGACAGTAATGGAACTGTGTGAGACAGGGAAGGGACAGTAATGGTAAACTGTGTGAGACAGGTAAGGGACAGTAATGGTAACTGGTGTGAACAGGTAAGGGACAGTAAGGGTACTGATGTGAGACAGGTGGTAAGGAGAAGCAATGGTAGCTTGTTGTGAGACGGTAAGGGACAGCAATGGTTAGCTGTGTGAGACAGGTAAGGGGACAGCAATGGAAAACGTGTGGTGGGACAGGTAAGGGACAGCAATGGTAACTTGGTGAGACAGGTAAGGGACCGTAATGGTAATTGTGTGAGAAGTAAGGAAGACAGTAATGGATTAACTGTGTGAGGACAGTAAGGGCAGTAAGGGTAAACGGTGTGAGACGGTAAGTGACCAGCAATGGTACTGTGGAGGAAACCGGTAAGGGACAGTAATGGTAAACGTGTGAGGACAGGTGAAGGGACCGTAGGTAACTGTGTGAGCAGGTAAGGACAGTAAGGGTAACTGTTGTGAGACAGTAAGGGACAGTAAGTGGTAACGTTTGAAGACAGGGTAAGGCGACAGTAAGGGTAACTGTGTGAGCAGGTAAGGGACAGTAAGGGATAACTGGGTGAGACATGGTTAAGGGACAGTAAGGGTTAACTGTGGGAGACAGGTAAGGACAGTAATGGTAACTGTGTGAGACAGGTAAGGGACAGTAATGGTAACATGTGTGAGACAGGTAAGGGACAGTAATGGGAACTGTGTGAGACAGGTAAGGGAGACGTAAGGGTAGCTGTGTGAGACAGGTAGGGACAGTAAATGGTAGCTGGGTGAGCCAGGTAAGGGACAGTAATGGTTAGCTGTTTGAGACAGGTAAGGAGGACAGTAATGGTAACTGTGTGGACCAGGTAAGGAAGTAATGGTAATGTGTGAGACAGGTCAAGGGGACAGTAATGGTAAACTGTGTTGTGAGACAGGTTAAGGGGACAAGTAATGGTAGCTGTGTGAGACAATTACACGGACTAAGCCACAGGTAATTGACAGTATGGATGGAGGACTGTATCATGTAACCTAGTACGGTACCTCCTCTTGCACGAATGTGCAGGAGATTTTCTTGCCAGATCAGGACCAGTATCAGATAGTGGAAGTGCAGATACAGGGGAGGAATGCCCCACGTGGGAGTTCTCTGCCTGGCACTGGACTCACTGATACTAGGGACATTAAGGAAAGTCCATAAGGACATTGCCATTGCGGAGACCTTCTCTGCTATGAAAGGGAACAGACCAGTACTGGGGGTGCGTCACCTTGCCTCACTAGAGAAAGCCCCAGGGTGAGGCTCTGCTGCAGTTACACCACTTTACCTGTGCTGCTGCAGGTGCGTAAGTTGACGCTGTCAGTGATTATCTAAGAAACATCTTGTTACCCCAAACCCCATGTACCACCAAACCCACCCTACAGTTCCCTTTCTAATTGTGATATTCCCTTATCAATGCAATCAGTAGGGTAGCACCTGCCCATGATGGATCCAGTTTGGTAGTGCTGACACTAAATTAGTTTAGGGGGGTGGAGTATTACCACTACTGTCTGTCAAACAAGAAACCATGGATGGGGAGGAGGGGGACACTGGAGAGTTGGTTACTTTGGGGGGCTTGAAGAGCTTAGGATAAGAGGTCCCCCATACAGGTCCAATCATAGAGACCCACATCCCCCCTTCCCCCAGTCCAATAATACCAATTCACACATAAACAATTGAACCACACTGTGACCACTTACCTTGAAGACCAGGGAATGTACTGATTCTTCCTACCCTATTCCTCCTACTCACCTACACAGCGGATACGCCAGCATCAGTGCATGACTGGCAGCCAGTTCCTGTGCGGGCAGGAGGAGGCAGCACAGATGGTACACAGACAGTAAGTGCAAGGAAGGTCACGGTTGATTCACTGTGTAGTGTGGAGGACAGAAATAGAAACAACAAGATGCTGGACATCGTTTATGTGGTTTACACAAAATCCGTTGAATATAAAAATAATATCAATGGTAATAAATAACGTAACAATGAACATCAGATCAGAACAATCCCTCTGGAGGATGGTTAGGGGTATGAATAAGAACAGAGGGAGCATAATACACCTTCTTGCCTACTGGGCGTATCCTAGCAGAATGACCAGCATTGCCCTCTGGGCTCTGAAACTAAGTGAATATCGGAACATCCAAAGTCCGGTCCAGTTAACAAGGGAATCGTGTGAGCTGCAATTTTACCCTCTCTTCTTCCAACAGGTACGCATTCCATTGCACTTTCCTACTGTGCCCCCATTGTTATTAGTGACCCGTGTTAAGTTCATAACTGGTACGCATCCATTGCCTTTTCCTCTTGTGCCCCCATTGTATTAGTTGACACTGATAAATTCATAACTGGTACGCATCATTGCAGAGTGGGGGAGCATCACGGAAAGTCAGTGTGAGTGGGAAGATCAGAAAAAGGTTCAGTGTGAGGGGGAGATAAGAGAAAGCTCAGTGGATGAGTGGGGAGATCACGGAAAGCTCAGTGTGAGTGGGGAATCACGGAAAGCTCAGTGTGAGTGGAAGTCGGGAACAAGTATGGAGTGGGAGTTAGGAAAGCTTCAGTGCGCAGTGGGGAGATCACGGAAAGAAAGCTCAGTGCGGAGTGGGGAGATCCGGAAAGCTCGTGCGAGTGGGGAGAACAGAAAGCTAGTGTGAGTGGGGAGACACAGAAAAGCTCAGTGTGAAGTGGCGGAGATCAGGAGGAAAGCTCTCAGTGTTGGGGGAAGACAAGAAAGTGGCGGGGAGATCACGGAAAGCTCAGTGTGCAGGGGGAGATCACAGAAAGCTCCAGTGTGAGTGGAAGTCCCAGAAGCTCAGTGTGAGTGGGAGAACACAGAGAGAAAGCTCAGGTGAGGGACAGAACAGAACGAAGGCTCAGTGTGAGTGGGAAGATCAGAAAAGCCTCAGTGTGAGTGGGAAGAACAGAGAAAAGCTTCAGTGTGGGTGGGAGATTCACAGAAAGCTAGGTGTGGCGTGGGGAGATCACAGAAGCTCAGTGTGAGGTGGGGAGATACAGAAAGCTACAGTGTGAAGGGGAAGATAGAGAAAGCTCAGTGCGAGTGGAGGAGGCGATGCACTGAAAGTCAGTGGTGAGTGGGAAGAACAGAATCAGGAGTGGGAATCCGAGAATCAGTGTTGGAGGGGGGAGATCACAGAAAGCTCAGTGCGAGTGGGGAGACTCAGAGAAAGCCGTGCGAGTGAGTGAGCCTGAGTGGGGAGATCACAGAAGTCAGGTGAGTGGGAAGATCACAGAACAGCAGGTGTGAGTGGGAAGAACAGGAAAGCTCGCCTGTGGTGGGAAGAACAGAGAAAGCTCAGTGAGTGGTGGAAAGATCAGAAAAAGCTCATGTCGAGTGGGAAGAACAGAGAAGCTCGTGGGGTGGGGGAGATCACAGAAAGCTCAGTGTGGGTGGGGAGATCACAGAAAGCTCAGTGTGAGTGGGGAGATCACAGAAAGCTCAGTGTGAAAGGGAAGATCAGAGAAAGCTCAGTGCGAGTGGGGAGATCACTGAAAGCTCAGTGTGAGTGGGAAGAACAGACAAATCTCAGTGTGAGTGGGGAGATCACAGAAAGCTCAGTGTGAGTGGGGAGATCAGAGAAAGCTCAGTGCGAGTGGGGAGATCAAGGAAAGCTCAGTGTGAGTGGGGAGATCACAGAAAGCTCAGTGTGAGTGGGAAGATCACAGAAAGCTCAGTGGTGAGGCGGAAGAACAGAGAAAGCTCAGTGTGAGTGGAAGAACAGAGAAAGCTCAGTGTGAGTGGGAAGATCAGAAAAAGCTCAGTGTGAGTGGGAAGAACAGAGAAAGCTCAGTGTGGGTGGGGAGATCACAGAAAGCTCAGTGTGAGTGGGGAGATCACAGAAAGCTCAGTGTGCTCTGCTTTTCTCCCAGTTGGAGGGATTCATGCTTAAAGGGCAAGTCCAGCCCCAAAATGAAAACTTACATACAGGTAAATCACCCCCCAAAACCCTAAACGGTAATAGTTTGAAATGTGAAATATATAATAAGGCTAACCTGAAATACTGCACAATGTTCCCGTTTCCCCTGTTTCTGCCTTCCTGGTTTTCCAGTAGTAACTGTCAGTTATGGATTTTTGACAGTTGACATCACAGCCAATGACTGAATGTTAATCCACCGTGTCTGCTATTTCTGAGCATGCCAGGCTTCAGTACGAGCGCCTCAGTACCAGGGTGTCTTCTAAATGGCTCAGTTTTCCATGAGGACACAGAAGCATAGCAGGCAACCAGTAATGAATTGCATAGGACAAAATATGAAATCAACATATTATATAAAGAGGCATTCTTTTCCTTTAAAAGAGTTCTTATTGAGGGTGGAGTTGGTCTTTAAAGGATAAACTATCCATTTTTAAAAGGTAGTAAAAGTACCTGGGACAGGAGAGTCGGTGATTATTCTACCTCACCAATATCGTTTCGTGTAAGGAGCTATCTGCAGTTTTCATCTTGCCAGGTTAGTCCTGGACTATTCCGTGTATTAATGTAGTGCTGAAGCACAGGAGGAGAACTGGCAGAATCCGTTCTCTTTGGGCTGGTGCTCCTCACAGAAACAATATTGGGAGGTGGAATTAACCCGTCCTATGTCCCAGTCCCAAAGTACTTCATTTTACTGCATTTTATCAAAAAGTTATACACAAAAGTTCACACTAGGAGGTTTCATCCCTGCTCTCGTTTCTGATTGCTGTTCTATGGCCAACAAAGAAGGAAAATGATTTCCCCGGTTAGAAAACCAATAAACTGGTAATACAAAACCATTTATTCTTTCCAGGAATTGCATAAAGCAGTCCAATGGGAAACAAAGACAACGTTACAATAAAGGGCCCCAGATAGGTCCAAGCACAGGGCTAACAGACACGGCCCCGAACAGGGCCACAGGACAAGGTCCATACACAGTTCTATAGAGGTCCCGACAAAAGTTAGAATTCGGTTCATCTTCTTGTGGGTATCGGCTTTTTCCTCTCCCCTCTGCAGGACTGATTCTCCTCCTTCTGAGAGCCAGTGCTCCATGCCAGGCACTGGACAAACGGAGCCTCTAACTGGGCACTGACCACACTGTCCCTGGGAAGAAAGGAAGAGAGGGCTTTACATCCCACAATGCCACCAATCTTCCAATGATCTATAGTGCAGACAATAAGCGGTACCAGCATGTTTGTTTGTAACCAGGTCCCCTACACACCCAATGTCTGTAATAGATTCATTACGGACGTTGGTAAATGTAAAGGGGGTCACTGAATGAACATTATGTAGGACCTGAGCCGGCCCCTTCTTACCTTCCACATGCCGTGCCAACGACTCCTTTAGTCGACCAATTTTCGCTGCTTCTGCTGGAATTTTCTTTGGTAAGTGCTAACCTGCACGCTCAGGCCCGCTTGCTGTCCTGGCTGGCATTGTACATTCTTTCCCTTTCTCTGGGTGGCAAACGTTAGTTTCATCCTTCAGCACTGGGCTTTTTACATCTAACTTCTCATTCAGAAAGTCAAAGACACTGCGGTTAGTTTTGCCGGAGTGCAGCTGTATCTTGGATCGCCGAATCTTGGATTTGTGCTCCTTATTCCTCTTCACCTCCTCCTTGCTGCATCTTAATACATTGATATAGGGATTTCCCCTTTGGTAGAACCACAGCTTGGATGGGCTCCCAATCGCCCTTCTGCGTTAACGCCAAGCCGGATAGGATAAAATGTTATTAGGACCATGTGAAGCATGCAGCAATAGACAGCAAACCATGTAGGGTACATATGGATCATTAGGAGCCCAGTGCAGGGTACCCTATGGTCATTAGTACGCCACAGTGCAGGTACCCTAGGTCATTGAGGACCCCAAGGCAGGACCCTATGTCATTAGGACGCCCAGTGCAGCGGTACCTATGGATCATTGTACGCCACCAGTGCAGGTTACCTAGGAAATTAGGACGCCCACAGTGCAGGGTACCCTATGGACATTAGGACGCCCACAGTGCAGGGTACCCTATGGATCATTAGGACCCACACTGTGCAGGGTACCCTAGGATCATTAGGACCCCCACTGTGCAGGGTACCCTATGGATCATTAGGACCCCCACTGTGCAGGGTACCCTATGGATCATTAGGACCCCCACTGTGCAGGGTACCCTATGGATCATTAGGACCCACTGGCAGGTACCCTGTGGATCATTAGGACCCCCACTGTGCAGGGTACCCTTGGATCATTAGGACCACCACTGTGCAGGGGTACCCATGGATCATTAGGGACAACCCACTGTGCAGGGTACCCTATGGATTAGGACACCCACTGTGCAGGGTACCCTATGGATCATTAGGACACCCACGTGCAGGGTACCCTATGGATCATTAGGACACCCACTGTGCAGGGTACCCTATGGATCTCATTAGGACACCCACTGTGCAGGGTACCCTATGGATCATTAGGACACCCCCAACTGGGCAAGGGTACCCTATGGATCATTAGGACACCCATGTTGCAGGGTACCCTAGGTCATTAGGACACATGTGCAGGGTCCCTATGGATCATTAGGACACCACTGTGCAGGGTTACCCTCTGGATCATTAGGAACCCACTGTGCAGGGTACCCTATGGATCATTAGGACCCCACTGTGAGGGTACCTCATGGATCAAGTGGACACCCACTGTGCAGGGTACCCTATGGATCACTTAGACACCCACTGTGCAGGGTACCCTATGGATCATTAGGACACCCACTGTGCAGGGTACCCTATGGATCATTAGGACACCCACTGTGCAGGGTACCCTATGGATCATTAGGACACCCACTGTGACAGGGGTCCCTATGGATCATTAGGACACCCACGTGCAGGGTACCCTTGGATTTAGGACACCCACTGTGCAGGGTACCCTAGGATCATTAGGACACCCACGTGCAGGGTACCCTATGGATCATTAGGAGCCCAATGTGCGGGTACCTATGGATCATTGGAGCCACAGTCAGGTTACGGTAGGATCATTAGTACGCCACAGTGCAGGGACGATGGATCATTAGTACGCCCACAATGCAGGGTACCGTATGGATCATTAGTACGCCCACAGTGCAGGGTACCGTATGGATCATTAGTACGCCCACAGTGCAGGGTACCGTATGGATCATTAGTATTCCCACAGTGCAGGGTACCATATGGATCATTAGTACGCCCACAGTGCAGGGTACCGTATGGATCATTAGTACGCCCACTGTGCAGAGTACCCTATGAATCATTAGTACAATCCACTGTACAAAAACAGAAAAGACAAAACAGAGGGAAAAGGACAATTTACCTTTTCCAAACACATAACCCATACGAGCCATAAGCTTGGATCCGATCCCCAGAGTGTGCGCCTCCCACCCTCCAAACCACAGAACTGCTGGCAGTAAAAGTGCTTCCTCCGCTGACAACTGCAAAACAAGACACATCACACAAACAGGGAAGAATAGAGAAAGACGATTGGGTGGAAGCTGTTTCTATCCCACCAGTGGCAAAGGCAGAATCCACTGCTAGTCCATCACCATCATCATCCGAGGAGGAAGAAGAGACAATGTCTACTCTAAGGGGGGGGATGATGGAATCGGCCTCCAGAACAGATTCCTTCAGCAGCTGGGAATTGAACTTCACCGTGTAGAACCCATCACTTATATCTAGAGAAATAAAATGGGTCAGTTAGAAGCTTTTAAAGGACAGGTTATGACTTAAACACATTCATCTTCATTTTCAGACTAGAAATTGATCATTAAAATGACAAAGCTTTACAGTCACTTCATGACCCTCCTCCAAACCTCACTCATAGAGCTCAGACATGCTCTCTGTACTCCAGAGACACACACACCATCTGAGATTATTACTGCCCATTATACCAGTGATCCGTGCTGGGTACCAGATGCCGTCACTGTGTTTCGCTAGGCAGAGGGAGTCCGGGCCGAGGGCATCAAAATCTGGATCGTCAAATGGCTGAAGTTCACTCACTGGCACCACCTGCCCATGTGAAACCTGCAGGAGAAAAAATATGCAACGTCCAATCAATCTGTTTGGTCCGTTAAAGAATAATCAATCTGTATTGTCTCAGTATAAAGAATAATCAATCTGTATTGTTCCGTTATAAGAATAATCAATCTGTATTGTCTCAATATAAAGAATAATCAATCTGTATTGTCTCAGTATAAAAATAATCATCTGTATTGTCTCAGTATAAGAATAACAACTGTATTGTCTCAGTATAAGAATATCAATCTGTATTTCGTATAAAGAATAATAATCTGTATTGTCTCAGTATAAAGAAATCAATCTGTATTGTTCAGTATAAAGAAAATCAATCTGTATTGTCTCAGTATAAAGAATAATCAATCTGTATTTCTCAGTATAAAGAATAATCATCTGTATTGTCTCAGTATAAAGAATAATCAATCTGTATTGTTCAGTTAAAGAATAATCAATCTGTATTGTCTCAGTATAAAGAATAATCAATCTGTATGTCTCAGTATAAAGAATAATCAATCTGTATGTCTCAGTATTAAAGAATAATCAATCTGTATTGTCTCAGTATAAAGAATAATCAATCTGTATTGTCTCAGTATAAAGAATAAATCAATCTGTATTGTCTCAGTATAAAGAATAATCAATCGTATGTTCTCGTATAAGCATAATCAATGTATTGTCTCAGTATAAAGATAATCAATCTGTATTGGCTCAGTATAAGAATAATCAATCTGTATTGTCTCAGTATAAAGAATAATCAATCGTATTGTCTCAGTATAAAGAAGAATCAATCTGTATTGTCTCATATAAGATAATCATCTTTGTCTCAGTATAAAGAAATAATCAATCTGTATTGTCTCAGTATAAAGAATAATCAATCTGTATTGTCTCAGTATAAAGAATAATCAATCTGTATTGTCTCAGTATAAAGAATAATCAATCTGTATTGTCTCAGTATAAAGAATAATCAATCTGTATTGTCTCAGTATAAAGAATATCAATCTGTATTGTCTCCGTATAAGAATAATCAATCTGTATTGTCTCCGTCTAAAAGAATAATCAATCTGTATTGTCCTCAGTATAAAGAATAATAAAATCTGTATTGTCTCAGTTAAAGAATAATCAATCTGTATTGTCTCGTAAAAGATAATCAATCTGTATTGTCTCAGTATAAAGAATAATCATCTGTATTGTCTCAGTATAAAGAATAATCAATCTGTATTGTCTCTGTATAAAGAATAATCAATCCGTATTGTCTCAGTATAAAGAATAATCAATCCGTATTGTCTCCGTATAAAGAATAATCAATCCGTATTGTCTCAGTATAAAGAATAATCAATCCGTATTGTCTCAGTATAAAGAATAATCAATCTGTATTGTCTCAGTATAAAGAATAATCAAATCTGTATTGTCTCATATAAAAGAATATCAATCTGTATTGTCTCATATTAAAGAAAATCAATCGTATGTCTCGTATAAGAATAATCAATCGTATGTCTCAGTATAAGAATAATCTCTGATGTCTCAGTATAAAGAATAATCAATATGTCTGTATCAGTATAAGAGATAATCAATCTGTATTGTCTCATATAAAGATAATCAATCTGATTGTCTCAGTATAAAGAATAATCAATCGTATTGTCTTCAATATAAAGAATAATCATCTGTATGTCTCATATAAGAATAATCAATCTGTATTGTCTCATATAAAGAATAATCAATCTGTATGTCTCGTATTATAAAGAATAATCAATCGTATTGTCTCAGTTAAAGAATAATCAATCCGTATTGTCTCAGTTAAAGAATAATCAATCCGTATTGTCTCAGTATAGAATAATCAATCCGTAGTATGTTCAGTATAAAGAATAATCAATCGTATGTGCTCAGTATAAAGAATAATTCAATCTGTATTGTCTCAGTATAAAGAATAAATCAATCTGTATTGTCTCAGTATAAAGAATAATCAATCTGTCTTGTATCAGCTATAAAGAATAATCAATCTGTATTGCTCCAGTATAAAGAATAATCAATCTGTATTGTTGATAACAGAATATCAATGTATTGTCTCAGTATAAGAATAATCAATCTGTATTGTCTCAGTAAAAGAATAATCAACTGTATTGTCTCAGTATAAAGAATAATCAATCTGTATGTCTCAGTATAAAGAAAATCAATCGTATGGCTCGATAAAGAATAATCAATCTGTATGTCTCGTATAAAGAATAATCAATCGTATTGTCTCAGTTAAAGAATAATCAATCTGTATTGTCTCAGTATAAAGAATAATCAATCTGTATTGTCTCAGTATAAAGAATAATCAATCGTCATTGTTCTCAGATAAAGAATAATCAATCTGCTTGTCTCAGTATAAAGAAATAATCAATCTGTATTGGCTCGTATAAAGAATAATCAATCTGTATTGTCTCAGTATAAAGAATAATCATCATGTATTGTCTCATATAAAGAATATCAATCTGTATTGTCTCAGTATAAAGAATAATCAATCTGTTATTGTCTCAGTATAAGAATAATCAATCTGTATTGTCTCAGTATAAAAAAAGAATATCAATCTGTATGGTCCTCAGTATAAAGAATAATCAATCTGTATTGTCTCAGTATAAAGAATAATCAATCTGTATTGTCTCAGTATAAAGAATAATCAATCTGTATGTCCTCAGTATTAAGATAATCAATCTGTATTGTCTCAGTATAAAGAAAATCAATCTGTATTGTTCAGTATAAAGATAATAATCTGTATTGTCTCAGTTATAAAGAATAATCAATCTGATTGTCCGACGTATAAAGAATAATCAATCTGTATTGTCTCAGTATAAAGAAATAATCAATCTTGTATTGTCTCAGTATTAAGAATAATTCAATCTGTATTGTCTCCGTATAAAGATAATCAATCGTATTGTCTCAGTATAAAGAATAATCAACTGTTTGTTCAGTATAAGATAATAATCTGTATGTCTCCAGTATAAAAGAATAATCAACCTGTATTGTCTCAGTAAAGAATAATCAATCTGTATTGTCTCATAGTATAAAGAATAATCAATCTGTATGTCTCAGTATAAAGAAGAATCATCTGATTGTCTCAGTATAAAGAATAATCAATCTGTATTGTCTCAGTATAAAGAATAATCAATCTGTATTGTCTCGTATAAAGAAATCAATCTGTATTGTCTCGTTATAAGAATAATCAATCTGTATGTCTCCGTATAAAGAATATCAATCTGTATTGTCTCATATAAAGAATAATCAATCTGTTGGTCTCAGATAAAGAATAATCAATCTGTATTGTCCTCGTATAAAGAATAATCAATCTGTATTGTCTCCGTATAAAAATAATCAATCTGTATGTCTCGTATAAAGAATAATCAATCTGTATTGTCTCAGTATAAAGAATAATCAATCTGTATTGTCTCAGTATAAAGAATCAATCAATCTGTATTGTCTCCGTATAAAGAATAATCAATCTGTATTGTCTCAATATAAAGAATAATCAATCTGATTGTTCACGTATAAATAATCCATCTGTATTGTCTCCGTATAAAGAATAATCAATCTGTATTGTCTAGTATAAAGAAAATCAATCTGTATTGTCTCCGTATAAAGAATAATCAATCTGTATTGTCTCAGTATAAAGAAAAATCAACTGTATGTCTCAATACAAAGATAATCAATCTGATTGTCTCCGTATAAAGAACAACAATCTGTTTGTCTCCGTATAAAAGAATAATCAATCGTTATTGTCTCAGTATAAGAAAAATCAATCTGTATTGTCTCAGTATAAAGAATAATCAATCTGTATTGTCTCAGTATAAAGAAAAATCAATCTGTATTGTCTCAATACAAAGAATAATCAATCTGTATTGTTCAGTATAAAGAATAATCAATCTGTATTGTCTCAGTATAAAGAATAATCAATCTGTATTGTCTCAGTATAAAGAATAATCAATCTGTATTGTCTCAGTATAAAGAATAATCAATCTGTATGTTAGTATAAAGAATAATCAATCTGTATTGTCTCAGTATAAAGAATAATCAATCTGTATTGTCTCAGTATAAAGAATAATCATCTGTATTGTCTCCGTATAAAGAATAATCAATCTGTATTGTCTCCAGATAAGATATCATTGTATTGTCTCAGTATAAGAATAATCAATCTGTATTGTCTCCGTTCTAAAGAATATCAATCTGTATGTTCAGTATAAAGAATAATCAATCTGGTATTGCTCAGTATAAAGAATAATCAATCTGTATTGTCTCAGTATAAAGAATAATCAATCTGTATTGTTTCAGTATAAAGAATAATCAATCTGTTATTGTCTCAGTATAAAGAATAATCAATCTGTTATTGTCTCAGTATAAAGAATAATCAATCTGATTGTCTCAGTATAACGAATAATCAATCTGTATGTCTCAGTATAAGAATAATCAATCGTATTGTTCAGTATAAAGAATAATCAATCTGTATTGTCCTAGTATAAAGATAATCAATCTGTATTGTCTCAGTATAAAGAATAATCATCTGTATGTCTCAGTATAAAGAATAATCAATCTGTATTGTCTCCGTCTATAAAGAATAATCAATCTGTATTGTCTCAGTATAAAGAATAATCAATCTGTATTGTCTCAAATAAAGAATAATCAATCTGTATTGTCTCAGTATAAAAAAAATCAATCTGTATTGTCTCAGTATAAAGAATATCAATCTGATTGTCTCAGTATAAGAATAAATCAATCTGTATTGTCTCAGTATAAAGAACAATCAATCTGTATTGTCTCAGTATAAAGAATAATCAATCTGATGTCTACGTATAGAAAAATCAATCTGTATTGTCTCATACAAGAATAATCATCTGTATGTCTCCGTATAAGAACAATCAATGTATTGTCTCAGTATAAAGAATAATCAATCGTATTGTCTCAGTATAAAGAAAAATCAATCTGTATTGTCTCAGTATAAAGAATAATCAATCTGTATTGTCTCAGTATAAAGAAAAATCAATCTGTATTGTCTCAATACAAAGAATATCATCGATTGTCTCAGTAAAAGTCCCCTGGATTGGAACCACATGATTTTACTATAAGAAGTGTTATCAGTTCATGGGACGGGAGCTGCCACACTGTTTCCCCTGAAGAAAAAAGGGATCTGTTTACCTGCAGGTCTCGTGAAGTGACATTTCCCCCAGAAAATAACGGACAGGTTCATGGCTTTGTGAGTGGGATAAAGGTAAAGAACACGGACCACCAGCATCTCCGTCTCTGTCTGCTCAGAACCACAACCATCGCATTGTGATATTCTAGTGTCCCCCATGTGCTGTAGTAAGGAGCCTTCACCTTCATTCCACTACTATCAATCATCCTCCTCATTCTCTGAACCATCTGAACTACCCTCTGTCTCGCCCTGCCCCTGGAGGGACATCACCATCATTCTGCTCGCTGACAGCCATTAGGAAAGCCTCATACTCTCTGTCCTGTGAGGAGAGTGATGGTGTCCATCCTGCGCTGGAGGATTGACAGAAGGTTACATTTCTGAAGAGACAGAAGGCTAGATCGGTCAACTCTATCAGAGTTGAAGATCATTCTGAAGCTGAACAAGATCTGCTTGTTGTGTGGGTCAGCGCTGGCTGAGGGGTCAGTTTCACCCTGCTTCAGCTGGGCTTGTAGGTCTCAAGGGAAGCACTGAGGCTTCCTCGTCCATCGTGCAAAGATTGGGAGCTCTGTAAGGAAAAACATAG
This sequence comes from Hymenochirus boettgeri, assembly GCA_019447015.1. Lineage (NCBI taxonomy): Eukaryota > Metazoa > Chordata > Amphibia > Anura > Pipidae > Hymenochirus > Hymenochirus boettgeri. The sequence goes on along the minus strand of CM033476.1, from coordinate 101,713,936 downwards.
GAAAAGTTTTAGTGGGTTGAGGTGCAGAGTGTACTGTATTACTGGGTGCTGACACACACTATATAGACTATATACAAGGGTAACATTACATTTATTATGGTCCATATAGATATATAAGAGGGTAATTACATTTATATGGTCATCTAGCAATGTATACAGAGGTAAAATTACATTTATTATGGTCCATATAGACTATATACAGAGGGTAACATTACATTTATATGGTCCATATAGACTATATACAGAGGTAATTACATTATTATGTCTATAGACTTAGACAGAGTGAACATTACATTTATGGTCCATATAGACTATAGACAGAGGGTAACATTACATTTATTATGGTCCATATAGACTATAGACAGAGGGTAACATTACATTTATTATGGTCCATATGACTATAGACAGAGGGTAACATTACATTTATTATGGTCCATATAGACTATATACAGAGGGTACAACATGTATAGGTCATATAGACATATAAGGGACTACATTTATTATGGTCCATATAGACTAAGACAGAGGGTAACATTACATTATTATGGTCCATATTAGACTATAGACAGAGGGTAACATACATTTATTATGGTCCATATAGACTATAACAGAGGGTAACATTACATTTTATATGTCCATATAGACTATGACAGAGGGTAACATTAATTTATTATGGTCCATAAGACATATTACAGAGGGTAACATACATTTATTATGGTCCATATCGATCTCACAAGGGGTAACATTACATTTATTATGGTCCATATAGACTATATACAGAGGGTAACATTACATTTATTATGGTCCATATAGACTATATACAGAGGGTAACATTACATTTATTATGGTCCATATAGACTATATACAGAGGGTAACATTACATTTATTATGGTCCATATAGACTAATACAGAGGGTAACATTACATTTATTTGGTCCATATAGACTATATACAGAGGGTAACATTACATTTATTATTGGTCCATATAGGACTATATACAGAGGGTAACATTACATTTATTATGGTCCATATAGACTATATACAGAGGGTAACATTACATTTATTATGGTCCATATAGACTATAGACAGAGGGTAACATTACATTTATTATGGTCCATATAGACTATAGACAGAGGGTAACATTACATTTATTATGGTCCATATAGACTATAGACAGAGGGTAACATACATTTATATGGTCCATATAGACTATAGACAGAGGGTAACATTACATTTATTATGGTCCATATAGACTATAGACAGAGGGTAACATTACATTTATATGGTCAATAGACTATAGACAGAGGGTAACATTACATTTATTATGGTCCATATACGACTATAACAGAGGGTAACATTACATTTATTATGGTCCATATAGACTATAGACAGAGGGTAACATACATTATTTATGGTCCATTAGACTATATACAGAGGGTAACATTACATTATTATGGTCCATATAGACTATATACAGAGGGTAACTTTACTATTAGTATGTCCATATAGACAATATACAGAGGGGTAACATTACATTTATTATGGTCCATATAGACTATATACAGAGGGTAACATTACATTTATTAGGTCCACTATAGACTATATACAGAGGGTAACATTACATTTATTATGGTCCATATAGACTATATACAGAGGGTAACATTACATTTATTATGTCCATATAGACTATATACAGAGGGTAACATTACATTTATTATGGTCCATATAGACAATATACAGAGGGTAACATTACATTTATATGGTCCATATAGACTATATACAGAGGGTAACATTACATTTATATGGTCCATAGAGACTATAGACAGAGGGGTAACATTACATTTATTATGGTCCATATAGACTATAGACAGAGGGTAACATTACATTTATTATGGTCCATATAGACTATAGACAGAGGGTAACATTACATTTATTATGGTCCATATAGACTATAGACAGAGGGAACTACATTTATATGGTCCATATAGACTATAGACAGAGGACATTACATTTATTATGGTCCAATGAACTATATACAGAGGGTAACATTACATTTTATGGTCCATATAGACTTATAGAGAGGGTAACATTACATTTATATGGTCCATATAGACTATATACAGAGGGTAACATTACATTTATATGGTCCATATAGACTATATACAGAGGGTAACATTACATTTATTATGGTCCATATAGGACTTACAGAGGGTAACATTACATTTATTATGGTCCATATAGACTATAGACAGAGGGTAACATTACATTTATTATGGTCCATATAGACTATATACAGAGGGTAACATTACATTTATTATGGTCCATATAGACTATATACAGAGGGTAACATTACATTTATTATGGTCCATATAGACTATAGAAGAGGGTAACATTACATTTATTATGGTCCATATAGGACTATAGACCGAGGGTAACATTACATTTATTATGGTCCATATGACTATATACAGAGGGTAACATTACATTATTATGGTCCATAAGCTATATAACAGAGGGTAACATTAATTTATTATGGTCCATATAGACTATGACAGAGGGTAACATTACCTTTATTATGGTCCATATAGACTATAGACAGAGGGTAACTTAACTTTATATGGTCCATATAGACTATAGACAGAGGGTAACATACATTTATTAGGTCCATATAGACTATATACAGAGGGTAACATTACATTTATTATGATCCATATAGACTATATACAGAGGGTAACATTACATTTATTATGGTCCATATAGACAATATACAGAGGGTAACATTACATTATTATGGTCCATATAGACTATAGACAGAGGGTAACATTACATTTATTATGGTCCATATAGACTATATACAGAGGGTAACATTACATTTATTATGGTCCATATAGACAATATACAGAGGGTAACATTACATTTATTATGGTCCATAAGACTATATACAGAGGGTAACATTACATTTATTATGGTCCATATAGACTATATACAGAGGGTAACATTACATTTATTATGGTCATATGACTATATACAGAGGGTAACATTAATTATTATGGTCCGATATAGATTAAAGGTAACATTACATTTATTATGGTCCTATAGACTATATACAGAGGTGCATATATGACTATAGACGGGGTGACATATAGCTAATCGACGGGGGGGTGGGGGGACATATAGACTATAGACAGAGGGACAATAGACTATAGAAGGGGTGACATATAGACTATGACGGAGGGGGACATATAGACTATAGATGATATGACTATAGACGAGGGACATATATATGACGGTGAATAAGACATAGACGGGGGTGACATATAGACTATAGACGGGGGTGACATATAGACTATAGACGGGGGTGACATATAGACTATAGACGGGGGTGACATATAGACTATAGACGGGGGTGACATATAGACTATAGACGGGGTGACATATAGACTATAGACGGGGGTGACATATAGACTATAGACAGAGGTGACATATAGACTATAGACGGGGGTGACATATAGACTATAGACGGGGGTGACATATAGACTATAGACGGGGGTGACATATAGACTATAGACAGGGGTGACATATAGACTATAGACGGGGTGACATATAGACATATAGACAGATGGTGACATATAGACTATAGACGGGGGTGACATATAGACTATAGACGGGGGTGACATATAGACTATAGACGGGGGTGACATATAGACTATAGACAGAGGGGTGACATAGACTATAGACAGGGGTGACATATAGATATAGACGGGGGTGACATATAGACTATAGACAGAGGGGTGACAATAGACTATATACAGGGGTGACATATAGACTATAGACGGGGTGACATATAGACTATAGACAGAGGGGTGACATATAGACATACGAGGTGACAAGACTATAGACAGGGGTGACATATAGACTATAGACAGGGGGTGACAATAGACTATAGACGGGGGTGACATAATAGACTATAGACAGGGGTGACATATAGACTAAGACAGGGGGAGGGGGTGACATATAGACTATAGACAGGGGTGGACATATAGACTATAGACGGGGGTGACATATAGACTATATACAGAGGTGACATATAGACTATAGACAGGGGTGACATATAGACTATGACAGGGGTGACATTTAGATATAGACAGAGGTGACATATAGACTATAGACAGGGGATGACCATATAGAATATAGACGGGGGGGTGAATATAGACTATAGACAGGGGGGGACATATGACTATAGACAGAGGTGACATATAGACTATAGACGGGGGGGTGACTATAGACATAGACGGGGGGACATATGACTTAGACAGAGGGACATATAGACCATAGACAGGGGGGTGACATATAGACTTAGCGGGGTGACATATAGACTATAGCGGGGTGACATATAGGACTATAGCAGGGGTGAACATATAGACTATAGACGGGGGTGACATATAGACTATAGACAGGGTGACATATAGACTATAGACAGGGGTGACTATAGGATATAGACAGGGGTGACATATAGACTATAGACAGGGGTGACATATAGACTATAGACAGAGGTGACATATAGACTATAGACGGGGGTGACATATAGACTATAGACAGGGGTGACATGTAGACTATAGACAGGGGGTGACATGTAGACTATAGACAGGGTGCATATAGACTATAGACAGAGGTGACATATAGACTATAGACAGGGGGACATATAGACTATAGACGGGGGTGACATATAGACTATAGACAGGGGTGACATATAGACTATAGACAGAGGTGACATATAGACTATAGACAGGGGTGACATATAGACTATAGACGGGGGTGACATATAGACTATATACAGAGGGGTGACATATAGACTATAGACGGGGTGACATATAGACTATAGACAGGGGTGACATATAGACTATAGACAGAGGTGACATATAGACTATAGACAGGGGTGACATATAGACTATAGACGGGGGTGACATATAGATATAGACAGGGGTGACATATAGACTATAGACAGAGGGACATATAGACTATAGACAGGGGTGGACATATAGACTATAGACGGGGGTGACATATAGACTATAGACAGAGGTGACATATAGACCATAGACAGGGGTGACATATAGACCATAGACAGGGGTGACATATAGACTATAGACGGGGGTGACAATAGAGACTATAGACAGGGGTGACATATAGATTATAGACAGAGGTGACATATAGACTATAGACAGGGGTGACATATAGACTATAGACGGGGGTGACATATAGACTATAGACAGGGGTGACATATAGACTATAGACAGGGGTGACATATAGACTATAGACAGAGGTGACATATAGACTATAGACAGAGGTGACATATAGACTATAGACAGGGGTGACATATAGACTATAGACAGAGGGGTGACATATAGACTATAGACAGGGGTGACATATAGACTATAGACAGAGGTGACATATAGACTATAGACAGGGGTGACATATTAGATATAGACAGAGTGACATATAGACTATAGACGGGGGTGACATGAGACTATAGACAGGGGTGACATATAGACTATAGACAGGGTGACATATAGACTATAGACAGAGGTGACATATAGACTATAGACAAAGGTGACATATAGACTATAGACAGGGGGTGACATATAGACTATAGACAGAGGTGACATATAGACTATAGACAGGGGTGACATATAGACTATAGACAGAGGTGACATATAAACTATATACAGGGGTGACATATAGACTATAGACGGGGGTGACATATAGACTATAGACGGGGGGTGACATATAGAATATAGACAGAGGTGACATATAGACTATAGACAGGGGTGACATATAAACTATATACAGGGGGTGACATATAGACTATAGACGGGGGTGACATATAGGACTATAGACCGGGGGTGACATATAGACTATAGACAGGGGTGACATATAGACTATAACAGGGGTGACATATAGACTATAGACGGGGTGACATTAGACTATAGACGGGGGTGACATATAGACTATTACAGAGGTGACATTAGATACTTAGACAGGGGTGACATATAGACTATAGACAGGGGTGACATATAGACTATAGACGGGGGTGACATATAGACTATAGACGGGGGTGACATATAGACTATAGACAGAGGTGACATATAGACTATAGACAGAGGTGACATATAGACTATAGACAGAGGTGACATATAGACTATAGACAGGGGGGTGACATAGACTATAGACAGGGGTGACATATAGACTATAGAGAGGCGGTGACATATAGACATAGACAGGGGTGACATATAGACTATAGACAGAGGTGACATATAGACATAGACAGGGGGTGACATATAGACTATTTACAAGGGTGACATATAGACCATAGACAGGGGTGACATATAGACTATAGACAGAGGTGACATATAGAATATAGACAGGGGGGGGACATATAGGACTATAGACGGGGGTGACATATAGACTATAGACGGGGGTGACATATACTATAGACAGGGGACTATAGTATAGACAGGGTGACATATAGACTATAGACAGGGGTGACATATAGACTATAGACAGGGGTGACATATAACTATAGCCAGAGGTAACCTTACATTATATACAATGGGTTTCCCATAGTCCTCAGGGCCAGACAGGTGACGTCACTTACCATAGAGGGGAGGAGGGGTAGACGGGCTCTGTCGCCATATTGTTGGATACACCGAATTTCCACCGGTTAGACCGAGAGCTTCGAATGTGTGGGTACCGAGTAAATAGACAGTCACCGGGACACAGCACTTCCGCCTCCAGCTACCAACTCACTCCGCCACTTCCCAGATGGCGCCAACGTGTCCTTAATTATAGGAACATGACTGTCTTCCCATGATGCCCTGGTACCGGAGTTGGCTGATGTGGAACTGAATCCAGGTGGGAGAGTTACTGACCCTACTGGGGTAAATAAGGTGTCTGACCTTACTGGGGTAAATAGGGTGTCTGTCCCTTACTGCGGTAAATAGGGTGTCTGTCCCTTACTGGGGTGAATAGGGTGTCTCTCCTTTTATGGGGTAAATAGGGTGTCTGTTCCCTTACTGGGGTAAATAGGGTGTCTGTCCCTACTGGGGTAAATAGGGTGTCGGTCCCGTAACTGGGGAATAGGGGTCTGCCCTTACTGGGGTGGGGTAAAGTAGGGGGTCTGACCCTTACTGGGGTAAATAGGGGTGTCTGACCCTTACTGGGGTAAATAGGGTGTCTGCCCTTACTGGGGTAAATAGGGTGTCTGTCCCTTACTGGGGTAAATAGGGTGTCTGACCCTTACTGGGGTAAATAGGGTGTCTGACCCTTACTGGGGTAAATAGGGTGTCTGACCCTTACTGGGGTAAATAGGGTGTCGACCTTACGGGTAAATAGGGTGTCTGACCCTTACTGGGGTAAATGGGTGTTGACTTACTGGGGTAAATAGGGGTGTCTGACCCTTACTGGGGTAAATAGGGTGTCTGCCATTACTGGGTAAATAGGGTGTTGTCCATTGCTGATATTGTGTGATCACCCCACAGGGTGCGCCATGTACACACTGTGTTGTCTGGGATGTACAAGTACGTGTTTCAGAGGAGAATACTGGATTCCTACCTGGGCCTGGACAATGCAGGGAAAACAGTGAGTACCCAGATTCTTCTCTGTTGCAGAAGGACCGATCGACTAAATGTAATTACAATGGATAGAAAAATAATAAATAGTGTGATAGGAACATTGGATGGACCGGTAGATATAGGGGTGGTAGGACTCCACAGTAGTGTATTTCCTGCTGTCCGACGTCAATATCATGTCATTTCTGTGTTTATTTTCCCAGACATTTGGAACAAACTAAAATCCAGTTCTGTAGGAACTATAAGGGGATGAATCTGTCGAAGATCACTACAACCGTTGGACTGAACAGTAAGTTTCCCTCCATGGGCTTATAGAAACAAGACCATGTCCCTATCTGATAGACAGTAGGTAAATCCCTATTGCAACTCTGTTGGGAAATAATTGACAATATTTTAGACCAGAAGGGAACGTGGCCAATGTAAAATCACATGATTGGGAACATTTTTTGCCACGTCCTATTTTATTTGTGGAAAAAAAATTTGCTTCCACACGGTGACCATGACGTGGTTTACTCTCTAGTAAGTGGTACTTACCCGCTCCTGAGTGTTTACTTCTAGTAAGTGGTACTTACCCGTCTCCATGACGTGTTTACTCTAGTAAGTGGTACTTACCCGTCTCCATGAGTGTTACTCTCTAAGTGGACTTAGTCTCATGACGGTTATTCTCTAGTAAGTGGTACTTACCCGTCTCCATGACGTGTTACTCTCTGTTGAAGTGGTACTTACCCGTCTCCATGACGTGTTACTCTCTAGTAAGTGATACTTACCCGTCTCCATGACGTGTTTACTTCTAGTAAGTGGTACTTACCCGTCTCCCATGACGTGTTTACTCTCTAGTAAGTGGTACTTACCCGTCTCCATGACGTGTTTACTCTCTAGTAAGTGGTACTTACCCGTCTCCATGACGTGTTTACTCTCTAGTAAGTGATACTTACCCGTCTCCATGACGTGTTTACTCTCTAGTAAGTGGTACTTACCCGTCTCCATGACGTGTTTACTCTCTAGTAAGTGGTACTTACCCGTCTCCATGATGTTTACTCTCTAGTAAGTGGTACTTACCCGTCTCCATTACGTGTTTTCCAGTTGGTACTATCGATGTAGGGAAAGTCCGTCTGATGTTTTGGGATTTGGTGGACAAGAGGAGTTGCAGTCTCTGTGGGATAAGGTAAGAGGCCATCATGTGTTATGACTAAGGGGCTGTGTTGTAAAACCACTCCTATGACATCAATGGGCCGATACCATGCAGTACCAAAAAACTACCGATCCAGTTGTGCTTTTCAACCGTGATATTGGAAAACCGGATATCGACCCTTTGTAAATACCGCCCCTGTACAACACTGATGTGCTTTTACTTTCTGGGCAGTACTATGCAGAGTCCCACGGGGTGATTTACGTATGACTCCACAGATGAAGCCGTCTGTCGGAATCCAAGGTGCCTTTGGTCAGTAACCTCTTCTCTATTGTATATTCACTTCGTATCTACCTCCTTTGGACCCTCTCCCCATGGCTCTCTGTTGATCTGTTCACTGGTTCCACTGCAAGTTGCCCCGATATCTTTATGCTTTTTCCTACTGTTAGTCCATTAACCCTGTGTCCTCCCCCCAGAGCGGATGATCAGCAGTGAAGCTCTAGAAGGGGTCCCAATTCTGGTCCTGGAAACAAGCAGGATGTGGAGGTAATATCAGGGGACACCACCCAAGCCCCTGCCCATCTTACTGTACAAAGCAAATGTAACAGGCCTAGTGGGGCCTTTATTGGATCAGCCAGCAGGGGAGCCCATAGCCTAGTCCTGGACTTTAACGCTTTACTGTCCCTTTTACAGTGTAGATTATAAGTTAGGTCTTTTGTCAGGGGGGTGAAATAAAAGTTTCCAGGTTATTAATCTACAGTAACCAAACAGAGTCTAACTGCAGTAATACACTGAAAAAACAAATATTCCCTCTACACAATATGCCTCAAAAATAAAGCAGGGAAAGGCCTGGATCCCACCAGCCAAATAAAACTAATCACCCAAAACCCCATTGGATGTATTCACAAGTAACCAGTGTTATTCATACACAATAAAACCAATGGAACAATTGGTACTACTACAAAACACTTCTTATCACAATACCCGTCAAAATATAGTTCATATATTGTATTAAAGCCAATTGATGTTTCCCAGTCCTTGCATTTGGACACTACTGAAATAGGTAATAGCCTTATAGTTCAGTATAAACGTTACCTCTGTTGGATACAATCTGTTTGGATGGATACACAGTATACACCTAATCCTCTAATAGGTGGGACTAGAACAGGAACTGTCCAAATGCAGTGAATTGGCTTTTATGGATTTTAATCGTTTTACACATTTGAAGGGTAAGTTATATAGTTTTTACAAGCGATTATTAGGCTGGCCAGACACTATTTTGATAAGAAGTGTTTTGTAGCTAGTACCAATTGTTCCGTTGGTTTTATTGTGATGAAAACACTGGTTACTTGTGAACACATCCAATGGGTATTGGGTGATTGGTCTAACTGCAGTAGCTCAGTTATAGATAACATCTGTAAATGAATAGCACCTAGTATTGTACAGCCCCTATATGTGGGGCGCTGTATTTAGTAAACCAGGCATGCACAGACTGGAAGGGCTGATGTTTGGAGGGATTGTGAATTGAATTCATGTCATTGTGTTCCCAGGGCTGCCTGTCCATCCAGAGATAAAGACTGCATTCAGCGACTGTATCAATAAGATAGGCAGGAGGGATTGCCTGACACAGCCTGCTCTGCACTCTCAGGGTGAGTCACGTCATAGGGGTGGTAGTTGCTGGTAACAAATATGGCAGAATCATGTCAATAGAAGTCTGCGGTGTATAAAGGAGGGGGGGGGCATGGGTTAAAAGACCCTAAGTGGGCTGTTGGGGGGTCAGTATCTCTATGAATTATATGGGATCATCATTTTCTAACGAAGGGGCTGAATGAAGGGGTGGAGGGATGGTAAAATGGTGGTGAGGACATTCACCGCCTCCCAGACAGAAGGACATCACATAGGAACCCTCACCGATTCACTGACCCTTAGTGTATATAAAGATTCTCTCGGCCTCCTGGGAACGCGAACTGACATAACAGGAAGTGGATTGTTACCAGTATCATGTGCAGTGTGATGTCAGGACTTGCTGTAAACACTCCAGAAAGGAATGTACCATACAGTGTATTAATGGGGTGACACCAGGTGGCTCTGTGCTTTATCTCTACCCTATCCAGTAGCTGGTGTAAAATCCTCCCTTCCCTTAATTCACGTTACTCGTTAAACATTCCCGTTTGACTACTTAATCCTACGTACATTGCCGTATTCTACATGTGACTCCATGACCTCTGCCATTGTCTGAACCCCAAAACTGCTCCTCATCTTTTGAAAATAAAGGAATGAAACATCTTGGTTGGACTTGGCGTGGTTGTTAATCAAAGGGCCAGACCCTGAAACAGTGCCGTTCTACCTTATGAGATTTAAAGGGCACATCTACACCAAAAATATCTTTAATTGTAGGCAGGTTCAGTATAACTCACTGTGAGAGATTGCAGGCCGTATTGAGCACATCAGGTCTCTCCAGGAGGGGCTGTCACAGGGGATACTGTCTGCAAAGATAAGTACTTCTATATTAAAAGGGGAACTGAAGTCTCCAGACAACATTGCCCCAATAGGAAGGCACATTCACAAAGATACAAAAAGCTGCGTTTCACTGCTCCCTTTGCTGTGCAGGCCGAGTGATTTTCTGAAAATAGCCTGTGGGTAGGTAGTAGGGGTCAGCTCCCATAATTCACCTTATCGGGGAGCACCAGACATTCACAGGAAGCTGCAGCCAATCATGTTACAGCTCAGTGATCATCACTCCTTCTGACACAGAAAACAGATTTCAGTGCGGTTTTTGTGTAAACACACTACAAATGCTCTGTCCCAACAGGGATTATAAATTCCTTTGCTTTTATACAAAAAAAGAAAAATTCTTGCAATTTCTTTGCTAGCATAGCTGTAAGCAATATAATAACATTTCAGTTAAAAATAAAGTATGGGGAATTGAACCTGCAACCTCCATGCCACAAGGGCTCTAGGAGGGATACCAGTACAAGTAGAGCCTCTATCTTTTGCTAGAAACATAATAGAAACAAACAATAAGGAAGCCTGGGGAATGAACCTGTGTCCCAATGGTCTGTTGTTTCCAAATCCAGCACATAGCAGTGTGCCACCACTGCAGCTGCAATAGCGCAGGTACATTTCAGTAAAGTCGGTATAATCAGTTCACTATTTTGTATTGCTAAAGGAAGGCTGTCAGCAATTCAAACTGGTTAGATAAAGTTTGGACAAATGTTTTCTAAAACACATAATGTGTCCTGGACAACAACATGGAATCCTTCTTTGTTAAATAATCTATTACTTACAATGCAACTTACTAGTGAAGAATCTTTCAAAGTATATAGCTGTCCTGGGGAGAAAAGCTTTCACATTAGGATTTCAATTTTTTAGTTTAGTTCTCCTTTAACCTTTCCCTTCTGCAGGTTTGTATATTAAAGGCTGCAAGTGGTGATGTTTACTTCCGTGCCTCTGAAGGCAGTCCTTCCAAAATAACTGCCCACTCTATAGCCCCGTTCCCTTTATTTCACCAGCTACTGACGCAGGCACCCCAAAAAATTAACCATTTAATGCACCTGTTTAACATTGACAGTGCAGCTGTGGAAAAGGATGTCCATAATGACACAGCACAGTATTAAGCTTTGATTGTCTGGCCTATCACATTCTACTATTGGCAATAGAGAAGCAGCCATACCATTGGTGAATCATGCAGTGCAGTAATAAGCTGTGATTGTCTGGCCTATCACAAACTATTGGCAATAGGAAGCAGCCATACCATTGGTGAATCAGTGCAAGTAATAAGCTGTGATGGCTGGCCTATCACTATTATTATTGGAATAGGAAGCATCTATTCATAGACCGTTAGATCTGTGGTTGTGTGAAAAGTCCTAGAGTGTCGACCTAAAATTTCCCTTACTGGTCCTTGCACTTACCTTCTTCATCTGTATGGGACCTGACCAATTGGAAGACACGGAGAGCACATCTTGCTATAGGTTGGGCACAGACTGAATAGGGGGAAAATCTGAACCGGACTTAGTTGTGAAAGAATGATGTTCGCACAAGTGCTGATAGTACTAGTCAGGTGATAGCCAATACCAAGCACCAGTGCTATACATAGAGTTTTCTGTGATCAGCATTGACATAATGGTAGGAATCCAAGGAGGCTGCACTAAATAGATAAAAGAAATATAGATTTTGTTGAGGTGTTTTATCAATTTAGATTGGTTTGTGTGTTGCGCTCTATAACTGCCATCCTGGGTTACTCTGGACAGACGATTTATTGCAATGCATTATTGTCCGTGTAAAACTCACACTATTTCATGTTAACAGGTTTTACACTGATTATGGGGTGCCTGTGTGAAGGCCAAACCATGCAATAAAGTATATACTGAAACAATTACTTTGCATTACTTCATCTGTACATAGCCCTGAAGTTCACAGCCACTGTTAACACTGGATGGTGAAGTGGGTTATCTAACAGTGTCTGGTGCACTGGAGGGCTGACCCAACAGTGTCTGGAGGGCTGACCTAACAGTGTCTGGTGCACTGGAGGGCTGACCCAACAGTGTCTGGAGGGCTGACCTAACAGTGTCTGGTGCACTGGAGGGTGACCCAACAGTGTTGGTGCACTGGAGGGCTGACCCAACAGTGTCTGGAGGGCTGACCTAACAGTGTCTGGTGCACTGGAGGGCTGACCCAACAGTGTCTGGAGGGCTGACCTAACAGTGTCTGGTGCACTGGAGGGCTGACCTAACAGTGTCTGGTGCAAGTGTCTACTGAACTAGAGAGCTGACCTGGCAGTGTCTGGTGAACTGGAGGGCTGACCTGGCAGTGTCTGGTGAACTGGAGGGCTGACCTGGCAGTGTCCGGTGAACTGGAGGGCTGACTTAGCAGTGCGGGTGAAGGAGGGCGACTTAGCCGTGTGATGAACTGGAGGGCTGATCTAACAGTGGCTGGTGCACTGGAGGGCTGACCTAACAGTGTTGGTGCAAGTGTCTACGAACTAGAGAGCTGACCTGGCAGTGTCTGGGAACGGAGGGTACCTGGCAGTGGTGGTGAACTGGAGGGTGACTTAGCAGTGGCTGAAGAACTGAGGGCTGATCTAACAGTGGCTGCTGACCTAACAGAGCTCTCCAGTTACAGATGTTATTTAGTCCACCATGATCCCACCTCCAGGACATGCTGCGTGCCACATGAAAATGTAGGGGCAGCTTGAAAAGTTGGCTCAGGTGCCAAACTTTAACAGTATAAAGTATCTTTTTTAAGTTAATATGGTTTATAAACTTGATACAATGTTTCATGCCTGCCTTTAGAGGGCATTAGCCATAAAAGGAAACAAAGTTAAGTTTTTGTTGGCTTGAACAAGGATCAGTCGATCCGAAACGTTGGCATATTGTTTCAGTCTTCTGTAAAGTGAGCCGTGTGGTTTGGAATGAAATAGTTTAAAAAATCATAAAAGAGTGCTGCCTTGAATTGGATTTCGGAACAGAAGTGGACTGTTTAAAGGGGGTTTAACCATTTCACATCTAAATTTATACCCTTGGAAATAAATCTAAATAAAATCCACACCCATGTGGCTATTCTGATGTAAAGGGAAAAGGAAAGGAAGAGATGAGCATTTAAAATCTTTAAAGGAGAACTAACCAACATTTGTAAAAAACACCAATAAACTATAAAATCTCACTATAGTAATGTTTACATTTAAAGTAAATGTAAGGCTGGGTATACACAAGGTGATTTTTGGCCAAACTGACCTATATTCCGTAAATTGTTGAGATGAAAAATCGCCATTGTGATTTTCTCGCCCTGGATCGGACGAATGCATGTGGCAGTAAATCACAGCCGATAATGCGGTCGCCTATAGTGATCCGTACAGCTCACTTGGGTGAATGGTCGGTTGGTTTGAAAAAGTGCCCGTGTGAACCCAGTCAAACTTGCTGAAGAGCTGGATACAATAACTGTTTTTACAGTAACTGACCATACCCCTGACCATACAAGTAGTTCCGACACCGGCACTCTTAGTCTCGCCCAGTACCTTGTACTTCAATCCAACGTTCAGCAGCAATGTATCACACTTGCTTTTTTTAAAAACCAAAAAGCTTTATTTCCAAACTTATTTAGCCCAAACAGCTCTCATAGGCAGACTTGCGACGGCAGGATATGACGTTTTGGTCACATGAAAGGCATAGCAGGAGAACCATAAGGAGCAGAGATGTAAGGTTTATTTTAAACTACAGTTTTAAGCCAATATGGGGTTAAATCTTAGTTTTGGAGGTGGACATGCCCTTTAAGTTATTTTACATTGTACATATCCTTAAGTGAATCCTTGTTGGAAAAGGATCTTGGAGTTTGTTGGATAACAACTTAAAGGTAGCAAGCAGTGAGTGCCAGGCGCAACAGCCAGGCCAGCATGTATTTGTTATAAAGAGAGGTATGGATTCAAGGGAGGAAAATGTAATTCTCCCTCTTACAAAGCATTGGTAAGGCCTCATTTGGAATATGCAGTGCAATTTGGAATGGAAAGGGTTTAGAGAAGGGCAACTAAATTAATAAGGGCAACTAAATTAATAAGGGGATGGGGGGAATTGAATAGAAGAGAGACTGGAAAAGTTACAATTTGGACGCTGGAGAAGAGGCGCTTGCGTGGGGATAGGATTACTGTGTATAAATACATTAATGGGCATACAATAAACTACTCCGGGGCATTGTTCACCAATAGAACATGTCAGAGGACACGTGGACACCCTTAAGACTTGAAGATAAAAGTTTAGTCTTCAAGTTGGGAAAGGGTTTTTCACTGTGAGAACAGTAACACTATGGAACTGGCTTTCATTTACGTGGTGGTGCAGTGTCATCAAAAAAAGCAGAAATTCCCCGCCATATTTACCCAGTGGGGATTAACCCCAAATAATCACAGGTACACCTTCTAAATGTGCTCAAATAGTATAGAAGTTTATTTAGATAATACTATAGAACAAACAGCTTTTCTAATAAGGTAAGAGGTTTCCCCCTTCCTTATTGGGTGTGGTTTATATTAGGGTAGTTCATACATTTCGACATTAACAAGGCTGGTCAAGGGTAGTGTTAATACATGATTGAATTATGCATAGCTAATATTATCATTATACATCACACAGTGGATTTCTCAAGTTACGTAAATTACCCCTGAAAGTTTATTAACGTATAAGGCAATAATCACCCTCCAACTGGGCTGTACCGTATAACTGACTTGCCTTAATCATAAACATGAAAAATGGAATTAACACAGTTCTAGCTTGTTATAAGGCATTTACAATCCTGCAGTGTAAAAGAGGAAGTTACCATAATCTTTCTAAATGATGGGAAATTATTAGTTTTGGTTCCTACAGAAGGAATGTTTCCCCTACATACGGTAATTCTGGTGGGTTTTTGCTTCCTTGGATCATCAGTTAGGCAGTGATTGCAGTATAGGTTGTGACAGATGTCCACTAATGTGGCCCCAGGCATGGGTCAGGCTGGGCACCCCTGTGTGTACAGTAAGTAAGTGCCCTTTGTTTTTGGTTCAGTAACCATTATTTGTTTCCAGTGATAAAGATTCTGCGTCATTCACTCTATTATTAGATAAACACAGTCACATTAGCCTATCCGCTGTCAGCGCAGTGGGTATTTAAGGACTGTGGACTATACGAACATGGAACATGTGACACACACATGTGTAAGAAATTTCTGGAGCGTTGCACCATCAAGGGACATTCCATGTTTTCATATTGCTCATTCCATGAATAAATAAGACGCACTGTTACCTGTGTTATTGATAGACCAGTAACCGTTCGTGACATAGTCACGGTGGGTACAGTGCAGAGATCTAGCAGGTGATCCAGGTCAGTGCTCTTTGTACCACGCAAACTGGCGTGTGAGACTCTAACATCAGCTATTTGCTGTGGTAAGTTGCGGACTGCTGTGCGGGTCTTTAGCGATACTTGTACACAGGAGTTCCAATATTGACTAAACTCCAAATTCCACCGCAGTGCCTCCTCGTAAATGAGCACCACAGTATTCAAAGACGACATTTCGACATCACCTTGTGCTATAACCATTTCAGTGACCGCTAAATTCTCCCGATATTGATTCTTTAACCCACAACTAAAATAACAAACAGTCATAAGAAATTGTCTTGTATAAAGAGGGGAATAGATTCAAGGAGAAAAATATTTCTCCCTCTTTACAAGGCCCTGGTAAGGCCTCATTTGGAATATGCGGTGCAGTTTTGGAATCCTATCTACAAGGGACATCTGGAAATGTTAATAGCGAAACACCCAGTCGGGACAAAGTCCCCTCCTGTGTACCCACCTTAACAGTGGATTCAATACAATATAGGGTCACCAGTATTGCTGTGTATAAAGGGAGACAAAGGGGTCTCAGGACTATGACTACAACGTGCCGGATAGAAGTCCAACTAGCGAAAAGACAAGACACTGTAGCGGGGTATATCGAGTAGCCTTACAATAGGAATGCTAGTAGCAACATTCAAGGTAAGTATAGGGGCTCTCTATAGCACCAGGGCAGGATATCCAAAATGGGACAAGATCAGCCCCCGACTGTATTGTACCAGCAAAGTAAATGAAATAGTTGTAACATTCTATTTATGTTGTACGGTCGTGGCCCATTTGGGTATAAGTACCTAACGCATATGCTGGATTTACTGAATGAATGGGGTTTGCTTTCTATTAAATGTACTGACATTTGGTCTATTGCATCTTGGGTGGAAAGGTCACTTGTCTAATGATTCGCCCACGTGCCATTGTGTCCTGTGGTTAGATGTTTGTTGGCATTTTATAAAGGTGCAGACTATGGATGTCAGTGGAAGGGCTGACTAACAGGGCTGCGACTACCATCTGGCAGCACGTGCAGTTCTCTCTCGCTCTGACTCACTAATCTCACGCCCCAGATAAGGAAACACAAAGATCTCACCTGCTGCCATAATGAACAGGAAAACAGGTTTTTTAAACAAACAAACTGACATATTTTATTTGTACAGAAACACAGATTTTCAGCTGGATATTTATCTGTTAAACTACAACTCTTGGCACCCAATGACGACAGTAGCTTACCATGTAGACGGTGCAGTGCATAACTCTCCTGTAACTGTCTGAACCAAAGAGTTGTTTCTTAGAGCCCCCTCCATGTGGGCGAGTCTTGCTGTCCTCAGCACGTGAAAAGCGGGGGAGAAAGGGTCGCTCTGGATGATTTTCTCTCCTCGTTTAGGAGCAATTTCACATTCCTTTGTGCTGGGATTCCTTTGTACGATCAGGGTGACTGAGGATTTGGAGATGTGGATGCTCCTCGACTAATAAATTCAGGTGGAACACAAAGTCTGCAACATCCTCATCGCAGTCCCTGTTTACTGCAGAGAACGGGAGAGGCGTCAGTGGGTCAACCCACCCAGAAGGAGCTGGGGGGATGCACAGAGGGGGCAATAGGAGCATGGACCAGAGGGTAAATGACACAGGGGTATGGATTGAGTGGATGAAGGGTTTAGGAGGCTACTTACCCTCATATTCCCTGGAGCACCTCCTGCATAGAGTGTTGTGGTGTGAGGGTCCCAGCACATTAATCTCCTTTCCGAGTGCGAGCAGTTAACGTGGGTTGACAGTTTTCATCCGTGGGTGAGTGATTGTCAGAATAGGTTCCTGGGGGACACGGAGAACATTCTGTATCGGTCTCTGCAGTGCCTGTACCAGGAGGGAAGGGGTTACATATGTACAAGGAAAACACAGGGAAAGTGTTCTCCCAGCCGGGCGGCACAGGACTGGGAAATATATGTGCTCATTTTTACTAGTTAATTATTATTTTTCTAATATTCTAAGGGTTGACCTGCCCTTAAACTCATGCAGTATAACTACATTGAAACCAATAAAGCCTTCTTCATATTCTAATGGGAATACCAATCAGCCTGGCATCATGCTCATTCTATAGGTCAGGGATGTCTAACTTTGTCCCACTAAAACTCCCAGCATTCAGTTTGCAGAATACAGGGAGTTGTAGTTTAAAAACATCTGAAGGAACATCCTGCAGCACAGACAGTGTGACCCACACAGGTTTGCTGTGCCACCTTTTTTACAGCCTTGAGGATCTTGCAAACTTGTAAACCTGCTAAAATAACCTAGATGTTAAACTGACTACTGACCTATTGGCACCTATTAAAACTACATCTAAATTTTATTTAATCACAACAGTGTCCCTTTCAGCGGGTGGCATGAAAAAGTAGCTGGGTGGGCAGCACCCAGTTAAAGACCTGGCACAGGGCTCTATTTAGAGAAGTGAGTAGACCCAGGGCCAGCGAGATGTTAGAATGGGTTTCAGCATTGGGGTACAGAGGCCCTGTATGGGGAACAATCAGTCCTGTACCCCCATTGTCTAAAGCCTACGGAAAAGGTTGCAGTAACATAGTGCAAGAGCCACGTGGTAGAGCCCATCTAGTCACGTGGCAGTAACGTTAAAGTAGTAAATTATATATAAAACCAAATAATTGTAAATAATGAAATGAGGGTTCTAACTGCACAGAGAGTTCATCCAAGGGGGAGGTTGAACAAGGGGGAAGGGGACAAGTTCACCCAATCAAAACCCTCCTCAGGTTATCAAATGGAGAGCTAAGTGTATAACTGGGGAGAGACAGAAGAAGATAAAGAAACCTTGTAATACCAGCCAAGTAGGGAACCCCCCCCCCCAATATACATATGGTGACTATGTGTTTATATGTGTTAGTCTCTCCTTATAAGGAAATATAGTGTTGGTTGTTGTTTCCATAGAGACTGTGTTGTTCAACAATAAAATCTGTTGTTTGGTTGAACCCTCATTTCATGTTATGTATATAGATTTAATATAATAATATAAGTACTGTAACATTGTCGACCACAAGGGACTCAACCCCTCAGGTAACAGTAACACTTACCGCTCTGGGACACTCGGTAGCCAGGGCCACATTCTTTGTGCCTAACACAGAATGGGAAGCCCCGGTAGAAGCCAGGTTGGCATTCGACACACGGTGTGGGTGGCACTGCAATGCGTTTCAACCCGTTCTCTGCCCCTACAGAATACATTGCAATAGCGGCAGCTCTCCAGGTAGTTCCAGTACTGGTGTAATGATTTTCTGGCACGGACGGCATTTAGTCCGGCTGTTGGAGGTGCAGTGCATCTCTAAGATGTGCCCGGTGGGCACTGCTCACAGTCACTCTTCCCCGGTGGCATTGTCTCTCCACTTGTATGTGGGTTCACAGCCAACAGGGGAACTGGATCAGGATCATGCAAACTGTCCAAGAGAAAGGCAGGTAGGTGAGAGATGATGGAACTGGTATGAAGGTAATTA
The DNA here is from genome assembly GCA_019447015.1 of Hymenochirus boettgeri. Classification (NCBI taxonomy): domain Eukaryota; kingdom Metazoa; phylum Chordata; class Amphibia; order Anura; family Pipidae; genus Hymenochirus; species Hymenochirus boettgeri. Next base: position 101,693,860 of record CM033476.1, on the reverse strand, counting down.
AGGGAAACTAAACCATGTGTGATTTACCTGTAATAATGTGTTCCTCGTAGGGTGAGCATTGCATAACGTGGACCTGCAAAGAGACATATGGTCAATATACAAATATACATTTACAGGGTAATTCAATAAAAGTTCTTATTGTTAAAAATGGTGCTAATTTTGCCCCCAACCAATCAGATGTTAGCTTTCCGATGTTAAGTGATTTCGATTGGGTGGGGCAAAATAACACCATTTTAACAATAAGACCTTTTGCCACCAAACAGGAACAAGGACCTACATGTTATCAAAAATGAATTAAAAAACCTTGGATTGTTGGAGGTCTACACCTGTGAATACAGATCCACATACAGAGCATCCAGAAAGTATTCACAGCACATCACTTATGTTATGTTACAACCCGTAACGACAACGTGAATTCTAAACCCCATAATGACAACGCTGAATTCACCACCCAAAACCATGAAATGACAACGTGTTCTACACCCAACACCCCATAATGACGTGATTCTACAACACAAACTCTATACGAAACGTGAATTCTTACACCCCAACACTCTATAACGAAAACGTGAATTCTAACACCCAACACCCTGTAATGACAACGTGAATTACACCCCAACACCTGTAATGACAACGTGAATTCTACACCCAAACACCCTGTAAAGAAAACGTAATTCTACACCCAACACCCTGTAATGACAACGTGAATTTACACCCAAACCCTTGTATGACAAGTGAATTCTACACCCTACACCCTGTAAATGACAACGTGAATGCTACCCCAACACCCTGTAATGACAACGTGAATTCTACACCCAACACCCTGTAATGACAACGTGAATTCTACACCCTGTAATGACAACGTGAATTCTACACCCAACACCCTGTAATGACAATGTGAATTCTACCACCAACACCTGTAATGACAACGTGAATTTACACCCAACACCTGAATGACAACGTTAACTACACCCAAACACCCTGAAATGACAATGTGAATTCTCACCCAACACCCTGTAATGACAATGTGAATTCTACACCCAACACCAGTAATGACAACGTGAATTCTACACCCAACACCCTGAAATGGACACTAATTCTACACCAACACCCCCTGGAAATGACAATGTGAATTCTACACCCAACACCCTGTAATGACATGTGAATTCTACACCCAAAACCCAGTAATGACAACGTGAATTCACACACCCAACACCATGTAATGACAACGTGAATTCTAACAAACAACAACCATAATGACACCAATACTGTATACTGAATAATGCAAGGGCTATAATCAACACACTATAACGTAATAATATCACCCACCGATTACAAGGTTAAAATCACCACTATTTTAATGTAATGATTACACTCTATACTGTACAAGGTTAAAACTGCACACTCTATATAGTATAATGTAAGGTTATAATCACATACTGTACAAGGTATAATCACACAGACTATTAAATGTATGGTTATAATCACACACTGTATAAGGTTATAATCACACTATTATAAAGATTACACTCACATACTGTACAAAGGTATAATCGCAACAAATATTAATATGTTAAAGATCAATCAGTACATGTAGGTTAAATTTATAAATCTTTTTATAATTTAATTCTATATCTTAGGTTATAAACACTATAATGTAAGGGTTATAATCCACTATATAATGTAATGGTTTTAATCATACTATATAAATGTAATGGCTATATCATACTATTACAGATATGTAATGGTTATAATCATAATGTATAAGGTTATAATCACACAGGCCTTTTTAATGACTGGGTTACACACACTGTATAAGGTTACAATCATACACACAATTATAATTAATGGTTACAATCACACACATGTATATAATAACAATATAAAAAATCAACTCAATGGTTTTCAATGTCACACACAGAGCGCAACTTACCTGTAGGTAGTTCCATTCTCAGTCGGTAGTCATTTAAATCCCCAGGGTTGGTGACTAATTTAATGACAAATCGATTACTCAACAGAGACTGGGTTTCCATCACCTCAGGGAACATGTGACACGATCCTTTCAGTGTTGGATTGCAAGTGATCACTGGATGATCCAATAAGTTAGACCCACAAATCCACATTACAACAGAACAGTGATTCTTATTAACCTTTATATATGAACACAGATACATAACTGATAAACATGTATATACAGAGGAACAGACACAAAACCTACAGCCCAAAGTCTATATCGTGACCACCTAACAGACCTGGGACTGGCCCCACCCACAGCGACCCATTCACTGATCCCTTCTCCTCAGTAAATCCTTCCAGTTTGTCCACTTGGTTGAAGTTCCACACTGGGAAGAGACTTGTTTTTCTATGAAAGAAAGAAAACGGAAGGGTTATGGGAAAAATCTCCAAGGACTATCTGGCTCCGGGGATTCGTGTAACCCTCACTACCTTTAGCTCTGTTTTTCCAACACGTCAACAGCTGTGTAAATTACAACAGGACATTATAGAGATATCGCCTGACTCGCGCCGCATTCACTGCACAGAGCTGGTCGTAGGAAAAGAAGCCCAAGTCAGGTTTAGCGTGTACAACTGCCACATGGTTTACGGCCCCAGCCAACCATACAATCGTCCAACCAGCGTGGGCCGAAACATAATGCCTAAATTCTACCCACGTGTGAGGAAGTGGGGCAGATCATCCTCCCCACGGGGTTCTGGTTAGAACACAAGTTTTTAGTTTACATCGAGTGACATTATCATACGATGCCACTACTGTCAGCGGAGGTCAATTGAGTTTATCATCAGCTCGTGTGTAACGTCCCTTCGATCGGCTACCCGCCTGGTATGGTCCCACCATTCTGTTACAGAAACACAGTAAAGGGTAAAAAAAAAACACCAAAAGAGAAACAACAAGAGAGACCGTGGTCAAAGTTCCGACATGGACATCAGTACTGAAAGGCGACTTGCCGGGCCCCTAGACGGGTCTTCCTACCTCCCAATATTGTTTCTGTGAGGAGCACCAGCCCAAAGATAACGGACTTCTGCAGTCTTCTCCTGCTGCTCCAGCACTATCATTTATATACAGGAATAGTCCAGGACTAACCTGCAAATGAAATGATGTAATGACGCTGTAAGCTTCCACCCAACATAAATTTACCCCCTGCACCAGGTACTGTTCCATAGTTAAGATATTTTTCAGTATAGATATCTGTTCACTCATTACATGTTTTCGGGACGTCCATTGGGATAATAATGAGAGTCGGAGACTAAACGTGAGGTGTTCTGTGTGCGTTTTTATACATGTTGTACATGACCCGATGTTGGTGACAGATCATGGCTGATCGTAATCTAGGCAGGGGCCGGAGAAGATCAAACATGATTGGACCCAATTTGGGGTATTAACTACCTGTAGGACATTAATAGGATCACTGGCCATTTATATGCATTTGCACCTGGGGAATATTAAATGTTGTGGTAAATAAAACGAACCGGATTAATTCCATTGTCTGCTGGACAGCAATGTTGCGTAACAGGATACAATCACAACACCAACGTACAACGTTTCCCTTGTCCTCCGCCAGGCTAGATCACAACCTCTTAGGAATCCGTAATGAGTCCCAGATTCAAGTGCCCACAAAGACCAATGCGGATTTTAGGCAAATGCGGGTGGATACAAAGGATGGCTATTATCTGGTATTCTCCCCTTTTCCATTCCCATGGACGCCTACTGGGATACGGAATCGGACACCTTAATACACACTCACCTTGTAGAGAAACGACCTGTCATATTCAGGAGAGAGCCAATAATTCCTTATGGATGGCTCCCTACACACGTACTGAAGTTATTATGTGGAAACCGGCGACAAAACGAGTACAAAACATGCTTCCAATGCAGTTTTGTTAATGTATGTGGCCGTTGGGCTGCCTCCTCCTGAACAAGTTTAAACTGCATTTGGGCACCTTGGTATGAAATATATGAACCCCCCGAGGCAAGAACACGACTGAAGAAAACAATGTGATACCCTGAGTCATAAGGCGATTATACCTTCTTCACATACTACAGAATCCACAACTGCCAATTACCCCCCCCCTCAGTAACGAACCATCCCTCTTCCATAACAAATACTAACCGAACGTGGTAAGCCTTACGCTAGTAACCCTGCGCTCTCTTAAAGTGGCCAGACGCTATAACTGATGTATACAATGATCACTATATACCCACACTACCTTGTCGCTTATATCTCGGTATGATTCTCCGGTTAACATTATTACTACATATATAAATAGTTATATCACGTATAAATAAAGAAACAACGTTACAGTACCTGCGTGATTGAGACAAGACTAAAGCCTAATTTCCTCCATTGGTTTTGTCAAGGACAACATTAGCTACCAGCATAGTTGGTAAAAACCAGTTTATGGAAGCCTGAGCCGAGATCTTACCCATGCTCCAGCATGCTTTTATACCTTCCTTTCTTCCAAAGCCTATCTGGGGCAACGCTCCACACCATCGAGGAATACCATCAGGTGCCAAGCTACGATAACGGCAACCCCCAAACCAAGCTCTTGCATCTCCATCTGATCTGCAAGATCTCAGCTAGACACGGCTTAGAGACACAATGGAGAGGCTCTATACATGGGAACCTCCACACGCTCCTCATCCCAATCCAACCAGCCCGGTATGGTACTCCTCAGCCAGAGACTACCACAGCCATCCACAGTAGGGACAACAAACACCACCCAGAGGTCAGCCGATATGTGTGCGCTCAGAATAGGCACAGATGCCGGATTTGGTAGGTATATAGCAGGCCATATCCATAAGTAGTTGCTGCTGTAGCTAATAACTTGGCGCCACCACAACTAATGAAAAGAGCCCCTGAGCCTAACATGATACACGCACCTCCATTCATTTTATATCAGTGAAGACACGATTTGACCAATCAGGACTACACTGGGACGCTAACTCTAGTAGGTAATATACCACTGCCTCGTCCAATCAATAATGTTGTGACAATTCTGCAGCTGTGTGGCCGCTTAGAATCAACAGGGATCAATGATATGGTATTGTTTAAAATGGTGACTCATTTTTACCCCAAACCAATCAGATGTTATTTAACTATTGAAATCTGATTTGCACATGTTTTCGATAAGGCAACCAAACCTGGGGGTTTGTGTCCACGAGCCCAGTGAGCCATTATCTTCAAAAGAAGTTAACCCCCTTGTACTGTGAAGGAGTACAGTTTGGGAGTTGCGTCAGGTCTACACAACCATTGACTTAATCCACGCCATGGAAAACATTACCCATTCCTTCATGCGTAAATATGGAAGTGCCTGAAGTTGGGAAGGTGGGGTTGTCTCGGAGATCTCTTGATGGCAAGGGGAAAGAAATAATAAAGGACTAGTACAGAGTAGATTACGAGGGAAACATAGAAAATCTAAAGCAGAAAAGAGGAAGTGAATTATGGGACAGGAGACGACCCCCCAATTGACCCATCAAGTTCATCACCTCATCAGTTCTCTTTCTTTCTGGATCTCTAACGTGGTCCATTGACAATAAAATTAATCGGTGTTCCAGGGTTTGGGGGTCCCGGTCACATCACCGTGGGGATGGATTTCTTTTTCGTTTAGACAGTGTCCGTCTCCAATCAAACCCTCACACACTAACATTAAACAGCTTCTTCTGTGATGTGGGGGCGCACAAACCAGGAAAATCGTGCTAACGGCAGGAAAACTAATTTAGAATGGCGCCCCCCATGCCAAGCCTGTGGAACAGCAATAGTCATGCAGCTTAATGCGTTTCTAAACTGCATAACAAGTTTATTCTTGAGTGGTGGCGCACGGACAGATAGTTCTTGCGACATAGGGAACCTGCGGAAAAGTTGTGTTTGTTTGAGGTCTGCTAACTCAAACATAACGGGGAACTACATGGGACAACATCCCAATACCTTATCACTATGATTTATACGGTGGAGACAGTTATTGGTCAACAATTGTTATCGTCTCACGTTTCTAAGTAGGGACCATATAAACATGTCTGGTTGAGACTGAACAATCTCACAGATGATAGTTGTTTCGCCATGAAGATTGTAAAAGCAGTTCAGGTTTACCATTTAAAATGAGCCATGGATTACTCTGTAGGTGCAACTATAAGAAGTCTGTTATGAAAGTTCAGCAATACAACTTTCGAACCTTCATTCCTGCTTTCAACGCCATAGATGGAAGTCTGTTTGTTGAGAGAAGTTGCGTCTGGCGTTGTTCTATTTTTAAGTGCTTCCTCCTTCCTTAACCTTGGTGGTACTACACTGAGACTATGAGTGATCTTGATATCCCTATACCCTATCTTTATTAGGATTCATATTTTAGTATTAGTAAACCATATTTGTGTTGTTATTCACATCCCACCCTATACTTGGCTACTTAGGTTTTATTTTCATATATATTCTATTTCAGGTGGTTTCCTCATCTTTCTATATACCAATATAAAGACCCTTATTAGGGGTGTTGTGGGTGATAGGGGGATGTGTTTTTATAATACACATTTGCACTTTATCTGATCTATGTTCTTGATTGAGAATGTTGGAAACCTGTTATTAAGATTGTATTTTGCACCTAATTTTAGTAGAGTCCCTTTTCCACTCAGTTTTCCTGTACTTTTATGTTATCTTTTCTGAGTGGGGGTGGAACCTCCATCAGGTGGCTCCAGTGCCCATCGTCTCTCTTTATCACACTTCCTCGTTTCCACCCGCTTGTGTAACCATGTTGAGAAGCCATTTTACTGACTAATCCTAAGTTGTATAATCAACCCCCCCCCAACATCAATCTTTTAAACAGCTATTTTCAGTATCAAACCTATTGCACCCAGGCTCCTGTGGAAAACTAGAAGCAAAGTGCCTGTCTTAAAAAAGATCCATTGAGTCACTGAGTGGACACTGATGACACCAGTTGGCTGTTGCAGGAGACCATTGTTTTTTGTAAACAGTAAAAGGGTATTCAATAAAAGTTCTTATGGGTGGTGAAAATGGTGCTAATTTTGCCCCCACCAATCGATCTTATTTGTTTGGGGGCAAATTAGCACCATTTCAACGGATAAGAACTTTTATGTGAAAACCCTGATAGTCTTTAATGAGCAGTTTGGCCAGGTCAAAGGGTGGAGCAAGGGGCAGATGAGTTTCCTAGCCACGAAAGGTAAGCAGGTGAGTGTTTATCTTTGTCAGTTTTACTTTTGACGCGTCTTACTGTTTAATTCTGGATGTCTATGACAAACTACACTCATTTAGCAGGCTGTAATGCTCTGGCAATCGTGAATCAATTGCCACAATTTCACATAACCTTAGCTCATATTATCGCTAACTCGTTTGTAGCGATGATAAGGCCATGGAAAGCGCTGGAAATGGAGGGTCCCAGAGCTCTGTCAACTGATTCAAGTAAAGAGGCTCGGAAGTTACCTGCGGAGGCCTGATCCAAGTAGAAAAAAAAGCAAATGGATACTGGAACAAGATGCCTGGCTTCAGCCAAGTCTATTAACCACGTGCACACTGCAGAAAGACTACTCTGACACATTATAGGAAAACGTTCAAATTACGAGAGGAGACATTTCTGGATCAAACCATTCAAGGGACTGGCAAATTTCAGCACGAGACTGACCTGTATTGGGAAATAACAGGACAGAGGAACGGGACCAATGGATCGGGCAGAGATTATATGGCTATAAATAATTTTTATATAAAATGTTACAGGCTAACCAGTATAACCGATAGAGAACGTAATTATTACCCTAATCATTGAGAAATATAATAATACAATAGTTACAATGTCGATACTGTGACCCAGATAACAGCATAATTAGTAACGATCCTTCCAAAATATGAATAATATAATAATACAATATTACAATGTGTCCTATTACCAGATAACAGTCTAGTTAGTAAACGTCCTTAGGGGTAAATAGGGTGTCTGACCCTTACTGGGGTAAATAGGGTGTCTGACCCTTACTGGGGTAAATAGGGTGTCTGACCCTTACTGGGGTAAATAGGGTGTCTGTCCATTGCTGATAATTGTGTGATCACCCCACAGGGATGCGCCATGTACACACTGTTGTCTGGGCTGTACAAGTACGTGTTTCAGAAGGATGAATACTGTATCCTTATCCTGGGCCTGGACAATGCAGGGAAAACAGTGAGTATCCCAGATTCTTCCCTGCCTGTGCAGAAGGATCCGATCAGACTAAATGTAATTACAATGGATAGAAATAATAATATAGTGTGATAGGAACATTGGATGGACCGGTAGATATAGGGGTGGTAGGACTCCACAGTAGTGTATTTCCTGCTGTCCGACGTCAATATCATGTCATTTCTGTGTTTATTTTCCCAGACATTCTTGGAACAAACTAAAATCCAGTTCTGTAGGAACTATAAGGGGATGAATCTGTCGAAGATCACTACAACCGTTGGACTGAACAGTAAGTTTCCCTCCATGGGCTCTATAGAAACAAGACCATGTCCCTATCTGATAGACAGTAGGTAAATCCCTATTGCAACTCTGTTGGGAAATAATTGACAATATTTTAGACCAGAAGGGAACGTGGCCAATGTAAAATCACATGATTGGGCAACATTTTTTGCCACGTCCTATTTTATTTTGTGGAAAAAAAATTTGCTTCCACACGGTGACCATGACGTGTTTACTCTCTAGTAAGTGGTACTTACCCGTCTCCATGACGTGTTTACTCTCTAGTAAGTGGTACTTACCCGTCTCCATGACGTGTTTACTCTCTAGTAAGTGGTACTTACCCGTCTCCATGACGTGTTTACTCTCTAGTAAGTGGTACTACCCGTCCCATGACGTGTTTACCTCTAGTAAGTGGTACTTACCCGTCTCCATGACGTGTTTACTCTCGTAAGTGGTACTTACCGTCTCCATGACGTGTTTACTCTCTAGTAAGTGGATTTACCCGTCCATGACGTGTTTACTCTCTAGTAAGTGGTACTTACCCGTCTCCATGACGTGTTTACTCTCTAGTAAGTGGTACTTACCCGTCTCCATGACGTGTTTACTCTCTAGTAAGTGGTACTTACCCGTCTCCATGACGTGTTTACTCTCTAGGAAGTGGTACTTACCCGTCTCCATGATGTTTACTCTCTAGTAAGTGGTACTTACCCGTCTCCATTACGTGTTTTCCAGTTGGTACTATCGATGTAGGGAAAGTCCGTCTGATGTTTTGGGATCTTGGTGGACAAGAGGAGTTGCAGTCTCTGTGGGATAAGGTAAGAGGCCATTCATGTGTTATGACTAAGGGGCTGTGTTGTAAAACCACTCCTATGACATCAATGGGCCGATACCATGCAGTACCAAAAAACTACCGATACCAGTTGTGCTTTTCAACCGTGATATTGGAAAACCCGGATATCGACCCTTTGTAAATACCGCCCTGTACAACACTGATGTGCTTTTACTTTCTGGGCAGTACTATGCAGAGTCCCACGGGGTGATTTACGTCATTGACTCCACAGATGAAGCCCGTCTGTCGGAATCCAAGCGTGCCTTTGGTCAGTATACCTCTTCTCTATTGTATATTCACTTCTGTATCTACCTCCTTTGGACCCTCTCCCCATGGCTCTCTGTTGATCTGTTCACTGGTTCCACTGCAAGTTGCCCCGATATCTTTATGCTTTTTCCTACTGTTTAGTCCATTAACCCTGTGTCCTCCCCCCAGAGCGGATGATCAGCAGTGAAGCTCTAGAAGGGGTCCCAATTCTGGTCCTGGCAAACAAGCAGGATGTGGAGGTAATATACAGGGGACACCACCCAAGCCCCCTGCCCATCTTACTGTACAAAGCAAATGTAACAGGCCTAGTGGGGCCTTTATTTGGATCAGCCAGCAGAGGGAGCCCATAGCCTAGTCCTGGACTTTAACGCTTTACTGTCCCTTTTACAGTGTAGATTATAAGTTAGGTCTTTTGTCATGGGGGGTGAAATAAAAGGTTTCCAGGTTATTAATCTACAGTAACCAAACAGATGTCTAACTGCAGTAATACACTGAAAAAACAAATATTCCCTCTACACAATATGCCTCAAAAATAAAGCAGGGAAATGGCCTGGATCCCACCAGCCAAATAAAACTAATCACCCAATAACCCCATTGGATGTATTCACAAGTAACCAGTGTTATTCATACACAATATAAACCAATGGAACAATTGGTACTAGCTACAAAACACTTCTTATCACAATACCCGTCAAAATATAGTTCATATATTCGTATTAAAGCCAATTGACTGTTCCCAGTCCTTGCATTTGGACACCTACTGAAATAGTTAATAGCCTTATAGTTCAGTATTAAACGTTACCTCTGTTGGATACAATCTGTTTGGATGGATACACAGTATACACCTAATCCTCTAATAGGTGTGGACTAGAACAGAACTGTCCAAATGCAGTGAATTGGCTTTTATGGATTTTAATCGTTTTCTACATTTTGAAGGGTAAGTTATATATAGTTTTTACAAGCGATTATTAGGCTGGCCAGACACTATTTTGATAAGAAGTGTTTTGTAGCTAGTACCAATTGTTCCGTTGGTTTTATTGTGTATGAATAACACTGGTTACTTGTGAACACATCCAATGGGGTATTGGGTGATTGGTCTAACTGCAGTAGCTCAGTTAATAGATAACATCTGTAAATGAATAGCACCTAGTATTGTATCAGCCCCTATATGTGGGGTGCCCTGTGTATTTAGTAAACCAGGCCATGCACAGACTGGGAAGGGCTGATGTTTGGAGGGATTGTGAATTGAATTCATGTCATTGTGTTCCCAGGGCTGCCTGTCCATCCCAGAGATAAAGACTGCATTCAGCGACTGTATCAATAAGATAGGCAGGAGGGATTGCCTGACACAGGCCTGCTCTGCACTCTCAGGGTGAGTCACGTCATAGGGGTGGTAGTTGCTGGTAACAAATATGGCAGAATTCATGTCAATAGAAGTCTGCTGGGTGTATAAAGGAGGGGGGGCATGGGTTAAAAGATCCCTAAGTGGGCTGTTGGGGGGTCAGTATCTCTATGAATTATATTGGGATCATCATCTCTTAACAGGAAGGGGCTGAATGAAGGGGTGGAGTGGATGGTAAAATGTGTGGTGAGGAACATTCACCGCCCTCCCAGACAGAAGGACATCACATAGGAACCCTCACCGATTCACTGACCCTTATGTGTATATAAAGATTCTCTCGGCCTCCTGGGAACGCGAACTGACATAACAGGAAGTGGATTGGTTACCAGTATCATGTGCAGTGTGATGTCAGGACTTGCTGTAAACACTCCAGAAAGGAATGTACCATACAGTGTATTAATGGGGTGACACCAGGTGGCTCTGTGCTTTATCTCTACCCTTATCCAGTAGCTGGTGGTAAAATCCTCCCTTCCCTTTAATTCACGTTACTCGTTAAACATTCCCGTCTTGACTACATTAATCCCTACGTACATTGCCGTATTCTACATGTGACTCCATGACCTCTGCCATTGTCTGAACCCACAAACTGCTCCTCATCTTTCTTGAAAATAAAGGAATGAAACATCTTGGTTGGACTTGGCGTGGTTGTTAATCAAAGGGCCAGACCCTGAAACATGTCCGTTCTACCTTATGAGATTTAAAGGGCACATCTACACCAAAAATATCTTTAATTGTAGGCAAGGTTCAGTATAACTCACCTTGTGAGAGATTGCAGGCCGTATTGAGCACATCCAGGTCTCTCCAGGAGGGGCTGTCACAGCGGGATACTGTCTGCAAAGATAAGTACTTCTATATTAAAAGGGGAACTGAAGTCTCCAGACAACATTGCCCCAATAGGAAGAGCACATTCACAAAGATACAAAAAGCTGCGTTTCACTGCTCCCTTTGCTGTGCAGGCCGAGTGATTTCTGAAAATAGCCTGTGGGTAGTAGGGGTCAGCTCCCATAATTCACCTTATCGGGGAGCACCAGTACACTTCACAGGAAGCTGCAGCCAATCATGTTACAGCTCAGTGATCATCACTCCTTCTGACACAGAAAACAGATTTCAGTGCGGTTTTTGTGTAAACACACTACAAATGCTCCTGTCCCTAACAGGGATTATAAATTCCTTTGCTTTCTATACAAAAAAAAGAAAAATTATCTTGCAATTTCTTTGCTAGCATAGCTGTAAGCAATATAATAACATTTCAGTTAAAAATAAAAGTATGGGGAATTGAACCTGCAACCTCCATGCCACAAGGGCTACTAGGAGGGATACCAGTACAAGTAGAGCCTCTATCTTTTGCTAGAAACATAATAGAAACAAACAATAAGGAAGCCTGGGGAATTGAACCTGTGTCCCAATGGTCTGTTTGTTTCCAAATCCAGCACTATAGCAGTGTGCCACCACTGCAGCTGCAATAGACGCAGGTACATTTCAGTAAATGTCGGTATAATCAGTTCACTATTTTGTATTGCTAAAGGAAGGCTGTCAGCAATTCAAACTGGTTAGATAAAGTTTGGACAAATGTTTTCTAAACACATAATGTGTCCTGGCAACAACATGGAATCCTTCTTTGTTAAATAATCTATTACTTACAATGCAACTTACTAGTGAAGAATCTTTCAAAGTATAGCTGTCCTGGGGAGAAAAGCTTTCACATTAGGATTTCAATTTTTTTAGTTTAGTTCTCCTTTAACCTTTCCCTTCTGCAGGTTTGTATATTAAAGGCTGCAAGTGGTGATTGTACTTCCTGTGCCTCTGAAGGCAGTCCTTCCAAAATAACTGCCCACTCTATAGCCCCGTTCCCCTTCATTTCACCAGCTACTGACGCAGGCACCACAAAAAATTAACCATTTAATTGCACCTGTTTAACATTGACAGTGCAGCTGTGGAAAAGGATGTCCATAATGACACAGCACAGTATTAAGCTTTGATTGTCTGGCCTATCACATTCTACTATTGGCAATAGGAAGCAGCCATACCATTGGTGAATCAGTGCAGTAAATAAGCTGTGATTGTCTGGCCTATCACAATCTACTATTGGCAATAGGAAGCAGCCATACCATTGGTGAATCAGTGCAGTAATAAGCTGTGATTGGCTGGCCTATCACTATTTATTATTGGCAATAGGAAGCATCTATTCATAGACCGTTAGATCTGTGGTTGTGTGAAAAGTCCTAGATGTGTCGACCTAAAATTTCCCTTACTGGTCCATTGCACTTCCACCTTCTTCATCTGTATGGGACCTGACCAATTGGAAGACCCGGAGAGCACATCTTGCTATAGGTCTGGGCACAGACTGAATAGGGGGAAAATCTGAACCGGACTTAGTTGTAAAGAATGATGTTCGCACAAGTGCTGATAGTACTAGTCAGGTGATATAGCCAATACCAAGCACCAGTGCTATACATAGGATTTTTCTGTGATCAGCATTGACATAATGGTAGGAATCCAAGGATGGCTGCACTAAATAGATAAAAGAAATATAGATTTTGTTGAGGTGTTTTTATCAATTTAGATTGGTTTGTGTGTGTGCGCTCTATAACTGCCATCCTGGGTTACTCTGGACAGACGATTTATTGCAATGCATTATTGTCCGTGTAAAACTCACACTATTATCATGTTAACAGGTTTTACACTGATTATGGGGTGCCTGTGTGAAGGCCAAACAATGCAATAAAGTATATACTGAAACAATTACTTTGCATTATCTTCATCTGTACATAGCCCTGAAGTTCACAGCCACTGTTAACACTGGATGGTGAAGTGGGTTATCTAACAGTGTCTGGTGCACTGGAGGGCTGACCCAACAGTGTCTGGAGGGCTGACCTAACAGTGTCTGGTGCACTGGAGGGCTGACCCAACAGTGTCTGGTGCACTGGAGGGCTGACCCAACAGTGTCTGGAGGGCTGACCTAACAGTGTCTGGTGCACTGGAGGGCTGACCCAACAGTGTCTGGTGCACTGGAGGGCTGACCTAACAGTGTCTGGTGCAAGTGTCTACTGAACTAGAGAGCTGACCTGGCAGTGTCTGGTGAACTGGAGGGCTGACCTGGCAGTGTCTGGTGAACTGGAGGGCTGACCTGGCCAGTGGTCGGTGGTGCACTGGAGGCTGATACGCAGTGGCTGGTGAACTGGAGGGCTGACTTAGCAGTGGCTGATGAACTGGAGGGCTGATCTAACAGTGGCTGGTGCACTGGAGGGCTGACCTAACAGTGTCTGGTGCAAGTGTCTACTGAACTAGAGAGCTGACCTGGCAGTGTCTGGTGAACTGGAGGGCTGACCTGGCAGTGGCTGGTGAACTGGAGGGCTGACTTAGCAGTGGCTGATGAACTGGAGGGCTGATCTAACAGTGGCTGCTGACCTAACAGAGCTCTCCAGTTCACCAGATGTTATTTAGTCCACCATGATCCCACCTCCACAGGACATGCTGCGTGCCACATGAAAATGTAGGGGCAGCTTGAAAAGTTTGGCTCAGGTGCCAAACTTTTAACAGTAAAGTATCTTTTTTAAGTTAATATGTGTTTATAAACTTGATACAATGTTTCATGCCTGCCTTTAGAGGGCATTAGCCATAAAAGGAAACAAAGTTAAGTTTTTGTTGGCTTGACAAAGGATCAGTCGATCCGAAACGTTGCATATTGTTTCAGTCTTCTGTAAAGTGAGCCGTGTGGTTTGGAATGAAATAGTTTAAAAATCTATAAAAGAGTGCTGCTCTTGAATTGGATTTCGGAACAGAAGTGGACTGTTTTTAAAGGGGGGTTTAACCATTTCACATCTAAATTTATACCCTTGGGAAATAAATCTAAATAAAATCCACACCCATGTGGCTTAATTCTGATGTAAAAGGGAAAATGGAAAGGAAGAGATGAGCATTTAAAATCTTTAAAGGAGAACTAAACCAACATTTGTAAAAACACCAATAAACTATAAAATCTCACTATAGTAATGTTTACTTTAAAGTAAATGTAAGGCTGGGTATACACAAGGTGATTTTTTGGCCAAACTGACCTATATTCCGTAAATTGTTTGAGATGAAAAATCGCCATTGTGATTTTTCTCGCCCTGGATCGGACGAATGCATGTGGCAGTAAATCACAGCCGATCATGCGGTCGCCTATAGTGATCCGTACAGCTCACTTGTGGTGAATGGTCGGTTGGTTTGAAAAATGTGCCCGTGTGAACCCAGTCAAACTTGCTGAAGAGCTGGATACAATAACTGTTTTTACAGTAACTGACCATACCCCTGACCATACAAGTAGTTCCGACACCGGCACTCTTAGTCTCGCCCAGTACCTTGTACTTCAATCCAACGTCTCAGCAGCACTGTATCACACTTGCTTTTTTTTAAAAACCAAAAAGCTTTATTTCCAAACTTATTTAGCCCAAACAGCTCTCATAGGCAGACTTGCGACAGGCAGGATATGACGTTTTGGGTCACATGAAAGGCATAGCAGGAGAACCATAAGGAGCAGAGATGTAAGGTTTATTTTAAACTACAGTTTTAAGCCAATATGGGGTTAAATCTTAGTTTTGGAGGTGGACATGCCCTTTAAGTTATTTTTACATTGTACATATCCTTTAAGTGAATCCTTGTTGGAAAAGGATCTTGGAGTTTTGTTGGATAACAACTTAAAGGTAGCAAGCAGTGAGTGCCAGGCGGCAACAGCCAGAGCCAGCATGGTATTGTCTTGTATAAAGAGAGGTATGGATTCAAGGGAGGAAAATGTAATTCTCCCTCTTTACAAAGCATTGGTAAGGCCTCATTTGGAATATGCAGTGCAATTTTGGAATGGAAAGGGTTTAGAGAAGGGCAACTAAATTAATAAGGGCAACTAAATTAATAAGGGGATTGGGGGAACTTGAATATGAAGAGAGACTGGAAAAGTTACAATTATGGACGCTGGAGAAGAGGCGCTTGCGTGGGGATAGGATTACTGTGTATAAATACATTAATGGGCCATACAATAAACTATCCGGGGCATTGTTCACCAATAGAACATGTCAGAGGACACGTGGACATCCCTTAAGACTTGAAGATAAAAAGTTTAGTCTTCAAGTTGGGAAAGGGTTTTTCACTGTGAGAACAGTTAACACTATGGAACTGTCTTTCATTGGACGTGGTGGTGGCAGTGTCATCAAAAAAAGCAGAAATTCCCCGCCATATTTACCCAGTGGGGATTAACCCCAAATAATCCACAGGTACACCTTCTAAATTGTGCTCAAATAGTATAGAAGTTTATTTCAGATAATACTCATAGAACAAACAGCTTATTCTAATAAGGTAAGAAGGTTTCCCCCTTCCCTTATTGGGTGTGGTTTATATTAGGGTAGTTCATACATTTCGACATTAACAAGGCTGGTCAAGGGTACGTGTTAATACATGATTGAATTATGCATAGCATAATAATTATCATTATACATCACACAGTGTATTTCTCAAGTTACTGTAAATTACCCCTGAAAGTTGTATTAACGTATAAGGCAATAATCACCCTCCAACTGGGCTGTACTGTATAACTGACTTTGCCTTTAATCATAAACATGAAAACTGGAATTTAACACAGTTCTAGCTTGTTATAAGGCATTTTACATCCTGCAGTGTAAAAGAGGAAGTTACCATAATCTTTCTAAATGATGGGAAATTATTAGTTTGGTTCCTACAGAAGGAATTGTTTCCCCCTACATACGGTAATTCTGGTGGGTTTTTTGCCTTCCTCTGGATCATCAGTTAGGCAGTGAATTGCAGTATAGGTGGTGTACAGAATGTCCACTAATGTGGCCCCAGGCATGGCTCAGGCTGGGCACCCCTGGTGTACAGTAAGTAAGTTGCCCTTTAGTTTTTGGTTCAGTAACCATATATTGTTTCCAGTGATAAAGATTCTGCGTCATTCACTCTATTATTAGATAAACACAGTCACATTAGCCTATCCGCTGTCAGCGCAGTGGGTATTTAAGGACTGTGTGACTATTACGTAACATGGAACATGTGACACACAATGTGTAAGAAATTTCCTGGAGCGTTGACACATCAAGGGACATTCCCATGTTTTCATATTGCTCATTCCATGTAAATAAAGACTGCACTGTTACCTGTGTTATTGATAGACCAGTAACCGTTTCCGTGACATAGTCACGGTGGGTACAGTGCAGAGATCTAGCAGGTGATTCCAGGTCAGATGCTCTTTGTACAACGCAAACTGGCGTTTGAGACTCTAACATCAGCTATTTGCTTGTGGTAAGTTGCGGACTGCTGTGCGGGTCTTTAGCGATACTTGTACACAGGAGTTCCAATATTGACTATAACTCCAAATTCCACCGCAGTGCCTCCTCGTAAATGAGCACCACAGTATTCAAAGACGACATTTCCGACATCACCTTGTGCTATAACCATTTCAGTGACCGCTAAATTCTCCCGATATTGATTCTTTAACCCACAAACTAAAAATAACAACAGTCATAAGAAATTGTCTTGTATAAAGAGGGGAATAGATTCAAGGGAGAAAAATATTATTCTCCCTCTTTACAAGGCACTGGTAAGGCCTCATTTGGAATATGCGGTGCAGTTTTGGAATCCCATATACTAAAGGGACATCTTGGAAATGTTAATAGCGAACACCCAGTCGGGACAAAGTCCCCTCCTGTGTACCCACCTTAACAGTGGATTCAATACAATATAGGGTCACCAGTATTGCTGTGATAAAGGGAGACAAAGGGGTCTCAGGACTATGACTACACGTGCCGGATAGAAGTCCAACTAGCGAAAAGACAAGACACTGTAGCGGGGTATATCGAGTAGCCTTACAATAGGAATGCTAGTAGCAACATTCAAGGTAAGTATAGGGGCTCTCTATAGCACCAGGGCAGGATATCCAAAATGGGACAAGATCAGCCCCCAGACTGTATTGTACCAGCAAAGTAAATGAAATAGTTGTAACATTTCTATTATAGTTTGTACGGTCGTGTGGCCCATTTGGGTATAATGTACCTAACGCATATGCTGGATTTACTGAATGAATGGGGTTTGCTTTCTATTAAATGTACTGACATTTGGTCTATTTGCATCTTGGGTGGAAAGGTCACTTGTCTAATGATTTCGCCCACGTGCCATTGTGTCCTGTGGTTAGATGTTTGTTGGCATTTTATAAAGGTGCAGACTATGGATGTCAGTGGAAGGGCTGACTAACAGGGTGCGACTACCATCTGGCAGCACGTGCAAGTTCTCTCTCGCTCTGACTCACTAATCTCACTGCCCCAGATAAGGAAACACAAAGATCTCACCTGCTGCCATAATGAACAGGAAAACAGGTTTTTTTAAACAAACAAACTGACATTTTTATTTGTACAGAAACACAGATTTTCAGCTGGATATTTATCTTGTTAAACTACAACTCTTGGCACCCAATGACAGACAGTAGCTTACCATGTAGCCGGTGCAGTGCTAACTCTCCTGTAACTGTCTGAACCAAAGAGTTGTTTCTTTAGAGCCCCCTCCATGTGGGCGAGTCTTGCTGTCCTCAGCACGTGAAGAAGCTGGGGGAGAAAGGGTCGCTCTGGATGATTTTCTCTCACTTCGTTTAGGAGCAATTTCACATTCCTTTGCTGCTGGGACTTCCTTTTTGATCGATCAGGGTGACTGAGGATTCTCTGGAGATGCTGCAGCTCTCCGACTAATAAATTCAGGTGGAACACAAAGTCTGCAACATCCTCATCGCAGTCCCGGTTTACTGCAGAGAACGGGAGAGGCGTCAGTGGGTCAACCCACCCAGAATGGAGCTGCGGGGGATGCACAGAGGGGGCAATAGGAGCATGGACCAGAGGGTAAATGACACAGGTAGGTATGGATGAGTGGATGAAGGGTTTAGGAGGCTACTTACCCTCATATTCCCTGGAGCACCTCCTGCATAGAGTGTTGTGGTGTGAGGTCCCAGGCACATTAATCTCCTTTCCGAGTGCAGAGCAGTTAACGTGGGGTTGACAGTTTTCATCCGTGGAGTGATTGTCAGAATAGGTTCCTGGGGGACACGGAGAACATTCTGTATCGGTCTCTGCAGTGCCTGTACCAGGAGGGAAGGGGTTACAATATGTTACAAGGAAAACACAGGGAAAGTGTTCTCCCAGCCGGGCGGCACAGGACTGGGAAATTATATGTGCTCTATTTTTACTAGTTAATTATTATTTTCTAATACTTCTAAGGGTTGACCTGCCCTTTAAACTCATGCAGTATAACTACATTGAAACCAATACAGCCTTCTTCATATTCTAATGGGAATACCAATCAGCCTTGCATCATGCTCATTCTATAGGTCAGGGATGTCTAACTTTTGTCCCACTAAAACTCCCAGCATTCATTGTTTGCAGAATACAGGGAGTTGTAGTTTAAAAACATCTGAAGGTAACATGGCAGCACAAGCACGTGTGACCCACACAGGTTTGCTGTGCCACCTTTTTACAGCCTTGAGGATCTTGCAAACACTTGTAAACCTGCTAAAATAACCTAGATGTTAAACTTGACTACTGACCTATTGGCACCTATTAAACCTACATCTAAATTCCTTATTTAATCACAACAGTGTTCCCTTTCTAGCCGGGTGGCATGAAAAAGTAGCTGGGTGGGCAGCCCAGTTAAAAGACCCTGCACAGGGCTCCCTATTTAGAGAAGTGAGTAGACCCAGGGCCATGCGAGATGTTAGAATGGGGTTTCAGCATTGGGGTACAGAGGCCCTGTATGGGGAACAATCAGTCCTGTACCCCCCATTTGCCTTAAAGCCTCAGGAAAAGGTTGCAGTAACATAGTGCAGAGCCCACGTGGTAGAGCCCATCTAGTCACGTGGCAGTAACGTTAAAGTAGTAAAATTATATATAAAACCAAATAATTGTAAATAAATGAAATGAGGGTTCTAACTGCACAGAGAGTTCATCCAAGGGGAGTGAACAAGGGGTGAAGGGGACAAGTTCACCCAATCAAAACCCTCCTCAGGTTATCAAATGGAGAGCTAAGTGTATAACTGGGAGAGACAGAAGAAGATAAAGAAACCTTGTAATATACCAGCCAAGTAGGGACCCCCCCCCCCAATATACATATGGTGACTATGCTGTTTATATGTGTTAGTCTCTCCTTATAAGGAAATATAGTGTTGTTGTTGTTTTCCATAGAGACTGTGTTGTTCATACAATAAAATTCTGTTGTTTGGTTGAACCCTCATTTCATGTTCTATGTATTTATTAGATTTAATATATATAATTACAGTACTGTAACATTGTCGACCACCAAGGGACTCAACCCCTCAGGTAACAGTAACACTTACCGCTCTGGGACACTCGGTAGCCAGGGCCACATTCTTTGTGCCTAACACAGAATTGGGAGCCCCGGTAGAAGCCAGGTTGGCATTCGCACACACGGTTGTGGGTGGCACTGCAATGCTGTTTCACCCGTTCTCTGCCCTCACAGAATACATTGCAATAGCGGCAGCTCTCCAGGTAGTTCCAGTACTGGGTGTAATGATTTTCTGGGCACGGACGGCATTTAGTCCGGCTGTTGGAGGTGCAGTGCATCTCTACCGATGTGCCCGGTGGGCACTGCTCACACGTCACTTCTTCCCCGGTGGCATTGTCTCTCCACTTGTATGTGGGTTCACAGCCAACAGGGGGCACCTGGATCAGGATCAGTGCAAACTGTCCAAGAGAAAAAGGCAGGTAGGTGAGAGATGATGGAACTGGTATGAAGGTAATTTAAGGGAAACTAAACCATGTGATTGTTACCTGTAATAATGTGTTCTCCTGTAGGGTGAGCATTGCATAACGTGGACCTGCAAAGAGACATATGGTCAATATACAAATATACATTTACAGGGTAATTCAATAAAAGTTCTTATTGTTAAAAATGGTGCTAATTTTGCCCCAACCAATCAGATGTTAGCTTTCCGATGTTAAGTGATTTCTGATTGGTTGGGGCAAAATTAACACCATTTTTAACAATAAGACCTTTTGCCAACCAAACAGGAACAAGGACCTACATGTTATCAATAAATGAATTAAAAAACCTTGGATTGTATGGAGGTTCCTACACCTGTGAATACAGATCCACATACAGAGCATCCAGAAAGTATTCACAGCACATCACTTATGTTATGTTACAACCCGTAACGACAACGTGAATTCTACACCCCATAATGACAACGTGAATTCTACACCCAACACCCTGAAATGACAACGTGAATTCTACACCCAACACCCCATAATGACGTGAATTCTACACACAACACTCTATAACGACAACGTGAATTCTACACCCAACACTCTATAACGACAACGTGAATTCTACACCCAACACCCTGTAATGACAACGTGAATTCTACACCCAACACCCTGTAATGACAACGTGAATTCTACACCCAACACCCTGTAATGACAACGTGAATTCTACACCCAACACCCTGTAATGATTGACAATGTGAATTCTACACCCAACACCCTGTAATGACAACGTGAATTCTACACCCAACACCCTGAAATGACAACGTTAATTCTACACCCAACACCCTGTAATGACAATGTGAATTCTACACCCAACACCCTGTAATGACAACGTGAATTCTACACCCAACACCCTGAAATGACAACGTTAATTCTACACCCAACACCCTGAAATGACAATGTGAATTCTACACCCAACACCCTGTAATGACAATGTGAATTCTACACCCAACACCCAGTAATGACAACGTGAATTCTACACCCAACACCATGTAATGACAACGTGAATTCTACACACAACACCCCATAATGACACCAATACTGTATACTGAAATAATGCAGGGCTATAATCACACACTATTATAACGTAATAATATCACCCACTAACTGTACAAGGTTAAAATCACCCACTATTTTAATGTAATGATTACACTCTATACTGTACAAGGTTAAAACTGCACACTCTATTATAGTATAATGTAATGGTTATAATCACATACTGTACAAGGTTATAATCACACAGACTATTACAATGTAATGGTTATAATCACACACTGTATAAGGTTATAATCACACTATTATAATGATTACACTCACATACTGTACAAGGTTATAATCGCACACAATATTAATATGTTTATAATCACATACTATGTAAGGTTATAATCTTATAATCTTTTTATAATCTTAATCTTATAATCTTAGGTTATAACACTATTATAATGTAATGGTTATAATCACACTATTATAATGTAATGGTTATAATCATACTATTATAATGTAATGGCTATAATCATACTATTACAGTATAATGTAATGGTTATAATCATACTGTATAAGGTTATAATCACACAGACTTTTATAATGTAATGGTTACACACACTGTATAAGGTTACAATCATACACACAATTATAATTAATGGTTACAATCACACAATGTATTATAATAACAATATAAAAATCAATCTAATGGTTTCAATGTCACACACAGAGCAACTTACCTCTGTAGTAGTAGTTCCATTCTCAGTCCGGTAGGTCATTTAAATCCCCAGTCGGTTGGTGACTAATTTAATGACTAATCGATTACTCAACAGAGACTGGGTTTCCATCACCTCAGGGACATGTGACACGATCCCTTTCAGTGTTGGATTCCAAGTGATCACTGGATTGATCCCAATAAAGTTAGACCCACAAATCCACATTACAACAGAACAGTGATTCTTTATTTAACCTTTATATATGAACACAGATACATTAACTGATAAACATGTATATACAGATGAACAGACACAAAACCTACAGCCCAATAGTCTATATCAGTGACCACCTAACAGACCCTGGGACTGGCCCCACCCACAGCGACCCATTCACTGATCCCTTCTCCTCAGTAAATCCCTTCCAGTTTCGTCCACTTGGTGAAGGTTCCACACTCGGGACAGACCTTGTTTTTCTATGAAAGAAAGAAAACGGAAGGGTTATGGGAAATTAGATCTCCAAGTGACTATCTGGCTCCTGGGATCTGTCCCTCCACTGACCTTTAGCTCTGTTTTCCAACACGTCAAGCAGCGTGTAAATTTACACACAGGACATTTATAGAGAATCGCCGACTCGCAGCCGCATTCACTGCACAGGAGCTGGTCTGTAGGAGAAAGGAAGCCAGTCAGTGTTTAGCTGTGTACAAACTGCCACATGTTACGGCCCAGCCAACCATACAATTCGTCCAACCAGCTGGGCCGAAACATAGCTGCTAAATTCTACCACGGAGGAAGTGGGGCAGATTCATCTCCCCACGGCTTCTGGTTAGTACACAGTTTTTAGTTTAAATGAAGTGACATTATTAATACGATGAACTACAGCGGAGGTATATTGAGTTATATCATCATGGCAGTTCGATGTTAACATGTCCCATTCTGTTAAAGGAGAACTATTTTGTGTATAAAATTTTATAAAATGCAGTTAAAATGAAAGTACTTGGGACAGGGACATAGGACGGGTAATTCCTACCTCCCAATATTGTTTCTGTGAGGAGCACCAGCCCAAAGATACGGATTCTGCCAGTCTTCCTCCTGGCTTCAGCACTATCATTAATACAGGAATAGTCCAGGACTAACCTGGCAAATGAAATGATGTATGAGCTGTAGCTCCCCAACATATAATTCTACCCCCTGCACCAGGTACTTTCCATTGTTAAGTATTTTTACAGTATAGATATCCTTTCAACTCATTACATGTTTTCGGGACGTCATTTGGGATTAATAATGCAGATCGACTAACGTGAGGTTTTCTGTGTGCGTTTTTAATACATGTATGTACATGACCCCGAATGTTGGGTGACAGATCATGCTGATAGAATCTAGGCAGGGGCCGAGTAAGATCAACATGATTGGACCAATATGGGGATATTTACTCTGTAGGACATTAATAGGATCACTGGGCCATTTTAATGCATTTGCACCTGGGGAATATTAAATGTATGTGGTAAATAAAACGGACAGATAATTCCATGTCTGCTGGACAGCATGTTGCTAACATGGATACATCACAACACCAAACGTTACAACGTTTCCCTATGTCCTCCGCCAGGCCTAGATCACACCTCTTAGGAAATCACGTATGAGCCCCAGATTCAAGTGCCCCAAAGACAATGCGGATTTTAGGCATATGCTGTGGATACAAAGATGACTATTTATCTGGTATTCTCCCCTTTCCAATTCCCTAATGGAGCCTAATGGGGATACTGGAATCGGACACCTTAATACACAGCTCACCTTGATTAGAGAAACGACCTTCTATGCCAGGAGAAGAGCAATAATTCCCTTATGGATGGCTCCCACACCTACTAAGTTACATATGTGGAAAACGGCGACAAATACGATTACAAACATGCTTCCAATGCTCAGGTTAATGTATGTGAGCCGTGGCTGCCTGAACAAGTTTAACTGCATTTGGGCACCTTGGTATGAACATATATGAACACCCCCCGAGGCAAGAACACGACTGAGAAAACAATGTGATACCCTGAGTCTGATAAGGCCGATAACCTCTTCACATACTACAGAATCCCAACTGCCTACCCCACCCTCAGTAACGAACCATCCTACTTCCATAACAAATACTAACCAGAACGTGGTAAGCCTCTACGCTAGTTAACCCCTCCCCTTCTTAAAGTGCCAGACTCGCTATAAACTGATGTTATACAATGATACATATATACCCACTACCTTGTCGCTATATCTCTGTATGATTCTCCGGTAACTTATATTACTACTATATATAATATGTTTATATCTGTATAATAAAGAAACAACGTTACAGTACCTGAAGGATTGAGACAGACTAAGCCTAATTTCCTCCATTTGGTTTGTCAAGGAACAGACATTAGCTACCAGCATAGTTGGTAAAACCAGTTTATGAAGCCTGAGCCGAGATCTTACACATGCTCCAGCATGCTTTTACCTTCCTTGCTTCCAAAGCCTTCTGGGGCAACGCTCCCACCATCGAGATACCATCCGGTGCCAGCTAGATAACGGCACCCCCAAACCCAGCTCTGCCTCCTCCATCTGACTGCATAGATCTCAGCTGAGCCACGCTTAGGAGACACATGGAGAGGCTATACAGGGGAACCTCCACACGCTCCTCATCCCAATACCAGCCTCGGATGGTACTCCTCAAGCCAGAGACTACCACACCATCCACAGGAGGGGACAACAAACCCACCGAGTCAGCCGATAGTGTGAGCTCAGACATAGGCACAGATGCCGGATTTGTAGGTATAGCAGGCCAATATCCATAAGTAGTTGCCTGCTGTAGCTAATAACTTGGCAGTCCACCACACTAATGAAAAGAGCCCCTGAGCCTCACATGATACACGCACCTCCATCATTTTATATCAGTGAAGACCGATTGACCAATCAGACTACACTGGTGACGCTACCTCTAGTAGGTAATCTACACTGCTCGTCCAATCAGATTACTGTTGTGACAATCTGCCGTGTGTGCCCAGCTTAGAATCATACAGGGAGATTCAATGAATGTTATTGTTTAAAATGGTGCTCATTTTACCCCAACCAATCAGATGTTATTTAACATATGAAATCTGATTTGCACCATTTTTTACGATAAGGCAACCAAACTGGGGTTGTGGTCACAGCCCAGTGAGCCATTATCTTCAAAAGCAAGTTAACCCCTTGTAATGGAAGGAGCTACAGTTTGGGACGTCAGGTCTACCACAACCATTGATTAATCCAGCCATGGAAACATTACCTACCTTCATCCGGTAAATATGGAAGGCCTAGGAAGGTTGGGAAGGGGGGTTTGTCTTGGGAGATGCTCTGATCTGCAGAGGGGACAGAAATAATAAAGGACAAGTAAGAGTAGATTACGAGGGAAAATAGAAACTAAAGCAGAAAAAGGAAGTGAATTATGGGACAGGAGACGACCCTCCAATTGGACCCCATCAAGTCTCACCTCCATCAGTTCTCTTTCTTTCTGGATCTCTATCACCTGGTCCATTGACAATAAAATTAATCGGTGTTCCAGGGTTTGGGGGTCCGGTCACATCACCGTGGGGATGGATTTCTTTTTCGTTTAGACAGTGTCCGTCTCCAATCAAACCCTCACACATAACATTAAACATCTTCTTGTGATGGGGGCGCACAAACCAGTGAAAATCTGTAACGCAGGAAACTAATTTAGAATGGCGCCCCCCAGTGCCAAGCTGTGGAACAGCAATAGTCAATGGCAGATTATGACGTTCTAACTGCATAACAAGTTTATTCTTTGGTGGCGCACAGGACTAGTTCTTAGACAATAGGGAACACTGCGGTAAAAGGTTTGTGTTTGTTTGAGGTCTGTACTCAAACATAACGGGGAACTCATGGACACATTCCCAATACCTTATCACTATGCTTTATACGGGGAGACAGTTCATGTGGTCAACATCTGTTATCGTCTCCACGTTCTAAAGTAGGGACCTATAAAAATGTCTGGTTGAGACTGAACAATCTCACAGATGATAGTTTGTTCGCCATGAGATTGTACAAAGCATTCAGTCTTACCTTTAAAATGAGCCATGGATTACATCTGTAGGTGCAAACTATAAGAAGTTATGTTACTGAAATGTTCAGCAATACAACTTTCGAATCTCTTCCTGCTTTCCACGCCATAGATGAAGTCTGTTTGTTGGAGAAGTTGCGTCTGGCGTTCGTTCTATTTTAAGCTGCTCCTCCTTGCCTTAACCTGGTGGTACTACACTGAGACTATGAGTGATCTATGATATCCCTTTACACCCTCTCTTTATAGGATTGCATGTTATATTTAGTAACCCATATTTGTTGTGTTATTCACATCCCCCCTATACTTGGCTATTTAGGTTTATATTTCATATATATTCTTATTCATGGGTGTTCCTTCATCTTTCTATATACCAATATAAAGACCTTATTAGGGGGTTGTGGGTGTAGGGGGATGTGTTTTTAATACACATTTGCACTTTATCTGATCTATGTTCTTGATGAGAAGTTGGAAACCTGTATTAGATTGTATTTTGCACCTAATTTAGAGAGTTGCCCATTTTCCACTGCAGTTTTCCTGTACATTTTATGTATCTTTTCTGAGTGGGGGTGAACCTCCAATCAGGTGGCTCCCAGTGCCCAGCGTCTCTCTTTATTCACACTTCCTGCTTTCACCCGCTTGTAACCATGTGAGAAGCGCATTTTACTGCCTAAGTTGATAATCAACCCCCCCCCAACCATCAATCTTTTTAACAGCTATTTTCAAGTATCCAAACCTATTAGCAACCCAGCGCCTGTGTAAAACTAGAAGCAAAGTGCCTGTCTTAAAAAAGATCCATTGAGTCACTGAGTGGACACTGATGACACCAGTTGTCTGTGCAGGGACCTATTGTTTTTTGTAACATTAACAGGGTTATTCAATAAAAGTTCTTATCGTTTGAAATGGTGCTAATTTTGCCCCAACCAATCAGATCTTATTTTTTGGGGGCAAAATTAGCACCATTTCAAACGATAAGAACTTTTATTGAATAACCCTGATAGTCTTTAATGAGCATGTTTGGACCCTGGGTAAAGGGTAGGAGCAAAGGGGGCAGA
Source organism: Hymenochirus boettgeri (assembly GCA_019447015.1). Classification (NCBI taxonomy): domain Eukaryota; kingdom Metazoa; phylum Chordata; class Amphibia; order Anura; family Pipidae; genus Hymenochirus; species Hymenochirus boettgeri. The sequence continues at coordinate 101,666,290 of CM033476.1, read as the reverse complement.
TGATTTCCCTTAAGCCCCGAAAAGCAGGAAGTGTTTATCTTTGTCAGTTTACTTTTGACATCGTCTTACTGGATTTAATTCTGGATTCTATGACACACTCACCCTTTAGCAGGCTGTAATGCTCCTGGCAATCCGTGAATAATGCCACAATTTCACAAACCATTAGCTCATAGTTATCGCTACTCTTGTAGGATGATAAGGCCATGGAAAAGCGCTGGAAATTGGAGGGTCCCAGAGCCTCTTTCACCTGATTCAGGTAAACAGAGGCCTGGAATTTACCTGCGGAGGCTGCAAGTAGAAAAAAAGCAAATTGATATCTGGACAAGGATGGCCATGGCTTCACCAAGTCTATATAACCACTGCAACTGCAAGAAATGTACTACTCTGACCCATATAGGAAACCGTTCAAATTACAGAGAGAACATTCTGGATCAAACCATTCAGGACTCTGCAAATTGTGCAGCAGAGACTGACTGTATTGGGAATAACAGGACTAGAACGGGACCAATGGATCGGGCAGAGATTATATGCATATAAATAATTTAATAATACAATATGTTACAATGTCCTATTACCCAGATAACAGTCATAACAGTCATAGTTAGTAACCTCCTTCATACAATATGATAATATAATAGGACATTATAACATAAATTGTATTACTATTATAACATTTCTATTTGATTGTAAACACCTGTCGGGACTAGGAAAAAAATTTCCATGTAAAAAAGTTAAAATTAATTTGCTTGGATCATAAATTGAATTTGCTATATTATTACATGTGGGTTTAGCGTTTGTTAAATGTAATTGGGATGACACACTAACACCATATTGTACATATCATTCCCCTGCACATCTATTGGGAATCTGTTGAAAATGTTAGAAACAGAGAGGCGCCGTCTATCACCCACAATCCCAGTTCCCCTTTCCAGCGCAATGGAAGGATTAAAATCAGTGTGCACACTCTTACATCATACAGACAAAGGAAAAGGCTCCTCCACCCAAACTTACCTTTCACTGGTTTATTTCTCAGGTGTCCCCCCCCCTGGTTTAGATGTTTACTGGATCCCTCCGAGAAGGTCACTTTGGGCTCACATGCCAAGCTGGTAGATTCAGCTGGAGACACAAAGACAGGGGGAGAGATTAAACTGACTTCTAACTGTCACCATCCACTGGGCGAGAGAGAGAGATTAAACTGACTTCTAACACTGACTTCTAACCGTCACCATCCACTGGGCGAGAGGAGAAATAAACTGACTTCTATCCGTCACCATCCACTGGGCGAGAGGAGAGATAAACTGACTTCTATCCGTCACCATCCACTGGGCGAGGGGGAGAGATTAACTGACTCTATCCATCACCATCCACTGGCGAGAGGAGAGAATAAATGACTTACTGTCCAAGCCCACTGGGCGAGAGATTAAACTGACTTCTAACCGTCACCATCCACTGGGCGAGAGGGAGAAATTAAATGGGCTTCTAACTGTCACCGCCCACTGGGCGAGAGGAAGAGATTAAACTGACTTCTAACCGTCACCACCCAACTGGGCGTGAGGGAGACTGCTCACCTTTTTCTCTGACTGTGCGGGGATGCTGTGCTTGGTTTGTATCCACACCCTGACCCAGTCAGGTCTTTACAGGTTTTTTCAAATTGCTGCTGTGGCCGGGGTTGGACAAACATAAAAAACCTGAAAGGAAATTTAGTATCAAAATCAAAAGGTGGTTGATAAACTTCTCGTAATGGAAGGAGGAGGATGGCACGAGCCCTTACATCGAATTAAATGGTACGTGGCCTGATCCTGGCAGAACAGAGAGCTAAGCTTCCCTACCAGGGTGGTCAGGTCACTGTCCTGCTTGTATGTATTGATCGCATCTGTAAATACTTGGTAGTTTGACAGGCAAGAGATTGTTTTACTGATCCCAGGAACGTGGTCGCATGACTTCAGTTTAGGGTCTGATTCGGCGTCGACTCGGGGGCCTGTGAAAGGGAAGGAGAACAATAAACAACAGGCCACGGACAGAACACGTGGGGTGGATATGGAAAGATTCCTACCCGGTTTTGAACAATCTTAATTTTCCGTTTCCCGGTTTCTGTTCATCTGCCAGGCGCTTGTCGTACTGCAGGGACAACGTGGAGAGACGCGAGACCTGGAATATTGGAAAGACGTGAGAGCAGAGAATGAAAACAGGACTGTCAGAAATAACTCAAAAGCTACGTCACCTTATTTCAACTGGTGTCTCCCCCTGCAGTTTCTTTTCATTGTACTCCAGAGCGTCGTAACCCTGTGGGGCGATGAGTGCGCCCAGATATGTCCTGATCGTACCGTCAAATACCGATCCCATTGCAGCCTCGCTGCCATGATCTGCCAATGATCAGCAGAACACACACATATATAGTAAAAATTACACGGCTGTTACCTGAAAACAAAACACTGCCCCCAAACTACCAAATGCTATGTCTACCATTTGTAACCAGATATTTAATGATAGGTTTTCTTCCTTTCTGGCAAAGGCATCTTACTGTCTGGACTTCCCCATCTGCTCAATGAGCTTTTTAAAAGCTTGAGCATGTGCAGAGGAGGAGCAGGTGAAACCGCAGTCAGTCATTGGTTGTGATGTCAGCAGTCACAGCCTTGATTGACAGCATGAGGGAGGGGCAGCTTACTTAAGGGTGACTTGCCCTTTAACTCTCACCCTCTCGCCTCCTTTTCAGACTGGGCACGTGGGAGTCCAAGTTCTTTGCTTTCTTCAGGAATTCACGTGTGCTAGAATGTGCCACAAAGCTCTGGGACTGGGAATCAGTGGGTGTGATTGGCGTTGGCCCTTTCTTCTGACAGTTTGTGGTTGAGTGCCGCATCTGTAAAAGACAAGGAAATTGCCATACGACTTCTCTAATAGGGCCACCTGCCCCTTAGAGGACCCACTTACAATTTTCTGTGCCACTCTGAAAAACTGCGAGACGTCACGTATAACATGTCGAAGTTGTCGTAAAGGCGTACATATGGACGGACCCAAGATGAGAGCTGGGAACAGATATTGCTCTTATTAAACCTGCAGAAGGAAAGGCACATTTACCTTCTGCCTATTCCCATCTGATCGCGGCAGTGGAAAGGTCTACATATGGACCATATGGAACAAGCAACGAGGTACCCAGGTAGGGGCTGTATTCACTGGGCAGAGACATAGACTCCTACCTGTAATCACACAGGAAGATGCTCCATAGTCCATTCTTGTGCCGGATAACTCTGCCGATAGCCTGGTTCACAGCTCGGGATGCCTGCTGCGATACACTCCTGGCCGGACAAGTACTGGGTGAAGAAGATAAAACATGAGGGCAAAGAGATTGACAAGGGTCATTTGGAATGTACCAGATGGTTCTTGCACCGACCATTCCAGAGGAGCCCTGTGAGCGTTTCACTCATCAGAAACTGCATCTTCAGCACCACCCGCGGGTCCTTGACGGCCAAAAAAGGGAGCCCTGTGATTATCACTCCACGACCGTTACAGTCTGCAAAGTCCAACCCCTCGCTGGCCTGAGGAGGAAAAGAGTTACCAACGTGTCCAAACCAGGTAGGTCAAAACAGTGCGTCTACACCTTCCCTCGACACACTGCCAGGAAACTGACCGCGCCCATTCGCCCAGCACTCCTGATTTTGTCATAATAAGCCTCGATCACCTGAACAACAGAATACCATTATCGCCCATGTCACAACAACCGGTCTACACAGGTTAACAATCACACAGTGGAAACACATGGGACCAATGGGTTCGGCCTGGTCCTGGAACAAACCTGCCAGGCAATCAGAATGCAGGGGATAACCCAATGGGGAGAGACTTTACTCTCTGGTATATTCACCTCAGAGAACGTTCCTTTCGCACGAGGCTCGACAAACACTGGCTTCACGTCTTCTAACCGTGCTGTCGGACCGTGCTCCTGACAGGGGAACAGGACAGTGTGATGATGGGTTACAGACAGAGGGGGGTCTCTGCCGACATTGCAATTTCTTACTGCCAGAAAGTCAAACTTGTATCCAAGGCTGAATACGAAGGGAAGAAACGAGCAGCCCATGAGGCACAACACGACCAATGTTACCTGGAAAACAGAGTGGGTCAGGGAAGCTTTGTATGAAATGAGACGGACGCTGCATTAGAAATCTCACCCACCAATTGTCATTGGCCATGGAAGATAAATATTCCTCCGAATCCTGCAGGGAACGACAGAACACGGTTAGATTTGGCTACGGCACAACCAGGCGATGCACAGGAGAGAATTATGGGAGAGGATCCTTCTCACTAACCTGAAAGAATGGAGAATGTGTAACCCCCCCCAGACATCCTAACCCCCACTGTCCACTGGCCATATACATTCATCGATCGTCCAAACTTTATAATAACAATGGCAATGATTGGTTACAGGGAAATGCCTCCTGGGAAAGGATTGGCCACAGGCAGAAGTGCATCCTGGAAAGCATTGGCCACGGGAGGAATGCCTCCTGGGAAAGGATTGGCCGAGGGAGAATGCCCCTGGGAAACTATTGGTCACAGGATGGGAAGCACCTGGGAAATAATTGGTCACAGGGAGGAATGCACCCTGGGAAAAAATGGGTCACAGGGAGGAATGCACCCTGGGAAATAATTGGTCCCGGAGGTATGCACCCTGGAAACGATTGGTCACAGGGAGGAATGCACCCTGGGAAATAATTGGTCACAGGGGGAATGCACCTGGGAAATAATGGTCACAGGGAGGTATGCACCCTGGGAAACGATTGGTCACAGGAAAGGAATGCACCCTGGGAAAGAAATGGTCACAGGAGGAATGCACCCTGGGAAACTATTGGTCACAGGGAGGAATGCACCCTGGAAACGATTGGTCACAGGGAGGAATGCACCCTGGGAAACGATTGGTCACAGGGAGGAATGCACCCTGGGAAACGATTGGTCACGGGAGGAATGCACCCGGGAACGATTGGTCACAGGGAGGAATGCACCCTGGGAAAGAAATGGTCACAGGGAGGAATGCACCCTGGGAAACTATTGGTCACAGGGAGAATGCACCCTGGGAAACGATTGGTACAGGGAGGATGCACCCTGGAAAACGATTGGTCACAGGGAGGAATGCACCCTGGGAAACGATTGGTCACAGGGAGGAAGCACCCTGGGAAACGATTGGTCACAGGGAGGAATGCACCCTGGGAACGATTGGTCACAGGGAGGAATGCACCCTGGAATACGATTGGTCACAGGGAGGAATGCACCCTGGGAACGATTGGGTCACAGGGAGGAATGCACCCTGAGAAATGATGGTCACAGGGGAATGCACCCTGGGAAACTATTGGTCACAGGGAGAAGCACCCTGGAACGATGGTCACAGGGAGGAATGCACCCTGGGAAACGATTGGTCACAGGGAGGAATGCACCCTGGGAAACGATTGGTCACAGGGAGGAATGCACCCTGGGAAACGATTGGTCACAGGGAGGAATGCACCTGGGAAAGAAATGGTCACAGGAGGAATGCACCCTGGGAAACTATTGGTCACAGGGAGGAATGCACCCTGGGAAAACGATTGGTCACAGGGAGGAATGCACCTGGAAAACGATTGGTACAGGGAGGAATGCACCCTGGAAACGATTGGTCACAGGGAGGAATGCACCCTGGAAACGATGGTCCAGGGGAATGCACCCTGGTAAACGATTGGTCACAGGGAGGAATGCCACCCTGGAAAACGATTGGTCACAGGGAGGAATGCACCTGGGAAACGTTGGTCACAGGAGGAATTGCACCCTGGAAATGATTGGTCACAGGGAGGAATGCACCCTGGGAAACTATTGGTCACAGGAGGAATGCACCTGGGAAACTATGGTCACGGGAGGAATGCACCTGGAAACTATTGGTCACAGGGAGGAATGCACCCTGGGAAACGATTGGTCACAGGGAGGAATGCACCCGGGAAATGATTGGTCACAGGAGGAATGCACCCTGGGAAACTATTGGTCACAGGGAGGAATGCACCCTGGGAAACGATTGGTCACAGGAGGAATGCACCCTGGGAATGATTGGTCACAGGGAGGAATGCACCCTGGGAAACGATTGGTCACAGGGAGGAATGCACCCTGGGAAATGATTGGTCACAGGGAGGAATGCACCCTCGGGAAACTATTGGTCCACAGGGAGGAATGCACCCTGGGAAATGATTGGTCACAGGGAGGAATGCCACCATGGGAAACTATTGGTCACAGGGAGGAATGCACCCTGGGAAACGATGGTCACAGGAGCTGCACATTAACTACTTACCCTTCTCTGGTATTCAGAACTCGATGGGATCCATCAGGGCCCCGTGGAATGATTCCACCCAGATCTGATGCTCTCTATAACATGTGGATTCTCCAGAGACACTGGAAAAGGTCTGAAAAAGAACCAAGAGACTGTTACCTGTCCGGTCCCACCCAAACACGACTCACTGCATTAACCCCATAAAACCCTGTCCTTCCATCCCACTGTAACGTCTCCTCACGCCAAACTCTTACATCTGCATCTCCATAGTGAAGGAGAATGGGGCAGAGGGTTCCAGTGGTAGAATGATGGATCTCACTCCTTGTCTCATAAAGTCATGCATGGTATAGCCAGGACTGACACCAGTAACTCATAACTTTACCTGCAAAAAACAGAGAGCTATTTGTTCAATACAACCCAGCACAGACCGAAGGGACAGGCACCCAGCAACAGACCAGAAAGCGTGACAGGCACCCAGCAACAGACAGAAAGCGTGACAGGCACCCGCAACAGACCAGAAAGCGTGACGGCACCCAGCAACAGACCAGAAACGTGACAGGCACCCAGCAACAGACCAGAAAGCGTGACGGCACCCAGCAAAGACAGAAAGGTGACAGGCACCCAGCAACAGACCAGAAAGTGTGACAGGCACAGCCACAACAGACAAAAAAGTGTGACAGGCACCCAGCAACAGACCAGAAAGTGTGACGGCACCCAGCAACAGACCAGAAAGTGTGACAGGCAACCACAAAGACCAGGAAGTGTGGACAGGCACCCAAGCAACAGACCAGAAAGTGTGACAGGCACCAGCAACAGACAGAAAGTGTGAAGGCAACACAGCACGACAGAAAGCGGCAGGTACCCAGCAACAGCAGAAAGCAGGAGGTAACCCAGCAAACGACAGAAAGCGGGCAGGTACCCAGCAACAGACAGAAGCGGGCAGGCACCCAGCACAGACAGAAAGCGGGCAGGTACCCAGCAACAGACAGAAAGCGGGCAGGTACCCAGTACTAGACCAGCAGAAAGCAGTCTACTATATTGGTAGCACCCAGTAACTACCTATATAGTCGCACCATAGATTCCAAATCTTTTACAGATTTGCTGGGCTGACATCCCGAATATATTAACCTAATATAGGGTGTGGCCACTTTGATCACTCTTTCCACAACTGATTTTGGGGACTGGGAGCCATCCAATTGGAAACAATAGTTTTTCTGGAGTAAAACAAGACCTGATGTAAACATATCAGTGATATCATGACCAGGAGTCCACCTAGGTATACCCAATATACACAACATCTGTGGGTAATACTTGTTTTAACTATTTTGCCCAGAATCTAAAGACCGGGGGGCCTAACCACTTTAGGTGCCAGAAATCGGCTCTGGGCTCATGACTGTAGGACATTCCGTTAAATCTTTGGGACATATGAGCCAGTTATTTGGGGTCGTATATAATTGATTTAAAATCTAAAACTGGAATCAATGTGTTGTTTGCAGCTGTGTGTCTCCGCTAGGTCATCCCAGGCATCTGTTTCTAAGTCGGGATGTACCTGGTCCATTAATTATTATGTTAGATCCTGTATCAAGACATTTAGATTTCATTATTATAAATACAAATGGAGGATGCTCGGGCTTCCTTACTCCCTGTTTTTTGCTGTTGCTCCAAAAATCCCCACGGGGCTTTCCTCGCCGAGTATCGGGTGGATGTGAACCTGACACAAGGAGAGAGGTAAAAGGGGGCATGCCGTCAGCATAAAGGTAACCTTACAGGTAAATAGCCACATGGTCGTAGATTTCATTCTAATGGAGACAACCAGAGGAGTCTGGGAATATATAAGATCCAGTAACAGCTAACAATGAAAATCTACACACACAAGAAATACAATGCCTCATAAACCCCACAAGGTGGATGTACACTGTTTAATAAGAGATTGTGCAGTAAATGAATTATCTCCAATACAGTTTTTATACGACATTTAATAGAGTTAACATTCCATCTCCATCTATTAAATGTCTCCAGCCATAATAATCAGACATTCACGTCAGGCGTAGGAATGACGGAAGGTAGGTCGGGACGCAGACAGGTCACTTCCTACACAGTCATGTGATTTCTTGGGGATCTCATACCTTGTAATATTTGGAAACGTTGCCATAGAAGCTGAGACGTTAGGCCCTCTGAGGTTCAACACTAAACACAATCTGTGGATAAAATTAACAATTGGGCAAATGTGTGCAACACACAACCAAGTTCTGAAAGCAATGGTGTAATATACACACTAAGATTTTTATTCTTAATATTGATCACGTTTTTTTCTACCGATGCAAAAACCATAATTCAAACAATCAAATCAATTATTCAATCAACTGAAAAATTGACGGTGTATGCCAGCTTAAAGGGCATGTAAACCCCTTTCCCCTCACCTTTAATCTCTCTCCACAGGGCTGGCCTTGATATGGTGTAACCTATGCGACTGCGGGAGATGGAACTTGAAGATCGGGGGGGGGGTCAGCGGACACAGTTTCCGCCTGGTCCAATCATTTTTCCTATGTTATCACAGGACTTGCAGTTATTAAATTCCTCTGCCTATAGATACTTTAGGGAGGGGGAACATTTTCTCAGGCTTGTGGCTAGATTTAAAAACTGAATAAGAAGTTTGGGTGCCGTGGGTTTGATGCAGCTGATGATGCTTGTCCAGCAGTGGATGAAAGTGAGCATGCTTAAGCAGGGGCTTGCGGTGGTGATGTCACAGCTCACAAGCAGGAAGCACCACTCTTATACTGCTGTAAGTTTGGCATAGACTGCAGCTAGAAGCATGGACCCAGAAGTCATTTTAAAGGCAGGAGTGTGCTTTTTATAAAAGTAACTGTGGGCTTGTATGGAGCTCACAGTTCCCCTTAAATGGCACATTATATGAAACATTCAGAGCAGATCAATCCAGCTCTGCACTTAATAGAATGTAATTTCCTAATCAAGCACAAAAATCAAATTTCCCAGAATCTGTGGGGTATGATTCCTTCCTATACAAAGAAGACAGACTGGAAAAAAAGGGCCCCTGCTTATCCTCCCTTACTAACATATTCACATGGTGCCAGGGCCCCTTGTTTACTCACATTCCTAATGTCTTTAATATTGTTGGTAAGAAAGTAATAATAGGAATACCACCCTTATCCCCCACACCACAAACAGGGCTGTCCGAGTCCAGTAGATTCAAGCAATAGCATGGAGCAGAAAACTGGGCCCCAATCAAAAAGAAATGGGCCACACTGTCAAGAAACCCACCTGTATAATGTCCATCAGTTTCGGTAACCCGACTTGTTTGTGAAGATCCCAGATCCTAGAAATACCAGAATCATTAATAAACCGTGCCATACCCTGTACCCAACACCATCAGCCACAATAGTCAGCGAAGGCAACCATCTGTATCCTACACTAGAGACAGCATAAGCACTGGCTATAAATATAACAATGGGACCATTATAAAACGTGTAATCAGGGCCAAACATCTCTACCATGGACCCATGTTGCTCTATTGTACCATGTGACCCGTGTTGAACCACGTGTTCCATTTCAGACGACTACTATTATAAATAAATAGTGCGCTGTTCACCCATGGTTGGTAATTATAATAAGTGTAAAGCTCTGTAGGTCCAAGGGGGGATATTGGGATCTGATAAACCGAACCACAACCTCATCCGAGTTCCATTTCACTAAACACAGATGGTAGCAGAACAGGAGCAATCGCTGTAATGAGAGGCAGAGAAACTACGTCCACTCAGGTTGCTGATGATTTGTTCCAGGAACTCCAGCAGTGACGTCTTCTTTCAAATGTGATTCCTGCAGACGCCAACAGTTCAAAGATATAACTGCAAATGGAGGGAGATCGAGTCAGTCTCATTGAGTCCTAGTATTATTTGTGGCCAGTTTATGGGGTTACCTACCTCCCACTCTTAGTGATCCCACTGCACCGCAGGAATCACAATAGACTCAATGGAATTTTCCAGTTGCCATAAGGCTGCTGTAGAGAAGAAAGAGTAGATTGGACCAAATGGAAGGGAATGTGAGGAGGGCATAGCATTTGTGGATAGGTTCAGAGCTAAGGGCACAATTACCTACTACCAAAGCTTTACCTTTTATCTTGGCCAATCTTCCAGCCTATATGGTGACCTATAACCAAGACAAACGGAGTTATTATTCCTCCGCTTCAATCACTGCCCAAAACTAACCAACGCCTTTCAGCTCCCTAGCTTGCAGATCAAAATGAAATTACCTGAAAGCCTCTATGTCTCCATAGTTTCCATCGCTTCCTGTAGCATCAAAATCGATGGCATCAATGCCAGATGCCAAGTCGGATGTGGTGAGGTCGAAGACGTGGATTTCCTCGCATATTTGCCTCCTCGGGAACAAAAGATATAGAAGAATTCAGTACTCCAGTAGAGAGGATTCCAGAGGGTGATGAGGAGCCAGAGAGCGATACCACATTGTGGGCTTCATCGATATCACAACGGTGCCTTTCAGATCGATGTTATGGCCCCGGCGACTGCCTCAAAGTGACAACACACTGTGTAAATGAATGGACCATCCTTACAGCACAACGGCTCCAAACCACGCTACATTTTATGCCATGCCAGTTACACCCCAATTCCTTGTACCTTTGGGTCCAGGAGATAAGTTATAGGCATAATATGATTTTGCATGTTGGCTTCATATGCGCGGACAGTAAGTCGTGACAGGTGCTGTGGAGAGAAGGAAGGACATCAGAAAGTCCCAGAGAGAAGATCAGGGTTTCAGGAGAGAGAAATTCCAAGCTCACCGTGTGCTTTGTGCCAATTTTTACCAGATCTCGAATCCAGAATGTGGTGGGTAAGGTCCATCTGTGTTCTCTCTCTGGGGAAGACATGGAATGATCTGTATCCACCGTTATGTATATACGGCCCCCTAACATTCTGTTTACAAACGTCCACATGTTAATCATGACTCCCGTATATCCCCCACCATATCTAGTCACCACCCCAAAAAAATATCATTTCTACACACCAATGGATTATCCATTTGGTTAAAAGAAGTAAAAGTCATTACAACGCACTTATTGGTTTTAATACCCAGCAAGTTAAATCCTATATAAGATGTGTGTCTGCTATTGAGAAACAAACCCCCCACTAATCAACATACTTATAGAAAGGCCACTACTCACTATGGTCCCGCCTGTTCTCCATCTTCACTACCCTTCTGTGCCCCTCTCACCCTGATCTCCTCTCTTTCTCCACAATATCCCCAGGTCTTTGCACTTCAAAACATGAGTGTGAGTCCCGCCGCATGCAGATAGTCTGGTCCTCGGAGGACTCTCAGATATGTTCCCCCCCTCCTCCCTATGCATATTATCGAGATCTTTTACTCCGTGACCCCTTCACAAGTCCTCGCCTGACTTATATCATGTCCGCTCCCGACTGTCCTCTTGTCACTGCCCTCTGGATTGACTCAGCACAGCACAACACGTCCTGCCAAATAAGCCCATACTAATAAGCCCTCGCTGGACCCCTCTTGTTTATTAACTTACTGCCGGTCTCTTAATGACAGCCTCTAACTGCATAGAACGATCAGTCTTCTCCCGTACGCTAACGACTTCATCCCATTACCTATTGATCCTTTACATCTGGATTCCGTCATGCGCGTTCCATGGAGACGGCATGTGTAAGGTATAAATGATCGGCCAGGTTGCAATGGTCACTTTCTATTCTTATTATCTTATCAATGGTATGAAGGACGTTACTAACTATGACTGATTATCTGGGTGGGAATAGGACATTGTAACATAATTGTATTATTATAATTATATTTTTTTTTATTTTTATTTATTGTTAATATTTGGTTTTTGTTTAAAAAATTTTATAATTTTTTTATTAGTATTATATTTATTATAAAATATTTTTTTTATAATTTTTTTTATATTTTTATTGTGTAATATATTTGTTATAATTTATTTATAATATTTTTAAATTTTATATATATTATTTATTTTATATGATTGTGTTTAGTATTGGTTCTTTAATATTATTTTTTAATTTTATTTTTTTTTTTTTTTTTTAAATTTTATGTTTTTTTTTTTTATGTAATTTTTTTTATTTTGTTTTGTTAAATTTATTTAGTTTTTTAAATTTATTATTAATTTATTTTTTTGTATATTATTATGTATTATAAAATTATAAAATATTTAATTCTTTTTTCTTTATTTTATTTTTTTAATTAATTTTATAATTTTACTTTTTTTTTTTTTTTATTTTTTTTATTATTTTTATTGATTTTTTTTTATTAATAATTTTATTTTAAAATATAAATATTAATTTTATTTTTATATTATTATATTAATTTTTATAATTTTTTTTTTTATTATTTTAAAATTTATTTGTTTTTTATTTTATTTATTTTATAAATATATTTATATTTTTTTATATTTTGAAATTATTTTTATTTTATAAATTTTGTTAAATTTTTTTATTTTATTTTTGATTTTGTTATAAAGGTTATTTACAATTTTTTTTTTATTTATAAAATAATTATATTATATATAATATTTGGTATATTTTTTTTTTATTAATATTTTTTGTAGATATTATTTTTTATTAGACTGTTAATTTTTTATTTTTTTTTTTTTTTAACATTTATAATATTGATTATAATTATAATTTTTTTTAAAATTTTTTTATATATTTTTAATTTAATTTATATATATGAATAATTTTTTTAATTTAAATTTTTTATAATTTTTATTTATAATGTAATTTTATTTAATTTATTTATTATTTTTTTTAAATATTATTTTTATAAGTTTAATTTTTTTTAAATTTTTTTTATATATTTTTTTTATTTAATATTATTTTAATTAAATTTTAATATGTTTTAATTTTATATTTTTTTTGTTATTTTTTAATTCTTTAAAAATTTTATTTTTTTGAATTTTTATTTTTATTTGTTTGATATTTAATTGTAAATTTTTTTTTATTAATTTTTTTATTTTACCATATTGTATGAAGGACGTTAATACTATGACGTTTGGGTAATAGGACATTGTAAACATTTGTATTATTAATTATCATAGTGTAGGAAGGAGTTACCTACTATGACGTTATCTGGGTAATAGGAAATGCCTAACATATTGTATATTATTTATCTATATTGTATGAAGGATGTTAATAACTATGACTGTTTATCGGGTAATAGGGACATGTACACATATTGTATTAATATATTATATATTGATTGAAGGACGTTACTAACTATGACTTATCTGGGTAATAGGACACTGTACAATATTGTATTATATTATCCTATTGTATGAAGGACGTTATAACTAGACTGTTATGGGTAATAGGACATTGTAACATATTGTAATATTATATATCATAGTGTATGAAGGACGTTTACTAACTATGACTGTTATCGGGGTAATAGGACATTGTAACATAGTGTATATCTATTACCATATTGTATGAGGAGTTACTAACGATGGACTGTTATCTGGGTTAAGAGGACATTGTAACATATCTGTATATTTATATTATCATATTGTAGTGAAGGAGTTACTAACTATGACTGTTTCTGGGTAATAGAGACATTGTAAATATGTATTATATTATCATATGTATGAAGGACGTACTAACTATGACTGTTACTGGGTAATAGGACCATTGTAACATAGTGTATTATATATTAACCATATGTATGAAGGACGTACTAACTATTTTGACTGTTATCTGGGGAATAGGACATTGTAACATATTGATTATTACTATTATCATATTGTAGAGGATGTTCCTAACTATGGACTGTTATCGGGTAATAGGACATTGTAACATATTGATTATATATTATAATATTGTATGAAGACGTTACTAACGACTGTTATCTGAAGATGACTTGTAACATATTGTATTCATTATTCATGAGAGATTAAACTGACTTCTATCCGTCACCATCCACTGGGCGAGAGGGAGAGATTAAACTGACTTCTATCCACCGACTTCTAACCGTCACCATCCACTGGGCGAGAGGGAGAGATTAAATGGGCTTCTAACAGTCACCATCCACTGGGCGAGAGGAAGAGATTAAACCGACTTCTAACCGTCACCATCCACTGGGCGAGAGGGCACCCATTTTTTTCAAACGATAAGACTTTTATGAATAACCTGATAGTCTTTAATGAGCATGTTTGGACCCGGGAAAGGGTAGAGCAAAGGGGGCAGATGATTTCCCTTAAGCCGCGAAAAGCAGGAAGTGTTTATCTTTGTCAGTTACAGTTGACATCGTCTTACTGGATTAATTCTGCGATTCTATGACACACTAACCCTAGAAGGCTGTAAGCTCCTGGCAATCCGGGAATAATGCCACAATTTCACAAACCATTAGCTAATAGTTATCGCTACTCGGGAGGATGATAAGGCCCATGGAAAAGCGCTGGACTTGGAGGTCCCAGAGCCTCTTTCACTGATTCAGTAAACAGAGGCCTGGAATTACCTGCGGAGGCTGAAGTAGAAAAAAAGCAAATTGATATCTGGGACAAGGATGGCCATGGACTTCACCAAGTCTATATAACCAATGCCAACGCAAGAAAGTACTACTCTGACCCATATAGGAAACCAGTTCAAATTACAGAGAGACACATTCGGATCAAACCATTCAGGACTCTGCAAATTGATGCAGCAGAGACGACTGTATTGGGAATAACAGGACTAGAACGGGACCAATGGATCGGGCAGAGATTATATGCATATAAATAATTAATAATACAATGTTACATGTCCTATTACCAGATAACAGTCATAGGTAGTAACGTCCTTCAACAATATTAAATATAATACAATACATGTTACAGAGTCCTATTACCAGATACAGTTCATAGTTAGTAAACGTCCCTCCCCAATACAAATGATAATAATAATACAATATGTTACAAGTCTATTACCCAGATAACAGTCACTAGTAGTAACGTCCTGCATACAATAGATAGATAATAATACAATATGTTACATGTCCGTTACCCAGATAACAGTCATGTTAGTAACGTCCTTCATACAATATGAGTAATATAAATACAATGATGTTAAATGTCCTATTACCCAGATAACAGTCATAGTTAGTAACGTCCTTCATACAATATGATAATATAAAATACAATAGTTACAATGTCCTATTACCAGAAACAGTCATAGTAGTAACGTCATTCATACAATATGATAATAATAAAATACAATATGTGTACAATTCCATTACCCAGATAACAGTCATAGTTAGTAACGTCCTTCATGACAATACTGATAATATAATAATACAATATGGTACAATGTCCTATACCACGAGATAACAGTCATAGTTAGTAAGTCGCTTTCATACAATATGATAATATAATAGTACATATGTTACAATGTCCCTATTAACCAGATAAACAGCATAGAGGAAGTCCTCATACAATATGGATATTCAATAGTTACATGTCATACCAGATACAGTCAATTATCGCTTCATACATAGAATAATTCATTGTTACACGCCTTTACCAGATAACAGTCATAGTTAGTAACGTCCTCATCTGATAATAAAATATTTACAGCTATCCGATAATGATATTAAGCTTCATACAATATGAATTATACATATTACAATGTCCCTTATTACCCAGAGTACACAGTAATATTGTAACAGTCCTTAATACAATATGATAATATAATAATACAATTGTTACAATGTCATTAGACCCGATAACAGTCATAGGTAGTAACGTCCTTCATACAATATGATAAATAATAATACAAATGTACAATGTCCTATTACCAGATAACAGTCTAGTTAGTAACGTCCTTATGACAATATGGTATATAATAATACAATATGTACAATGTCCTATTACCCAGAAACAGTCATAGTGTAGAACGTCCTATACAATATGATATATAATAATACAATGTGTTTACTAATGTCCATACCAGATAACAGTCATAGTTAGTAACGATCCTTCATACAATATGATAATATAATAAGTACAATATGTTAACATGTCCTATTACCCAATAACGTAAGTTAGTAACGTACTTCATACAAAGATGATAATATAATAATAAATATGTTACAATGTCCTAGTACCAGGATAACAGTCAAGTTAGTAACGTCTCATACAATATGATAATATACATAATACAATAGTTACAAGTCATATTACCCAGATAAACAGTCATAGTTAGTAAAGTCCTTCTTACA
This sequence comes from Hymenochirus boettgeri, assembly GCA_019447015.1. Lineage (NCBI taxonomy): Eukaryota > Metazoa > Chordata > Amphibia > Anura > Pipidae > Hymenochirus > Hymenochirus boettgeri. The sequence goes on along the minus strand of CM033476.1, from coordinate 101,649,774 downwards.
ATATGTAATATAATAATACATATGGTACAATGTCCTATTACCAGATAAAAGTCATAGTTAGTAAAGTCCTATTCATAAATATGATTAATATAATAATTACCTAATATGTTACATGTCCTATACCAGATAACGTCAATCTAGTAACTCTTCTTCACAATATGATAATATAATAATACAATATGTTCAATGTCCTATTACCCAGATAACAGTCATAGTTGTACATCCTTATAAAATATGATTAATATAATAATACAATATGTGTACAGTGTCCTATTACCCAGATAACAGTCAGTAGTTATAACGTGTCCCTTCATACAATATGAAAGATATATAATTACAATATGTTACAATGTTCACTATTACCCAGATAAACAGTCAATAGTTAGTAACGTCCTCATTACAATATGATAATATAATAATACAATATGTTACAATGTCCTTTACCCAGATAACCGAGTCATAGTTAGTAAACCTCCTTCATAAATATGTAATATAAAAACAATAGTTACAATGTCCTATTACCCAGATAACAGTACATAGTTAGTAACGTCCTTCATACCACTATGATATAATAATTACAATTGCTTCAATGTCTATTACCCAGATCCAACAGTCATAGTTAGTAACTCTCTTCATAACAATATGATAATATAATAATACAATATGTTACAATGTCTATTACACAGATAACAGTCAGTTAGTTAGTAACGTACCTTATACAATATGATAATAAAATAATACAATATGTTTACAATGTCCTATTACCCAGATAACAGTCATAGTTAGTAACGTACTTCTTAATACAATTAATGATAATATTAATACAATATGTGACAAGTACCTATTACCCAGATAAACAGTCATAGTTGTAACGGTCCTTCATACTAGATATACATAATAATACAACTGGTTACTAAGTCCTATTACCCAGATTAACAGTCGTTAGTAAGCCTTCATACAATATGATATATAATATACATATGTTTACATGTCTATTTACACAAAAAACAGTCATAGTTAGTAACGTCTTCATACAATATGAATAAATTAATAAACAATAGTACAATGTCCTATTACCCAGATAACAGTCATAGTTAGTACCAGTCCTTATCCATATGGTAAATAATAATACAATATGTACAATGTCCTATTACCCAGATAAACAGTCATAGTTAGTAACGTCCTTCATTACCATATGATAATAACATATACAATATGTTACCATAGTCCAATATCCCAGATAACAGTGTCACGAGTTAGTAACGTCCTTCATACAATATGATATATAAATACAATTGTTAACAATGTCCTATTACCCAGTAACAGTCATAGTTAGTACGTCCTTCATACAATTATGTAATATAATTAAGTACAATATGTACATGTCCTTTACCCAGAGAACAGTCAGTAGTATAACGTCCTTCATACATATGAGTAATAATATTACAATAGTTACAATGTCCTATTACCCGATAACAGTCATAGGTAGTAACGCTCCTTCATACACATATGATAATATAATACAAATGTTACAATGTCCTAGTACCAGATAAGTCTAGTTAGTAACGTCCTTCATACAATATGATAATATAAATACAATATGTTACAATGTCCTTTACCCAGATAACAGCTCACTAGGAGTAGTCACACTCATCATACAATATGATAATATAATAGGACATATAACATAAATTGTATTACTATTATAACATTTCTAGTTGATTGTATAAACACCTGTCGGGATAGGAAAAATTTCCATGTAAAAAGTTAAAATTTATTTGCTTGGATCATAAATTGAATTGCTATATTATTACATGTGGGTTAGCGTTTGTAAATGTTAATTGGCGATGACACACTAACACCATATTGTACATTCATTCCTGCACATCTATTGGGAATCTGTTGAAAATGTTAGAAACAGAGATGGCGCCGACGTATTAATCACCACAATCCGTTCCCCTTTCCAGCGCAATGGAAGGATTAAAATCAGTGTGCTACACTATTAAATCATACGACAAAGAAGGCTCCTCACCAAAATACCTTTCACTGGTTTATTTCTCAGTGTCCCCCCCCCTGGTTTAGATGTTTACTGCGATCCCTCCGAGAAACGTCACTTTGGGCTCACATGCCAAGATGGCTAGAGTCAGCTGGAGACACAAAGACAGGGGAGAGATTAAATGAAGGCTTTCTACTAGTCACCATCCACTGGGCGAGAGAGAGAGATTAAACTGACTTCTAACAGTCACCATCCACTGGGCGAAGAGGAGAGATTAAACTGACTTCTACGTCACCATCCACTGGGCGAGGAGAGAGATTAAACTGACTTCTACGTCACCATCCACTGGGGGAGAGAGAGATAAACTGACTTCTACGTCACCATCCACTGGGCGAGAGAGAAGATTAAACTGACTTTAACAGTCACCATCCACTGGGCGAGAGAGAGATTAACTGACTTCTACAGCGTCACCATCCCTGGGCGAGAGAGAGAATTAAACTGACTTCTATCGTCACCATCCACTGGGCGAGAGAGAGAGATTAAACTGACTTCTAACCGTCACCATCCACTGGGCGAGAGAGAGAGATTAAACTGACTTCTAACAGTCACCATCCACTGGGCGAGAGAGAGAGATTAAACTGACTTCTAACAGTCACCATCCACTGGGCGAGAGAGAGAGATTAAACTGACTTCTAACCGTCACCATCCACTGGGCGAGAGAGAGAGATAAACTGACTTCTAACAGTCACATCCACTGGGCGAGAGGAGAGAGATTAAACTGACTTCTATCACGTCACTCATCCACTGGGCGAGAGGGAGAGATTAAACTGACTTCTACGTCACCATCCACGGGCGAGAGAGAGAGATTAAACTGACTTCTAACAGTCACCATCCACTGGGCGAGAGAGAGAAGATTAACTGACTTTCTAACAGTCACCATCCACTGGGCGAAGAGAGAGATTAAACTGACTTCTACCGTCCCTCCACTGGGCGGAGAGAGATTAAAAGACTTCTACATACCACCATGGGCGAGAGAGAGAGATTAACTGACTTCTAATCCGTCACCATCCACTGGCGAGAGAGAGAGATTAAACTGACTTCTATCCTACACCATCCACTGGGCGAGAGAGAGAGATAAACTGACTTCTACCGTCACCATCCACTGGGGCGAGAGAGAGATTAACTGACTTCTAACGTCACATCCCACTGGGCGAGAGAGAGAGATTAACTGACTCTACAGCACATCCCCTGGGCGAGGGAGATATTAAACTGACTTCTAACGTCACCATCCACTGGGTAGAGAGAGAGATTAAACTGACTTCTAACCGTCACCATCCACTGGGCGAGAGAGAGATTAACTGACTTCTAACCGTCACCATCCACGGGCGAGAGAGAGAGATTAAACTGACTTCTAACAGTCACCATCACTGGCGAGAGAGAGAGATTAAACTGACTTCTAACGTCACCACCACTGGGCGAGAGAGAGAGATTAAAACTGACTTCTATCCGTCACCATCCACTGAGGCGAGAGAGAGAGATTAAACTGACTTCTAACAGTCACCATCCACTGGGCGAGAGAGAGAGATGAAAACGATTCTAACCGTCACCATCCACTGGGCGAGAGGAGAGATTAAACTGACTTCTACAGTCACATCCACTGGGCGAGAGAGAGATTAATGACTTCTATCCGTCACCATCCACTGGGCGAGAGGGAGAGATTAAACTGACTTTCTATAACCGTCACCATCCACGGGTGAGAGGGAGAGATTAAACTGACTTCTAACCGTCACCATCCACTGGGCGAGAGGGAGAGATTAACAAATGACTTTATCACCGTCACCATCCACTGCGAGAGGAGAGATTAAACTGACTTCTAATCTCACATCCACTGGGCGAGGGAGAGATTAAACTGACTTTCCATCACCATCCACTGGGCGAGAGAGAGATAAACTGACTTCTATCCGTCACCATCCACTGGCGAGAGGGAGAATTAACTGACTTTATCAAGTCACCATCCACTGGCGAGAGAGATTAAAAACTGACTTCTATCCGTCACCATCCACTGGGCGAGAGACGATTAAACGAGCCTTCTACACATCACCATCCACTGGGCGAGAGGAGGAGAGATTAAATGGAGCCTTATATCCATCACCTCCACTGGGCGAGAGGAAGAGATTAAACTGACTTCTACCGTCACCATCCACTGGGCGAGAGAGAGACCGAGATAACTGACTCTACCGTCACTTCCCACTGGGGAGGAGGGAGAGATTAACTGACTTCTAACGTACCACTCCAATGGGCGAGAGGAGAGAAGAATGACTTCTAACGTCTAAACCGGCGCACGGAGACGAGATGAAACTGACTTTTTCTATACCGTCCCATCCACTGGGCCGAAGAGGACTTAAACGGACTTCTATCCGCTCACCATCACTGGGCGAGAGCGAGATAATTAACTGACTTCTATCCAGTCACCACCCACTGGCGAGAGAGAGAGATAAACGACTTTATCCGTCCCATCACCTGGGCGAGAGAGAAGAATAAGACTGACTTCTACCTGTCACATCCACCTGGGCGGAGAGAGAGATAAACTGGACTTCTAAACACGTCCCATCCAACTGGGCGAGAGAAGAATTAAACTGAGGCTTCTAACAGTCACTCGCCCACTGGGCGAGAAGAGAGATTAAATGACCTTTAACACCGTCACCACCACTGGGGAGAGAGAGAGATTAAACTGACTTTAACAGTCACCATCCACTGGGCGAGAGAAGAGAGGAGATTAAACAGACTTCTACAGTCACCATCCCACGGGCGAGAGAGAGCGATTAAATGAACTTCTAACCGCACCATCCACTGGGCGAGAGAGATTAAAACTGACTTCTACAGTCACCAATCCACTGGGCGAGAGAGAGAGATTAAAACTGAATTCTAACAGGCACAATCACTGGGCGAGAGAGAGATAAATGACGCTAAACATCACCATCCGCTGGGCGAGAGAAGCGATTAAACTGACTTCTAAACGTCACCATCCACTGGGCGAGAGAGAGAGATTAAATGCTTTAACCGTCACCCCTCCACTGGGCGAGAGAGAGAGATTAAACTGACTTTATCCGTCACCATGCCACTGGGCGAGAGGAGAGAAGATTAAACTGGACTTCTATCCGTCACCATCCAATGGGCGAGAGAGAGAGATTAAAACTAATGACTTCTAACCGTCACCATCCAACTGCGGCGAGAGAGAGAGATTAAACTGACTTCTAACAGTCACCATCCACTGGCGAGAGAGAGAGAGTTAACACTGACTTCTAACAGTCACAATCCACGGGGCGAGAGAGAGAGATAAAACTGACTTCATCCTCACCATACAATTGGGCGAGAGAGGAGATTAACAACTGACTTCTAACCGTAACCATCAACTGGGCCGAGAGAGAGAGATTAACTGAACTTCTAACAGTCACCATCCAACTGGGCGAGAGAGAGAGATTAAACTGACTTCTAACAGTCACCATCCACTGGCGAGAGAGAGAGATTAAACGATTCTAACAGTCAAAATCCACGGGCGAGAGAGAGAGATTAAAACGACTTCTATACGTCACCATCCACTGGGCGAGAGAGAGAGATTAAACTGACTTCTAACTCACCATCCACTGGGCGAGAGAGAGAGATTAACTGACTTCAACAGTCACCATCCACTGGGAGAGAGGGGAGAGAATTAAATCGGCTTCGAACAGTCACCATCCACTGGGCGAGAGGAGAGATTAAACGATCTAACTGTCACCTTGCCCACGTGGGCGAAGGAGAGAATTAACTGGGACTTCTAACTGTCACCTGCCCATGGGCGGAAAGAATTGAAACCCTGACTTCTAACCGTCACCATCCACTGGGCTGAGAGGGAGGAGATTAAAACTGACTTTCTAACGTCACCATCCCTGGGCGAGGAGAGAGTCTAACTGACTTCTAACGTACATGCCCACTGGTGAGAGGGAAGAGATTAAACTGACTTCTAACTGTCACGCATCCATGGGCGAGAGGAAGAGAATAGACTGACTTCTAACTGTCACCCCACGGGCGAGGTAACGACTTACTTCCACCTCTGCCGAGGGGAGAGGAGAATTAGAACTGACTTCTATCCGTCACCATCCACTCGGGAAGGCGAGAGGGGAGAGATTAAATGATCTTCCGTCCAACACGCGAGGAGATAACGACCTTTATCCAACATCCTGGGCGAGAGGAGAGAAAATAGATGACTTACTGCACACCATGGCGGTTAACGATTCTAACCGTCACAACTCCACGTGGCGAGAGGGAGAAAGAATTAAAGCTGGCTTCTAACAGTCACCCACCACTGGGCGAGAGGAAGAGATTAAACCGATTCTAACGGCGAAGAGAGGAGAGATTTAACTGACTTCTACACAGTCACCATCAACTGGGCGAGAAGGAGATTAAAAATGACTCTAAACAGTCACCATCCACTGGGCGGAGAGAGAGATTAAACTGAACTTTAACAGTCACCATCACGGGTGAGAGAGAGAGGATTAAATGACTTCTAAACGTCACCATCCACTGGGCGAGAGAGAGAGATTAAACTCACTTCTATCAGTCACCATCCACTGGGCGAGAGGAGAGATTAAACTGACTTCTACGTCACATCCACATGGGCGAGAGAGAGAGGATTAAACTGACTTCTAACCAGTCACCATCCACTGGGCGAGAAGGAGAGATTAAACTGAACTTCTAACAGTCACCATCCACTGGGCGAGAGAGAGAGAGAATTAAACTGACTTCTAACGTCACATCCACTGGGCGAGAGAGAGAGAGAGTTAAACTGACTCTCTACACGTCACCATACCCTGGGCGAGAGAGGAGAGATTAAAACTGACTTCTAACCGTCACCATTACACACTGGGCGAGAGGAGAGAGATTAAACTGACTTCTAACCGTCACACCATCCTGGGCGAGAGAGAGAGATTAAACTGACTTCTAACAGTCACCATCCACGGGCGAGAGAGAGAGATTAAACTGACTTCTATCCGTCACCATCCACTGGGCGAGAGAGAGAGATTAAACTGACTTCTATCCGTCACCATCCACTGGGCGAGAGAGAGAGAGATTAAACTGACTTCTATCCGTCACCATCCACTGGGCAGAGAGGGAGAGATAACTGACTTACAGTCACCCTCCACTGGGGCGAGGAGAGGATAGAAACTGACTTCTAACCGTCACCATCCACTGGGAGAGAGGAGAGATAAACTGACTCTGCTAAACTGTATTCACTGCCCACTGGGCGAGAGGAGAGAATTAACTGACTTCTACGTCCACCCCACTGGGCGAGAGAATTAAACACTGCCTTCTAACCGTCACCACCACTGTGGAGAGGG
>CM033476.1:101562080-101642330 GCA_019447015.1 Hymenochirus boettgeri | reverse complement strand
CGTCACCATCCACTGGGCGAGAGGGAGAGATTAAACTGACTTCTAACCGTCACAATCCACTGGGTGAGAGGAGAGATTAGAAACTGACTTTAACTGTCACTGCCCACTGGGTGAGAGGGAGAGATTAAACTGACTTCTAACTGTCACTGCCCACTGGGCGAGAGGAAGAGAATAGACTGACTTCTAACTGTCACCGCCCACTGGGCGAGAGATTAAACTGACTTCTAACCGTCACCATCCACTGGGCGAGAGGGAGAAATTAAACTGACTTCTATCCGTCACCATCCACTGGGCGAGAGGGAGAGATAAACTGACTTCTATCCGTCACCATCCACTGGGCGAGAGGGAGAGATTAAACTGACTTCTATCCATCACCATCCACTGGGCGAGAGGAAGAGAATAGACTGACTTCTAACTGTCACCGCCCACTGGGCGAGAGATTAAACTGACTTCTAACCGTCACCATCCACTGGGCGAGAGGGAGAAATTAAATGGGCTTCTAACTGTCACGCCCACTGGGCGAGAGGAAGAGATTAAACTGACTTCTAACCGTCACCACCCACTGGGCGTGAGGGAGACTTGCTCACCTTTTTCTCTGACTGTGCGGGGGATGCTGTGCTCTGGTTTGTATCCACACCCTGACCCAGTCAGGTTTTACAGGTTTTTTCAAATTGCTGCTTGGCCGGGGTTGGACAAACAATATAAAAACAGAAAGGAAATTTAGTATCAAAATCAAAAGGTGTGATAAACTCTTCGTAATGGAAGGAGGAGGATGGCACGAGCCCTTACTCGATTAAATGGTACGTGGCCTGATCCTGGCAGAACAGAGAGCTAAGTTCCTACACAGGGTGGTCAGGTCACTGTCCGCTTGTAGTATTGATCGCATCTGTAAATACTTGGTAGTTTGACAGGAAGAGATTGTTTTACTGATCCCAGGAACGTGGTCGCACTGCTTCAGTTTAGGGTCTGATTCGGCGTCGACTCGGGGGCCTGTGAAAGGGGAAGGAGACAATAAACAACAGGCCACGGACAGAACACGTGGGGTGGATATGGAAAGATTCCTACCCGGTTTTGAACAATCTAATTTTCCGTTTCCCGGTTTCTGTTCATCTGCCAGGCGCTGTCGTACTGCAGGGACAACGTGGAGAGACGCGAGACCTGGAATATTGGAAAGCGTGAGAGCAGAGAATGGAAAACAGGACTGTCAGAAATAACTCAAAAGCTACGTCACCTTATTTCAACTGGGTGTCTCCCCTGCAGTTTCTTTTCATTGTACTCCAGAGCGTCCAGTAACCCTGTGGGGCGATGAGTGCGCCCAGATATGTCCGATGACGTACCGTCAAATACCGATCCCATTGCAGCTCGCTGCCATGATCTGCCAATGATCAGCAGAACACACACATATATAGATAAAAATTACACGGCTGTTACCTGAAACAAAACACTGCCCACCAAACCTCAATGCTATGTCTACCATTGTAACCAGATATTTAATGATAGGTTTTCTTCCTTTCTGGCAAAGCATCTTTACTGTCTGGACTTCCCCATCTGCTCAATGAGCTTTTTAAAAGCTTGAGCATGTGCAGAGGAGGCAGCAGGTGAAACCGCAGTCAGTCATTGGTTGTGATGTCAGCAGTCACAGCCTTGATTGACAGCATGAAGGGAGGGCCAGCTTACTTAAGGGTGGACTTGCCCTTTAACTCTCACCCTCTCGCCTCCTTTTCAGACTGGGCCACGTGGGAGTCCAAGTTCTTTGCTTTCTTCAGGAATTCACGTGTGCTAGAATGTGCCACAAAGTCTGGGACTGGGAATCAGTGGGGTGTGATTGGCGTTGGCCCTTTCTTCTGACAGTTTTGTGGTTGAGTGCCGGCATCTGTAAAAGACAAGGAATTGCCATACGACTTCTCTAAATAGGGCCACCTGCCCTTAGAGGACCCACTTACATTTTCTGTGCCACTCTGAAAAACTGCGAGACGTCACGTATAACATGTCGACGTTGTCGTAAAGGCGTACATATGGACGACCCAAGATGAGAGCTGGGAACAGATATTGCTCTTATTAAACTGCAGAAGGAAAGGCCACATTTACCTTCTGCTGCTATTCCCATCTGATCGGCGGCAGTGGAAAGGTCTACATATGGACCATATGGAACAAGCAACGAGGTACCCAGGTAGGGGCTGTATCACTGGGGCAGAGACATAGACTCCTACCTGTAATCACACAGGAAGATGGCTCCATAGTCATTCTGTGCCGGATAACTCTGCCGATAGCCTGGTTCACAGCTCGGGATGCCTGCTGCGATACCACTCCTGGCCGGACAAGTACTGGGTGAAGAAGATAAAACATGAGGGCAAAGAGATGACAAGGGTCAGTTTGGAGTGTACCAGATGGTTCTTGCACCGACCATTCCAGAGGAGCCCTGTGAGCGTTTCATCTCATCAGAAACTGCATCTTCAGCACCACCCGCGGGTCCTTGGACGGCAAAAAAGGGAGCCCTGTGATTATCACTCCACGACCTTACAGTCTGCAAAGTCCAACCCCTCGCTGGCCTGAGGAGGAAAAGAGTTACCAACGTGTCCAAACCAGGTAAGGTCAAAACAGTGCGTCTACACCTTCCCTCGACACACTGCCAGGAAACTGACCGCGCCCATCCCACACTCCTGATTTGTCATAATAAGCCTCGATCACCTGAACAACAAGAATACCATTATCGCCCATGGCACAACAACGGTCTACACAGGTTAACAATCACACAGTGGAAACACATGGGACCAATGGGTTCGGCCTGGTCCTGGAAAAACCTGCCAGGCAATCAGAATGCAGGGGATAACCCAATGGGGAGAGACTTTACTCTCTGGTATATTCACCTCAGAGAACGTTCCTTTCCACGAGGCTCGACAAACACTGGCTTCACGTCTTCTAACCGTGCTGTCGGACCGTGCTCCTGACAGGGGAACAGGACAGTGTGATGATGGGTACAGACAGAGGGGGGTCCTCTGCCGACATTGCAATTTTCTTACTGCCAGAAAGTCAAACTTGTATCCAAGGCTGAATACGAAGGGAAGAAACGAGCAGCCCATGAGGCACAACACGACCATGTTACCTGGAAACAGAGTGGGTCAGGGAAGCTTTGTATGAAATGAGACAGGACGCTGCATTAGGAAATCTCACCCACCAATTGTCATGGCCATGGAAGATAAATATTCCTCCGAATCCCTGCAGGGAACGACAGTAACAGGTTAGATTTGGCTACGGCACAACAGGCGATGCACAGGAGAGAATTAGGGGAGAGGATCCTTCTCACTAACCTGAAAGAATGGAGAATGTGTAACCCCCCCAGACATCCTAACCCCCACTGTCCACTGGCCATATACATTCATCGATCGTCCAAACTTTATAATAACAATGGCAATGATTGGTTACAGGGAGGAATGCCTCCTGGGAAAGGATTGGCCCACAGGCAGAAGTGCATCCTGGGAAAGCATTGGCCACAGGGAGGAATGCCTCCTGGGAAAGATTGGCGCAGGGAGAAATGCCACCATGGGAAACTATTGGTCACAGATGGAATGCACCTGGGAAATAATTGGTCACAGGGAGGAATGCACCCTGGGAAAAATAATGTGGTCACAGGGAGGAATGCACCCTGGGAAATAATTGGTCACGCGGAGGTATGCACCCTGGGAAACGATTGGTCACAGGGAGGAATGCACCCTGGGAAATAATTGGTCACAGGAGGGAATGCACCCTGGGAAATAATTGGTCACAGGGAGGTATGCACCCTGGGAAACGATTGGTCACAGGAAAGGAATGCACCCTGGGAAGAAATGGTCACAGGGAGGAATGCACCCTGGGAAACTATTGGTCACAGGGAGGAATGCACCCTGGAAACGATTGGTCACAGGGAGGAATGCACCCTGGGAACGATTGGTCACAGGAGGAATGCACCCGGGAAACGATTGGTACGGGAGGAATGCACCCGGGGAACCGATTGGTCACAGGGAGGAATGCACCCTGGGAAAGAAATGGTCACAGGAGGAATGCACCCTGGGAAACTATTGGTCACAGGGAGAATGCACCCTGGGAAACGATTGGTCACAGGGAGGATGCACCCTGGAAAACGTTGGTCACAGGGAGGAATGCACCCTGGGAAACGATTGGTCACAGGGAGGAATGCACCCTGGGAAACGATTGGTCAAGGGAGGAATGCCCCTGGGAACGATTGGTCACAGGGAGGAATGCACCCTGGAATACGATTGGTCACAGGGAGGAATGCACCCTGGGAAACGATTGGTCACAGGGAGGAATGCACCCTGAGAAATGATTGGTCACAGGGGAATGCACCCTGGGAAACTATTGGTCACAGGGAGGAATGCACCCTGGGAACGATTGGTCACAGGAGGAATGCACCCTGGAAACGATTGGTCACAGGGAGGAATGCACCTGGGAACGATTGGTCCACAGGGAGGAATGCACCCTGGGAAACGATTGGTCACAGGGAGGGATGCACCCTGGGAAAGAAATGGTCACAGGAGGAATGCACCCTGGGAAACTATGGTCACAGGGAGGAATGCACACCTGGGAAACGATTGGTCACAGGGAGGAATGCACCTGGAAAACGATGGTACAGGAGGAATGCACCCTGGAAACGATTGGTCACAGGGAGGAATGCCACCCTGGGAAACGATTGGTCACAGGGAGGAATGCACCCTGGAAACGATTGGTCACAGGGAGGAATGCCCCCTGGATAAGATTGGTCACAGGGAGGAATGCCCCTGGGAAACGCTTGGTCACAGGGAGGAATGCACCCTGGAAATGATTGGTCACAGGGAGGAGGATGCACCCTGGGAAACTATTGGTCACAGGGAGGAATGCACCTGGGAAATATGGTCACGGGAGGAATGCACCTGGAAATATTGGTCACAGGGAGAATGCACCCTGGGAACGATTGGTCACAGGGAGGAATGCACCCGCGGAAATGATTGGTCACAGGAGGAATGCACCCTGGGAAACTATTGGTCACAGGGAGGAATGCACCCTGGGAAACGATTGGTCACAGGGAGGAATGCACCCTGGGAATGATTGGTCACAGGAGGAATGCACCCTGGAAACGATTGGTCACAGGGAGAATGCACCCTGGGACATGATTGGTCACAGGGAGGAATGCACCCTGGGAAACTATTGGTCACAGGGAGGAATGCACCCTGGGAAATGATTGGTCACAGGGAGGAATGCACATGGGAAAACTATTGGTCACAGGGAGGAATGCACCCTGGGAAACGATTGGTCACAGGAGCTGCACATTAACTACTTACTTCTCTGGTATTCAGAACTCGATGGGATCCATCGGGCCCCGTGGAATGATTCCCACCCAGATCTGATGCTCTCTATAACATGTGGATTCTCCAGAGACACTGGAAAAGGTCTGAAAAAGAACCAAGAGACTGTTACCTGTCCGGTCCCACCCAAACACGACTCACTGCATTAACCCCATAAAACCCTGTCCTTCCATCCCACTGTAACGTCTCACGCCAAACTCTTACATCTGCATCTCCATAGTGAAGGAGAATGGGGCAGGGGTTCCACTGGTAGAATGATGGATCTCTCCCTTGTCTCATAAAGTCATGCCTGGTATAGCCAGGACTGACACCAGTAACTCAAACTTTACCTGCAAAAAACAGAGAGCTATTTGTTCAATACAACCAGCACAGACCGAAAGCGTGACAGGCACCCAGCAACAGACCAGAAGCGGACAGGCACCCAGCAAACAGACCAGAAAGCGTGACAGGCACCGCAACAGACCAGAAAGCGTGACGGACCCAGCAAAGACCAGAAACGTGACAGGCACCCAGCAACAGACCAGAAAGCGTGACAGGCACCCAGCAACAGACCAGAAAGGTGACAGGCACCCAGCAACAGACCAGAAAGTGTGACAGGCAACCAGTCAACAGACAAAGAAAGTGTGACAGGCACCCAGCAACAGACCAGAAAGTGTGACAGGCACCCAGCAAAACAGACCAGAAAGTGTGACAGGCACCAGCAACAGACCAGGAAGTGTGTGACAGGCACCCAGCAACAGACCAGAAAGTGTGACAGCCCAGCACAACAAGCAAACAGACAGAAAGCGGGCAGGTACCCAGCAACAGGCAGAAAGCAGGAGGTACCCAGCAAACGACAGAAAGCGGGCAGGTACCCAGCAACAGACAGAAAGCGGGCAGGCACCCAGCACAGACAGAAAGCGGGCAGGTACCCAGCAACAGACGAAAGCGGGCAGGTACCCAGTACTAGACCAGCAGAAAGCAGTCTTACTATATTGGTACACCCAGTAATACCTATATAGTCGCACCATAGATTCAAATCTTTTACAGATTTGCTGGGGCTGACATCCCGATATATATTAACCTAATATAGGGTGTGGCCACTTTGATCACTTCTTTCCACAATGATTTTGGGGACTGGGGAGCCATCCAATTGGAAACAATAGTTTTTTCTAGAGTAAAACAAGACCTGATGTAAACATATCAGGTGATATCATGACCAGGAGTCCACCTCAGGTATACCCAATATACACAACATCTGTGGGTAATACTTGTTTTAACTATTTTGCCCAGAATCTAAAGACCGGGGGGCCTAACCATTTAGGTGCCAGAATCGGCTTGGCTCATGACATGTAGGACATTCCGTTAATATCTTTGGGACATATGAGCCAGTATATTGGGGTCGTATATAATTGATTTAAAATCTAAAACTGGATCAATGTGTTGTTTGCAGCTTGTGTGTCTCCGCTAGGTCATCCCAGGCATCTGTTTCTAAGGTCGGGATGTACCTGGTCCATTAATTTATATGTTAGATCCTGTATCAAGACATTTAGATTTCATTATTATACATACAAATGGAGGATGCTCTGGCTTCCTTCTCCCTGTTTTTTGCTGTTGCTCCAAAATCCCCACGGGGCTTTCCTCGCCGAGTATCGGGTGGATGTGAACCTGACACAAGGAGAGAGGTAAAAGGGGGCATGCCGTCAGCATAAAGGTAACCTTACAGGTAAAATAGCCACATGGTCGTAGATTTCATTCTAATGGAGACAACCAGAGAGTCTGGGAATATTATAAGATCCAGTAACAGCTAACAATGAAAATCTACACACACAAGAAATACAATGCTCATAAACCCCACAAGGTGGATGTACACTGTTTATAAGAGATTGGTGCAGTAAATGAATTATCTCCATATACCAGTTTTATACCGACATTTAATAGAGTTAACATTCCATCAGTCCATTCTATTAAATGTCTCCAGCCATAATAATCAGACATTCACGTCAGGCGTAGGAATGACGGAAGGTAGGTCGGGACGCAAGACAGGTCACTTCCTACACAGTCATGTGATTTCTTGGGGATCTCATACCTGTATATTTGAAACGTTGCCATAGAAGCTCGAGACGTTAGGCCCTCTGGAGGTTCAACACTAAACACAATCTGTGATAAAATTTAGACAATTGGGCAAATGTGTGCACACACAACCAAGTTCTGAAAGCAATGTGAATATACACACTAAGATTTTATTCTTAATATTGATCACGTTTTTTTCTACCGAATGCAAAAACCATAATTCAAACAATCAAATCAATATTCAATCAACTGAAAAATTGCCCGGTGTATGCCAGCTTAAAGGGCATGTAAACCCCTTTCCCCTCACCTTTAATCTCTCTTCCACAGGGCTGGCCTTGATATGTGTAACCTATGCGACTGCGGGAGATGGAGACTTGAAGATCGGGGGTGGGTCAGCGGACAGTTTCCGCCTGGTCCAATCATTTTTCTATTGTTAATCACAGGCTTGCAGTTATTAAATTCCTCTGCCTATAGATACTTTAGGGAGGGGGAACATTTTCTCAGGCTTGTGGCTAGATTTAAAAACTGAATAAGAAGTTTGGGTGCCGTGGGTTATGATGCAGCTGATGATGCTTTGTCCCAGCAGTAGGATGCAAGTGAGCATGCTTAAGCCAGGGGCTTGCGGGTGGTGATGTCACAGCTCACTAAGCAGGAAGCACCACTCTTTATACTGCTGTAAGTTTGGTAGACTGCAGCTAGAAGCATGACCCAGAAGTCATTTTAAAGGCAGGAGTGTGCTTTTTATAAAGTAAACTGGGGCTTGTATGGAGCTCACAGTTCCCCTTAAATGGCACATTATATGAAACATTCAGAGCAGATCAATCCAGCTCTGCACTTAATAGAATGTAATTTCCTAATCAAGCACAAAAATCAAATTTCCCAGAATCCTGTGGGGTATGATTCCTTCCTATACCAAAGAGACAGACTGGAAAAAGGGCCCCTGCTATCCTCCCTTACTAACTATCTCACATGGTGCCAGGGCCCCTTGTTTACTCACATTCCTAATGTCTTTAATATTGTTGGTAAGAAAGTAATAATAGGAATTACCACCCTTATCCCCCAACACCACAAACAGGCTGTCCGAGTCCAGTAGATTCAAGGCAATAGCATGGGCAGAAAACTGGCCCCAATCAAAAAGAAATGGGCCACACTGTCAAGAACCCACCTGTATAATGTCCATCAGTTTCGTAACCCGACTGTGTTTGTGAAGATCCCAGATCCTAGAAATACCAGAATCATTAATAAACCGTGCCATATCCCTGTACCCAACACCATCAGCCACAATAGTCAGGAAGGCAACCATCTGTATCCTACACTAGACAAGCATAAGCACTGGCTATAATATAACAATGGGACCATTATAAACGTGTTAATCAGGGCCAAACATCTCTACCATGTGACCATGTTGCTCTATTGTAACCATGTGACCCGTGTTGAACCACGTGTTCCATTTCAGACGACGTACTATATATAAATAAATAGTGCGCTGTTCACCCATGGTGGTAATAATAAGTGTAAAGCTCTGTAGGTCCAAGGGGGGATATTGGGATCTGATAAACCGAATCCCAACCTCATCCGAGTTCCATTTCACTAAACACAGATGGTAGCAGAACAGGAGCAATCGCTGTAATGAGAGGCAGAGAAACTACGTCCACTCAGGTTGCTGAATGATTTGTTCCAGGAACTCCAGCAGTGACGTCTTCTTTCAAATGTGATTCCTGCAGACGCCAACAGTTCAAAGATATAACTGCAAATGGAGGGAGATCGAGTCAGTCTCATTGAGTCCTAGTATTATTTGTGGCCAGTTTATGGGGTTACCTACCTCCCACTCTTAGTGATCCCACTGCATCCGCAGGAATCACAATAGACTCAATGGAATTTTCCAGTTGCCATAAGGGCTGCTGTAGAGAAGAAAGAGTAGATTGGACCAATGGGAAGGGGAATGTGAGGAGTGCAGAGCTATTGTGATAGGTTACAGAGCATAAGGGCAAATTACCTATACCAAATCATTTACCTTATTATCTTGGCCAAATCTTCCAGCTCTATATGGGACCTATAACCAAGACAAAGGTTATCTATTCCTCCGCTTTCAATCACATGCCCAAAACTAACCAACGCCTGTTACAGCTCACCTAGCTTGCAGATTCAAAATTGAATAGCCTGAAAGCCTCTATGCTCCATAGTTTCCATCTGCTCCTAGATCAAATCGATGGCATCAATGCCAGATGCCAAGTCGGTATGTGGTGAGGTCGAAGGACGTGGATTCCTCGCATATTTGCTCCTACGGGAACATAACAGATATAGAAGATCAGTAATCCAGTAGAGAGGATTCCAGAGGTGATGAGGAGCCCAGAGAGCGTACCACATTGTGGGCTTCATCGAATATCACAACGGTGCCTTTCAGATCGATGTTATGGGCCCGGCGACTCTGCAAAGTGACACACACACTGTGTAAATGAATGGACCATCCTTACAGCACAAGGCTCACAACCAACGCTACCATTTTATGACAATGGCCAGTTAACCCCCCAATTCCTTGGTACCTTGGGTCCAGGAGATAATTATAGGGCATAATATGATTTGCATGTTGCTTCATATTGCGGGACAGGTATAGGGACAGGTGCTGTGGAGAGAAGGAAGGACACTCAGAAAGTCCAGAGAGAAGATCAGGGTTCAGGAGAGAGAAATTCCAAGCTCACCGTGCTTTGTGCCATTTTTTACCAGATCCTCGATATCCGAATGTGGTGGGTAGGTCCATCTGTGTTCTCTTCTCTGGGGAAGACATGGAATGATCTGTATCCACCGTTATACTATACGGCCCCTAACATTCTGTCTTACAAACGTCCACATGTTACTCATGACTCCCGTATATCCCCCACCATCTAGTCACCACCCCCAAGAGAAAATATCATTTACTACACCAATGGATTATCCATGTTGGTTAAAAGAAGTAAAAGTCTTACACGCACTTCATGGTTTTTAATACCCAGCAATGTTAAATCTATATAAAGATGGTGTTCTGCTATTGGAAACAAAACTAATCAACTACTGTATAGAAAAGGCCACTACTCATATTGGTCGCCTGTTCTCCATCTTCACTCCCTTCTGTGCCCCTCTCACCCTGACCCTCTCCTTTCTCCACAATCTCCCCAGGTCTTTGCACATTCCAACTGAGTGGAGTCCGTCCGCATGCAGATCTCTGGTCCTCGGGAGGACTCTCAGATTATGTTCCCCCTCCTCCCTCTGCTATTATCGGATCTTTTACTCCGGTGACCCTTCACAAGTCCTCGCCTGCTTCTATCATGTCCGCTCCACGACTGTCCTCTTGATCACATGCCCTCTGTATTACTGAAGCACAGCACAACACTTGCCACATAAGCCCATACTAATAAGCCCTCGCTGGACCCCTCTTGTTTATTAACTTACTGCCGGTCTCTTACTGACAGCCTCTAAACTGCTAGAACGATCAGTCTTCTCCCGTATCGCTAACGACCTTCATGCCCATTACCTATTGATCCTTTACATCTGGATTCCGTCCTGCGCGTTCCATGGAGACGGCATGTGTAGGTATAAATGATCTGCAGGTTGCAATGGTCACTTTTCTATTCTTATTATATTATCATTGTATGAAGGACGTTACTAACTATGACTGTTATCTGGGTAATAGGACATTGTAACATATTGTATTATTATAATTATATTTTTTTTTATTTTTATTTATTGTTAATATTTGGTTTTTGTTTAAAAAATTTTATAATTTTTTTATTAGTATTATATTTATTATAAAATATTTTTTTTATAATTTTTTTTATATTTTTATTGTGTAATATATTTGTTATAATTTATTTATAATATTTTTAAATTTTATATATATTATTTATTTTATATGATTGTGTTTAGTATTGGTTCTTTAATATTATTTTTTAATTTTATTTTTTTTTTTTTTTTTTAAATTTTATGTTTTTTTTTTTTATGTAATTTTTTTTATTTTGTTTTGTTAAATTTATTTAGTTTTTTAAATTTATTATTAATTTATTTTTTTGTATATTATTATGTATTATAAAATTATAAAATATTTAATTCTTTTTTCTTTATTTTATTTTTTTAATTAATTTTATAATTTTACTTTTTTTTTTTTTTTATTTTTTTTATTATTTTTATTGATTTTTTTTTATTAATAATTTTATTTTAAAATATAAATATTAATTTTATTTTTATATTATTATATTAATTTTTATAATTTTTTTTTTTATTATTTTAAAATTTATTTGTTTTTTATTTTATTTATTTTATAAATATATTTATATTTTTTTATATTTTGAAATTATTTTTATTTTATAAATTTTGTTAAATTTTTTTATTTTATTTTTGATTTTGTTATAAAGGTTATTTACAATTTTTTTTTTATTTATAAAATAATTATATTATATATAATATTTGGTATATTTTTTTTTTATTAATATTTTTTGTAGATATTATTTTTTATTAGACTGTTAATTTTTTATTTTTTTTTTTTTTTAACATTTATAATATTGATTATAATTATAATTTTTTTTAAAATTTTTTTATATATTTTTAATTTAATTTATATATATGAATAATTTTTTTAATTTAAATTTTTTATAATTTTTATTTATAATGTAATTTTATTTAATTTATTTATTATTTTTTTTAAATATTATTTTTATAAGTTTAATTTTTTTTAAATTTTTTTTATATATTTTTTTTATTTAATATTATTTTAATTAAATTTTAATATGTTTTAATTTTATATTTTTTTTGTTATTTTTTAATTCTTTAAAAATTTTATTTTTTTGAATTTTTATTTTTATTTGTTTGATATTTAATTGTAAATTTTTTTTTATTAATTTTTTTATTTTACCATATTGTATGAAGGACGTTAATACTATGACGTTTGGGTAATAGGACATTGTAAACATTTGTATTATTAATTATCATAGTGTAGGAAGGAGTTACCTACTATGACGTTATCTGGGTAATAGGAAATGCCTAACATATTGTATATTATTTATCTATATTGTATGAAGGATGTTAATAACTATGACTGTTTATCGGGTAATAGGGACATGTACACATATTGTATTAATATATTATATATTGATTGAAGGACGTTACTAACTATGACTTATCTGGGTAATAGGACACTGTACAATATTGTATTATATTATCCTATTGTATGAAGGACGTTATAACTAGACTGTTATGGGTAATAGGACATTGTAACATATTGTAATATTATATATCATAGTGTATGAAGGACGTTTACTAACTATGACTGTTATCGGGGTAATAGGACATTGTAACATAGTGTATATCTATTACCATATTGTATGAGGAGTTACTAACGATGGACTGTTATCTGGGTTAAGAGGACATTGTAACATATCTGTATATTTATATTATCATATTGTAGTGAAGGAGTTACTAACTATGACTGTTTCTGGGTAATAGAGACATTGTAAATATGTATTATATTATCATATGTATGAAGGACGTACTAACTATGACTGTTACTGGGTAATAGGACCATTGTAACATAGTGTATTATATATTAACCATATGTATGAAGGACGTACTAACTATTTTGACTGTTATCTGGGGAATAGGACATTGTAACATATTGATTATTACTATTATCATATTGTAGAGGATGTTCCTAACTATGGACTGTTATCGGGTAATAGGACATTGTAACATATTGATTATATATTATAATATTGTATGAAGACGTTACTAACGACTGTTATCTGAAGATGACTTGTAACATATTGTATTCATTATTCATGTTAGAAGTCAGTTTAATCTCTCCCTCTCACCCAGTGGATGGTGACGGTTAGAAGTCAGTTTAATCTCTCAGAGATTAAACTGACTTCTAACCTTCACCATCCACTGGCGAAGAGAGAATTAAACTGACTTCTAACCGTCAACCACCACTGGGTGAGAGGGAGAGATTAAACTGACTTCTAACTGTCACCATCCACTGGGCGAGAGGAAGAGAATAGACTGACTTCTAACTGTCACCGCCCACTTGGCGAGAGATTAAACTGACTTCTAACCGTCACCATCCACTAGGCGAGAGGGAGAGATTAAATGGGCTTCTAACTGTCACCATCCACTGGGCGAGAGAGAGAGATTAAACCGACTTCTAACCGTCACCATCCACTGGGCGAGAGGGAGAGATTAAATGGGCTTCTAACAGTCACCATCCACTGGCGAGAGGAAGAGATTAACCGAGTCTATTACCGTCACCCATCCACTGGGCGAGAGGGAGAGATTAAACTGACTTCTAACCTCACAACTTAACCGTCACCATCCACTGGTGAGAGGAGAGATTAACTGACTTCTAACTGTCACTCTCTGCCACTGGGTGAGAGGGAGAGATTAACTGACTTCTAACTGTCACATCTGCCACTGGGCGAGAGGAAGAGAATAAACTGACTTCTAACTGTCCCACCCGCCCCTGGGCGAGAGATTAAACTGACTTCTAACCTTCACCATCCACTGGGGAGAGGAGAAAGTAAACTGACTTCTATCCGTCACCATCCACTGGGCGAGAGGGAAGATTAACTGACTTCTATCCGTCACCATCCACGGGGAGAGGAAGTTAAAAACTGACTTCTATCCATCACCATCCACTGGCGCGAGGAAGAGAATAGACTGACTTCTAACTGTCACGCCCCCATGGGGAGAGATTAACACTGACTTCTACCTCACCATCCACTGGGCGAGAGGAGAAATTAAATGGGCTTCAACTGTCACCGCCCACTGGGGAGGAAGAGATTACAACTGACTTCTAACCGTCACCACCCACTGGGCGTGAGGGAGACTTGCTCACCTTTTTCTCTGACTTGTGCGGGATTCTGTGCTGCTGGTTTGTCTCCACACCCTGACCCAGTCAGGTCTTTACAGAGTTTTTTTTCAAATTGCTGCTTGTGCCGGGGTTGGACAAACATATAAAAACCTGAAAGGAAATTTAGTATCAAAATCAAAGGTGTGTAAAACTTCTCGTAATGAAGGAAGGAGGATGGCACTGAGCCCTTACACCTCGCATTAAATGCGTACTGTGCCTGATCCTGGCAGAACGAGAGCTAAGCTTCCTACCAGGGTGGTCAGGTCACTGTCCTGCTTGTATTTATTGATCGCATCTGTAAATACTGGTAGTTTGACAGGCTAAGAGATTGTTTTACTGATCCCAGGAACGTGGTCTGCACTGTTCAGTTAGGTTCTGATTCGGCCGTCGACTCGGGGCCTGTGAAATGCGGAAGGAGAAACAATAACAACAGCCACGGACGAACACGTGGGGTGGATATGGAAAGTTTCCTACCCGGTTTTGAACAATCTTAATTTCCTTCCGTTTCCCGTGTTTCTGTTCATCTGCCAGGCGCTTGTCTTACTGCAGGGACAACGTGGAAGACGCGAGACCTGAATATTGAAAGCGTGAGAGCAGAATGGAAACAGGACTGTCAGAAATACTCAAAAAGCACGTCACCTTATTTTCAACTGGTGTCTCCCCTGCAGTTTTCTTTTCATTGTACTCCAGAGCGTCCAGAACCGTGGGGCGATGAGTTGCGCCCAGATATTGTCTGATCGTACCCGTCAATACCGACCCATTGCAGCCTCGCTGCCATGGACTGCAATGATCATCAGAACACACACATTATATAGAAAAATTACACGGCTGTTACCTGAAAAACAAAACTGCGCCCACAAACCTAACTGCTAATGTCTACCATTTGTACCAGATATTAATGTAGGTTTTCTTCCTTTCTGGCAAAGGCATCTTTACTGTCTGGACCTTCCCCATCTGCTCAATGAGCTTTTTAAAGCTTGAGCATGTGCAGAGGAGGCAGCAGGTGAAACCGCGTCAGTCATGTGGTTGTGATTGTCAGCAGTCACAGCCTTGATTGACAGCATGAAGGAGGGGCCAGCTTACTTAAGGGTGGACTTCCTTTAACTCTCACCCTCTCGCTCCTTTCCACTGGGCACGTGGGAGTCCCAAGTTCTTTGCTTTCTTCAGAATTCACGTGTGCTAGAATGTGCCACAAAGCTTGGGACTGGGAATCAGTGGGTGTGATTGGCGTTGGCCCTTTTCTGACAGTTTTGTGGTTGAGGGTGCCGGCATCTGTAAAAGACAAGGAATTGCCATCGACTCTCTAAATAGGGCCACCTGCCCTTAGAGGACCCATTTACAATTTTCTGTGCCACTCTGAAAAACTGCGAGACGTCCACGTATAACATGTCCGAAGTTGTCGTAAAGGCGTACATATGGACGAACACCAGATGAGAGCTGGGAACAGATTATTGCTCTTATTAACTGCATAGAAGGAAAGGCACATTTTACCTTCTCTCTATTCCCATCTGATCAGCGGCCAGTGGAAAGGTCTACATATGGACCATATGGAACAAGCAACGAGGACCAGGTAGTGGGCGTATTCACTGGGGCAGAGACATAGACTCCTACCTGTAATCACACAGGAAGATGGCTCCATAGTCATCTTGTGCCGGATAACTCTGCCGATAGCCTGGTTCACAGCTCGGGATGCCTGCTGCCGATACCACTCCTGGCCGGACAGTCTGGGTGAGAAGATAAAACATGAGGGCAAAGAGATTGACAAGGGTCAGTTTGGAATGTTACCAGATGGTTCTTGCACCGACCATTCCAGGGAGCCCTGTGAGCGTTTCATCTCATCAAGAAACTGCATCTTCAGCACCACCCCGCGGGTCCTTGGACGCAAAAAGGGAGCCCTGTGATTATCACTCCCACGACCGTTACAGTCTGCAAAGTCCAACCCCTCGTGGCCTGATGGAGGGAAAGAGTTACCAACGTGTCCAAACCATGTAAGGTCAAAACAGTGCGTCTACTCACACCTTCCCTCGACACACTGCCAGGAAACTGGCACCCGCGCCATTCGCACTCCTGATTTTGTCATAATAAGCCTCGATCACCTGACAACAAGAATACCATTATCGCCCATGTCACAACAACCGTCTACACAGTTAACAATCACACAGTGGAAAACCACATGGGACAATGGGTTCGGCCTGGTCCTGAAAAACCTGCCAGGCAATCAGAAGTGCAGGGGATAACCCAATGGGAGAGACTTTCTCTCTGGTATATTCACCTCAAGAAACGTTCCTTTCGCACGAGGCTCGACAAACACTGGCTTCACGTCTTCTAACCGTGCTGTCTGACCTGCTCCTGACAGGGGAACAGGACAGTGTGATGATGGTTTCAGACGAGCGGGGGTCTCTGCCGACATTGCAATTTTCTTACCTGCCAGAAAGTCAAACTTGTATCCAAGGCTGAATACGAAGGGAAGAAACGAGCAGCCCATGAGGCCAACACGACCACTGTTACCTGGAAAACAGAGTCGGGTCAGGGAAGGCTTTGTATGAATGAGACAGGACGCTGCATTAGGAAATCTCACCCACCATGTCATGGCCATGGAGATAAATATTCCTCCGAATCCCTGCAGGAACGACAGTAACACCGTTAGATTTGGCTACGACAACCAGGCGATGCACAGGAGGAATTATGGGAGAGGATCCTTCTCACTAACCTGAAAGAAGTGAGAATGTGTAACCCCCCAGACATCCTAACCCCCACGGTCCCACTGGCCATATACATTCATCGATCGTCCAAACTTTATAATAACAATGGCAATGATTGGTTACAGGGTAGGAATGCCTCCTGGGAAAGGATTGGCCACGGCAGAAGTGCCATCCTGGAAAGCATTGGCCACAGGGAGGAATGCCTCCTGGGAAAGGATTGGCCGCAGGGAGAAATGCACCCTGGGAAACTATTGTCACAGGATGGAATGCACCCTGGAAATAATTGGTCACAGTGAGGAATGCACCCTGGGAAATAATTGGTCACAGGAGGAATGCACCCTGGGAAATAATTGGTCACAGGAGGTATGCACCCTGGAAACGATTGGTCACAGGGAGGAATGCACCCTGGGAAATATTGGTCCAGGGGGAATGCACCTGGAAATAATTGGTCACAGGAGGGATGCCCCTGGGAAACGATTGGTCACAGGAAAGGAATGCACCCTGGGAAGAAATGGTCACAGGGAGGATGCACCCTGGGAAACTATTGGTCACAGGGAAGACTGCACCCTGGAAACGATTGGTCACAGGGGGAATGCACCCTGGGAAACGATTGGTCACAGGGAGGAATGCACCCTGGGAACGATTGGTCACAGGGAGGAATGCACCCGGGAAACCGATTGGTCACAGTGAGGAATGCACCCTGGGAAAGAAATGGTCACAGGAGGAATGCACCCTGGGAAACTATTGGGTCACAGGGAGGACTGCACCCTGGGAAACGATTGTCACAGGGGAGGAATTCACCCTGAAACGTTGGTCACAGGGAGGAATGCACCCTGGGAAACGATTGGTCAAGGGAGGAATGCACCCGGGAACGATTGGTCACAGGGAGGATGCACCCTGGAACGATTGGTCACAGGAGGAATCACCCTGGAATCATTGGTCACAGTGAGGAATGCACCTGGAAACGATTGGTCACAGGGAGATGCAACCCTGAAAATGATGGTCCAGGGAGGAATGCACCCTGGGAACATTGGTCACAGGGAGGAATGCACCCTGGGGAAACGATTGGTCACAGGGAGGAATGCACCCTGGGAACATTGGATCACAGGGAGGAATGCACCCCTGGGAAACGATTGGTCCAGGAGGGAATGCACCTGGGAAACGATTGTTCACAGGAGGAATGCACCCTGGGAAAGAAATGGTCACAGTGAGGAATGCACCCTTGGAAACTATTGGTCACAGGGAGGAATGGCCCCTGGGAAACGATTGGTCACAGGAGGAGACATGCACCCTGGGAAAAGATTGGTCACAGGGAGGAATGTCAGACCCTGGAAACGAGTTGGTCACAGGAGGATGCACCCTGGAAACGATTGGTCACAGGGAGAATGCACCCTGGGAAACGATTGGTCACAGGGAGGATGCCCCTGGATCGATTGGTCACAGGGAGGAATGCACCCGGGAAACGATTGGTCACAGGGAGAATCACCCTGAAATGATTGGTCACAGGGAGATGCACCCTGGGAAACTATTGGTCACAGGAGGAATGCACCCTGGGAAACTATTGGTCACACAGGGAGGAATGCACCCTGGGAAACTATTGGTCACAGAGGAATGCACCCTGGGAAACGATTGGTCACCAGGAGGAATGCACCCTGGGAAATGATTGGTCCAGGGAGGAATGCACCCTGGGAAACATTGGTCACAGGGAGAATGCACCCTGGGAAACTATTGGTCACAGGGAGGAATGCACCCTGGGAAATGATGGTCACAGGAGGAATGCACCCTGGGAAACGATTGGTCACAGGAGAATGCCACCTTGGGAATGATTGGTCACAGGGAGGAATGCACCCTGGGAAATTGGTCCGGGAGAAGTCACCTGGAATGATTGGCACAGGATGATGCACATGGGAAACTATTGGTCACAGGAGGAATGCACCCTGGGAAACGATTGGTCACAGGGGCTGCACATTAACTACTTACCCTTCGTCTGGTATTCAGAACTCAGCGGGATCCATCAGGGCCCCGTGGAATGATTCCCACCAGATCTGATGCTTCTCTAATAACATGTGGATTCTCCGAGACACTGGAAAAAGGTCTGAAAAAGAACCAAGGACTGTTACCTGTCCGCGGTCCCCCACCCCCAAACACGACTCACTGCATTAACCCCATAAAACCCTGTCCTTGTCCATCCCACTGTAACGTCTCCCACGCCAAACTCTTACATCTGCATCTCATATTGAAGGAGGAATGGGGCAGGGTTCCCCTGGTCAGAATGATGGATCTCCTCCTTGTCTCATAAGTCATGCATGGTTAGCCAGGACTGAAACACCAGTAACTCAGACTTTACCTGCAACAAAACAGAGGCTATTTGTTCAATACAACCCAGCAACAGACCGAAAGCGTGACATGCACCCAGCAACAGACCAAAAGCGTGACAGCACCCAGCAACAACCAAAAGCGTGACAGGCACCCAGCAACGACCAGAAAGCGTGACAGCACCCAGCAACAGACCAGAAAGCGTGACAGCACCCAGCAACAGACCAGAACGTGACAGGCACCCAGCAAACAGACCAGAAAGTGTGACGGCACCCACAAACAGACAGAAGTGTGACAGGCACCCAGCCCAGACCAGAAAGTGTGACAGGCAACCCAGCAACAACCAGAAAGTGTGACAGGCACCCAGCAACAGACCATAAAGTTTGACAGCACCCAGCAACAGACCAGAAAGTGACCAGGCACCCAGCAACAGACCAAAATGTGAGGCACCCACAACAGACCAGAAAGTGTGACAGGCACCCCAGCAACAGACAGAAAGCGGCAGGTACCCAGCAACAGGCAGAAACAGGCAGGTACCCCATCAACAGACAAGAGCGGGCAGTACCCAGCAACAGACAGAAACGGCAGGCACCCAGCACAGACAGAAGCGGGCAGGTACCCGCAACAGACAGAAGCGGGCAGGTACCCAGTACTAGACCAGCAGAAAGCAGTTCTACTATATTGGTAGCACCCAGTACTACCTATATGTCGCACCATAGATTCCAATCTTTTACAATTTGCTGGGGCTGACTATCCCGATATATATTAACCTAATATAGGGTGTGGCCACTTTGATCACTTCTTTCCACACTGATTTTGGGGGACTGGGGAGCCATCCATTGGAAACCAATAGTTTTTCTAGAGTAAAACAAGACCTGATGTAAACATATCAGGTGATATCATGACCAGGAGTCCACCTCAGGTATACCCAATATACACAACATCGTGTGGTTAATACTTGTTTTAACTATTTTGCCCAGAATCTAAAGACCGGGGGGCATAACCATATTAGGTGCCAGAATCGGCTCTGGGCTCAGACCATGTAGGCATTCCGTTAATATCTTTGGGACAATGAGCCAGTCTATTTGGGGTCTGTATATATTGATTTAAAATCTAAAACTGGATCAATGTGTTGTTTTGCAGCTTGTGTGTCTCCGCTAGTTCATCCCAGGCATCTGTTTCTAAGTCGGGATGTACCTGGTCCATTAATTATTATGTTAGATCCTTCGCAAGACATTTAGATTTCATTATTATACATCCAAATGGAGGATGCTCTGGCTTCCTTCCTCCTGTTTTTTGCTGTTGCTTCCAAACTCCCCACGGGGCTTCTTCCGCTGCCAGATATCTGGGTGGATGTGAACCTGACACAAGAGAGAGGTAAAGGGGCATGCCGTCAGCAAAAAGGTAACCTTACAGTTAATAGCCACATGGTCGTAATTTCATTCTAAATGGAGACAACCAGAGAGTCTGGGAATATATAAGATCCATAACAGCTAACAATGAAATCTACACACACACAAGAATACAAATGCCTCATAACCCCACAAGGTGGATGTACACCTGTTTTTAATAAGAGATTGTGCAGTAAATGAATTATCTCCATATACCAGTTTTATACCGACATTTAATAGAGTTACATTCCATCGTCCATTCTATTAAATGTCTCCATCCATAATAATCAGACATTCACTGTAGGGCTGTAGGAATGACGGAAGGTAGTCGGGACGCAAGACAGGTCACTTCCTACACTCGTCATGTGATTTCTTGGGATCTTCATACCTTGTAATATTTGAAACGTTGCCATAAAGCCTCGAGACGTTAGCGCCCTCTGGAGGTTCAACACTAAAACACAATCTGTGGATAAAATTTAGACAATTGGGCAAATGTGGTGCACACAACAACCAAGTTCTGAAAGCAATGTTGAATACTACCACTAAGATTTTATTCTTAATATTGATCACGTTTTTTTCTACCGAATGCAAAAACCATTAATTCAAACAATCAAATCAATTATCAATCCAAACTGAAAAATTGCCCGGTGTAATGCCAGCTTAAAGGGCATGAAACCCCTTTCCCCTCACCTTTATATCTCTCCTTCCACAGGGCTGCCTTTGATTGTGTAACCTATGCCGACTGCGGGAGATGGAGACTTGAAGATCTGTCAGCGGACAGTTTCCGCTGGTCAATCATTTTTCCTATTGTTAATCACAGGCTTGCAGTTTATTAATTTCCTCTGCTATAGATACTTTAGGGAGGGGGAACATTTTCTCAGGCTTGTGGCTAGATTTAAAAACTGAATAAGAAGTTTGGGTGCCGTGGGTTTGATGCAGCTGATGATGCTTTGTCCCAGCAGTAGGATGCAAGTGAGCATGCTTAAGCCAGGGGCTTGCGGGTGGTGAGGTCACAGCTCACTAAGCAGGAAGCACCACTCTTTATACTGCTGTAAGTTTGGATAGACTGCAGCTAGAACATGACCCAGAAGTCATTTTAAAGGCAGGAGTGTGCTTTTTTATAAAGTAAACTGTGGGCTTGTATGGAGCTCACAGTTCCCCTTTAAATGGCACATTCATATGAAACATTCAGAGGCAGATCAATCCAGCCTGCACTTAAATAGATGTAATTTCCTAATCAAGCACATAAAATCAAATTTCCCAGAATCCGTGGGGTATGATTCCTTCCTATACAAGAGACAGACTGGAAAAAAGGTGCCCCTGCTTTCCTCCCTTACTAAACACTCTCACATGTGCCAGGGCCCCTTGTTTACTCACATTCACTAAGTGTCTTTAATATTGTTGGTAAGAAAGTAATATAGGAATTACCACCCTTATCCCCCAACACACACACGCTGTCCGATGTCCAGTAGATTCAAGGCAATAGCATGGAGCAGAAACTGGCCCCAATCAAAAAGAAATGGGCCACACTGTCAAGACCCACCTGTATAATGTCCATCATGTTTCGTAACCGACTTGTGTTTGTGAAGATCCCAGATCCTAGAAATACAGAAATCATTATAAACCGTGCCATATCCCTGTACCCAAACACCATCAACCACAATCAGAAGGCAACCATCTTTATCCTACAACTAACAACATAACACTGGCTTAAATATAACAAATGGGACCATTATAAACTGTTTAAGCAGGGCCAAACATCTTCCTACCATGCGCCATGTTGCTCTAATTTGTTACCATGTGACCCGTGTTGAACACGTGTTCCATTTCAGACGTACTAATAATAAATAAATAGTGCGCTGTTCCCCATGTTGGTAATATAAGTTAGCTCTGTATGGTCCAAGGGGGGATATGTGATCCTGATACCGATCCCAAACCTCATCCGAGTTCCATTTCACTAAACACAGATGGTAGCAGAACAGGAGCAATCGCTGTATGAGAGGCACAGAAACCTAACGTCCACTCAGTTGCTGAATGATTTGTTCCTGAACTCCAGCAGTGACGTCTTCTTTTCAATGTGATTCCTGCAGACGCCAACAGTTCAAAGATATAACTGCAAATGGAGGGAGATCTGAGTCAGTCTCATTGAGTCCTAGTATTATTTGTGGCCAGTTTATGGGGTTACCCTACTCCCACTCTTATGATCCCACTGCCTCCGCAGGAATCACAATAGACTCAATGGAATTTTCCATTTGCATAGGGCTGCTGTAGAAAAGAAAGAGTAAGATTGGACCAAATGGAAGGGGAATGTGAGGAGTGCAGAGCTATTGTGATAGGTTACAGAGCATGAGGGCAAATTACCTATACCAAATCATTTACCTTTTCTTTGCCAAATCTTCCAGCTCTTATTGGGACCTATAACCAAGACAAAGGTTATATATTCCTGCCGCTTTCAATCACATGCCCAAACTATACCAACGCTGTTACAGCTCACCTGAGCTTGCAGATTCAAATTGAATTCAGCCTGAAGCCTCTATTCTCCATAGTTTCCATCTGCTCCTTTAGCATCAAATTCGATGGCATCAATGCCAATGCCAATGCGTATGTGGTGAGGTCGAAGGACGTGGATTCCCTCGCAATTTGCTCCTACGGGAACAATACAGATATAGAAGATCAGTAATCAGTAGAGAGTATTCCAGAGGGTGATGAGGAGCCCAGAGAGCGTACCACATTGTGGGCTCATCCGAATATCACAACGGTGCCTTTCAGATCGATGTTATGGGCCCGGCGACTCGCAAAGTGACACACACTGTGTAATTGAATGGACCATCCTTACAGCACAAGGCTCACAACCAACGCTACCAATTTTATGACAATGGCCAGTTAAACCCCAATTCCTTGTACCTTGTGCCAGAGATAATTATAGGGCATAATTGATTTCTGCATGTTGCTTCATATTGCGGCAGGTAATAGACAGTGCTGTGGAGAGAAGGAAGGACACTCAGAAAGCCCAGAGAGAGATCAGGGTTCAGGAGAGAGAAATTCCCAAGCTCACCTGTGCTTTGTGCCCTTTTTACCATACCCTCGATATCCAGAATGTGGTGGGTCATGTCCATCTGTGTTCTCTTCTCTGGGGAAGACATGGAATGATCTGTATCCACCGTTATGTAACTATACGGCCCCTAACATTCTGTCCTTCAAACGTCCACATGTTACCTCATGACTCCCTATATCCCCCACCATCTAGTCACCACCCCCAAAGAAAATATCCATTTACACACCAATGGATTATCCATGTTGGTTAAAAGAAGTAAAAGTACTTACAACGCACTTCATGTTTTTAATACCCAGCATGTAAATCTATATAAAGATGGTGTTCTCTATTGGAAACAAAACTAATCAACTACTGTATGGAAAAGGCCACTACTCAATATTGGTCGCCTGTTCTCCATCTTTCAACTCCCTTCTGTGCCCCTCTCACCCTGACCTCTCCTTTCTTTCTCCACAATCTCCCAGGTCTTTGCACTTCAAACTGAAGTGAGTCCGTCCGCATGCAGATCTCTGGTCCTCGGGAGACTCTCAGATTATGTTCCCCCTCCTCCCTCTGCTATTATCGGATCTTTTACTCTGTGACCCATTCACAAGTCTCTCGCCTGCTTCTATCATGTCCGCTCACGACCTGTCCTCTTGATCACTGCCCTCTGTATTACTGAAGCACATCACACACTTGCCCATATTAAGCCCATACTAATAAGCCCTCGCTGGACCCTCTTGTTTATCTAACTACTGCCGCGGTCTCTTACTGACAGCCTCTAAACTGCTAGAACGATCAGTCTTCTCCCGTCATCGCTAACGACCTTCATGCCCATTACCTATTGATCCTTTACAATCTGATTCCGTCCTGCGCGTTCCATGGAGACGGCATGTGTAAAGGTTATAAATGATCTGCAGGTTGGAATGGTCACTTTCTATTCTTATTATTTATCAATCATATTGTATGAAGGACGTTACTTAACTATGACTGTTATCTGGGTAATAGACATTGTACACTATTGTATTATTATATTACCATATTGTATGAAGGACGTTACTTAACTATGACTGTTATCTGGGTAATAGGACATGTAAACATATTGTATTATTATATTATCATATTGTATGAAGGACGTTACTAACTATGACGTTATCTGGGTAATAGGACATTGTAACCTATTGTATTATTATATTATCATATTGTTGAAGGATGTTACTAACTATGACTGTTATCTGGGTAATAGGACATTGTAACATATTGTATTATTATATTATCATATTGTATTAAGGACGTTACTAAACTATGACTTATCTGGGTAATAGGACACTGTAACTATTGTATTATATTATCATTTGTATGAAGGACGTTACTAACTATGACTGTTATCTGGGTAATAGGACATTGTAACATATTGTAATATTATATTATCATATTGTTGAAGGACGTTACTAACTATGACTGTTATCTGGGTAATAGGACATTGTAACATATTGTATTATTATAATTACCATACTTGTATGAAGGACGTTACTACTATTGACTGTTAGCTGGCTGACTTCTAACCGTCACCATCCACTGGGCGAGAGGGAGAAATTAAATGGGCTTCTAACTGTCACCGCCCACTGGGCGAGAGGAAGAGATTAAACTGACTTCTAACCGTCACCACCCACTGGGCGTGAGGGAGACTTGCTCACCTTTTTCTCTGACTGTGCGGGGGATGCTGTGCTCTGGTTTGTATCCACACCCTGACCCAGTCAGGTCTTTACAGGTTTTTTCAAATTGCTGCTTGTGCCGGGGTTGGACAAACATATAAAAACCTGAAAGGAAATTTAGTATCAAAATCAAAAGGTGTGATAAACTTCTCGTAATGGAAGGAAGGAGGATGGCACTGAGCCCTTACCTCGCATTAAATGGTACGTGGCCTGATCCTGGCAGAACAGAGAGCTAAGCTTCCCTACCAGGGTGGTCAGGTCACTGTCCTGCTTGTATGTATTGATCGCATCTGTAAATACTTGGTAGTTTGACAGGCTAAGAGATTGTTTTACTGATCCCAGGAACGTGGTCGCACTGTTCAGTTTAGGGTCTGATTCGGCCGTCGACTCGGGGGCCTGTGAAATGCGGAAGGAGAACAATAAACAACAGGCCACGGACAGAACACGTGGGGTGGATATGGAAAGATTCCTACCCGGTTTTGAACAATCTTAATTTTCCGTTTCCCGTGTTTCTGTTCATCTGCCAGGCGCTTGTCGTACTGCAGGGACAACGTGGAGAGACGCGAGACCTGGAATATTGGAAAGCGTGAGAGCAGAGAATGGAAAACAGGACTGTCTAGAAATAACTCAAAAGCTACGTCACCTTATTTTCAACTGGTGTCTCCCCCTGCAGTTTCTTTTCATTGTACTCCAGAGCGTCCAGTAACCCTGTGGGGCGATGAGTGCGCCCAGATATGTCCTGATCGTACCCGTCAAATACCGATCCCATTGCAGCCTCGCTGCCATGATCTGCCAATGATCAGCAGAACACACACATTATATAGTAAAAATTACACGGCTGTTACCTGAAAACAAAACACTGCCCACAAACCTAACTGCTATGTCTACCATTTGTAACCAGATATTTAATGATAGGTTTTCTTCCTTTCTGGCAAAGGCATCTTACTGTCTGGACTTCCCCATCTGCTCAATGAGCTTTTTAAAAGCTTGAGCATGTGCAGAGGAGGCAGCAGGTGAAACCGCAGTCAGTCATTGGTTGTGATGTCAGCAGTCACAGCCTTGATTGACAGCATGAAGGGAGGGGCCAGCTTACTTAAGGGTGGACTTGCCCTTTAACTCTCACCCTCTCGCCTCCTTTTCAGACTGGGCACGTGGGAGTCCAAGTTCTTTGCTTTCTTCAGGAATTCACGTGTGCTAGAATGTGCCACAAAGCTCTGGGACTGGGAATCAGTGGGTGTGATTGGCGTTGGCCCTTTCTTCTGACAGTTTTGTGGTTGAGGTGCCGGCATCTGTAAAAGACAAGGAAATTGCCATACGACTTCTCTAAATAGGGCCACCTGCCCCTTAGAGGACCCACTTACAATTTTCTGTGCCACTCTGAAAAACTGCGAGACGTCACGTATAACATGTCCGAAGTTGTCGTAAAGGCGTACATATGGACGGACCCAAGATGAGAGCTGGGAACAGATATTGCTCTTATTAAACCTGCAGAAGGAAAGGCACATTTACCTTCTCTGCTATTCCCATCTGATCAGCGGCCAGTGGGAAAGGTCTACATATGGACCATATG
The DNA here is from genome assembly GCA_019447015.1 of Hymenochirus boettgeri. Lineage (NCBI taxonomy): Eukaryota > Metazoa > Chordata > Amphibia > Anura > Pipidae > Hymenochirus > Hymenochirus boettgeri. The sequence goes on along the minus strand of CM033476.1, from coordinate 101,615,346 downwards.
GAACAAGCAACGAGGTACCCAGGTAGTGGGCTGTATTCACTGGGGCAGAGACATAGACTCCTACCTGTAATCACACAGGAAGATGGCTCCATAGTCATTCTTGTGCCGGATAACTCTGCCGATAGCCTGGTTCACAGCTCGGGATGCCTGCTGCCGATACCACTCCTGGCCGGACAAGTACTGGGTGAAGAAGATAAAACATGAGGGCAAAGAGATTGACAAGGGTCAGTTTGGAATGTTACCAGATGGTTCTTGCACCGACCATTCCAGAGGAGCCCTGTGAGCGTTTCATCTCATCAAGAAACTGCATCTTCAGCACCACCCGCGGGTCCTTGGACGGCAAAAAAGGGAGCCCTGTGATTATCACTCCACGACCGTTACAGTCTGCAAAGTCCAACCCCTCGCTGGCCTGATGGAGGGAAAAGAGTTACCAACGTGTCCAAACCAGGTAAGGTCAAAACAGTGCGTCTACTCACCTTCCCTCGACACACTGCCAGGAAACTGGCACCGCGCCCATTCGCACTCCTGATTTTGTCATAATAAGCCTCGATCACCTGAACAACAAGAATACCATTATCGCCCATGTCACAACAACCGGTCTACACAGGTTAACAATCACACAGTGGAAACCACATGGGACCAATGGGTTCGGCCTGGTCCTGGAACAAACCTGCCAGGCAATCAGAATGCAGGGGGATAACCCAATGGGGAGAGACTTTACTCTCTGGTATATTCACCTCAGAGAACGTTCCTTTCGCACGAGGCTCGACAAACACTGGCTTCACGTCTTCTAACCGTGCTGTCTGACCGTGCTCCTGACAGGGGAACAGGACAGTGTGATGATGGGTTACAGACAGACGGGGGGTCTCTGCCGACATTGCAATTTTCTTACCTGCCAGAAAGTCAAACTTGTATCCAAGGCTGAATACGAAGGGAAGAAAACGAGCAGCCCATGAGGCACAACACGACCAATGTTACCTGGAAACAGAGTCGGGTCAGGGAAGCTTTGTATGAAATGAGACAGGACGCTGCATTAGGAAATCTCACCCACCAATTGTCATGGCCATGGAAGATAAATATTCCTCCGAATCCCTGCAGGGAACAGACAGTAACACGGTTAGATTTGGCTACGGCACAACCAGGCGATGCACAGGAGAGAATTATGGGGAGAGGATCCTTCTCACTAACCTGAAAGAATGGAGAATGTGTAACCCCCCCCAGACATCCTAACCCCCACTGTCCACTGGCCATATACATTCATCGATCGTCCAAACTTTATAATAACAAATGGCAATGATTGGTTACAGGGAGGAATGCCTCCTGGGAAAGGATTGGCCACAGGCAGAAGTGCATCCTGGGAAAGCATTGGCCACAGGGAGGAATGCCTCCTGGGAAAGGATTGGCCGCAGGGAGAAATGCACCCTGGGAAACTATTGGTCACAGGATGGGAATGCACCCTGGGAAATAATTGGTCACAGGGAGGAATGCACCCTGGGAAATAATTGGTCACAGGGAGGAATGCACCCTGGGAAATAATTGGTCACAGGGAGGTATGCACCCTGGGAAACGATTGGTCACAGGAAAGGAATGCACCCTGGGAAATATTGGTCCCAGGGGGAATGCCCCTGGAAATAATTTGGTCACAGGAGGATGCACCCTGGGAAACGATTGTCACAGGGAATGCACCCTGGGAAAAATTGGTCACAGGGAGGATGCACCCTGGGAAAAATTTGGTCACAGGGAGGATGCACCCTGGAGAAACGATTGGTCACAGGGGGAATGCACCCTGGGAAACGATTGGTCACAGGAGGAATGCACCCTGGGAAACGATTGGTCACAGGGAGGAAGCACCCTGGGAAACGATTGGTCACAGGAGGAATGCACCCTGGGAAGAATGGGTCACAGGAGGAATGCACCTGGGAAACTATTGGTCACAGGGAGGAATGCACCCTGGGAAACGATTGGTCACAGGGAGGAATGCACCCTGAAACGATTGGTCACAGGGAGGAATGCACCCTGGGAAACGATTGGTCACAGGAGGAATGCACCCGGGAACGATTGGTCACAGGGAGGATGCACCCTGGGAACGATTGGTCACAGGAGGAAGCACCCTGGAAACGATTGGTCACAGGAGGAATGCACCCTGGGAAACGATTGGTCACCAGGGAAATGCACCCTGAAAATGATGGTCACAGGGAGGAATGCACCCTGGGAAATATTGGTCACAGGGAGGAATGCACCCTGGGGAAACATTGGTCACAGGGAGGAATGCACCCTGGGAAACGATTGGTCACAGGGAGGAATGCACCCTGGGAAACGATTGGTCACAGGAGGAATGCACCCTGGGAAACGATTGGTCACAGGGAGGAATGCACCCTGGGAAAGAAATGGTCACAGGAGGAATGCACCCTGGAAACTATTGGTCACAGGGAGGAATGCACCCTGGGAAACGATTGGTCACAGGGAGGAATGCACCCTGGAAAACGATTGGTCACAGGGAGGAATGCACCCTGGAAACGTTGGTCACAGGAGGATGCACCCTGGGAAACGATTGGTCACAGGGAGGAATGCACCCTGGGAAACGATTGGTCACAGGGAATGCACCCTGGATACGATTGGTCACAGGAGGAATTGCACCCGGGAAACGATTGGTCACAGGGAGAATGCACCCTGAGAAATGATTGGTCACAGGGAGAATGCACCCGGGAAACTATTGGTCACAGGAGGAATGCACCCTGGGAAACTATTGGTCACAGGGAGGAATGCACCCTGGGAAACTATTGGTCACAGAGGAATGCACCCTGGGAAACGATTGGTCACAGGAGGAATGCACCCTGGGAAATGATTGGTCCAGGGAGGAATGCACCCGGGAAACATTGGTCACAGGGAGAATGCACCCTGGGAAACTGATTGGTCACAGGGAGGAATGCACCCTGGGAAATGATGGTCACAGGAGAATGCACCCTGGGAAACGATTGGTCACAGGAGGAATGCCCCTGGGAAATGATTGGTCACAGGGAGGAATGCACCCTGGGAAACTTGGTCCAGGGAGGAAGCACCCTGGGAATGATTGGTCACAGGGAGAATGCACCATGGGAAACTATTGGTCACAGGAGGAATGCACCCTGGGAAACGATTGGTCACAGGGGCTGCACATTAACTACTTACCTTCTCTGGTATTCAGAACTCAGCTGGGATCCATCAGGGCCCCGTGGAATGATTCCCACCCAGATCTGATGCTTCTCTATAACAGTGTGGATTCTCCGAGACACTGAAAAAGGTCTGAAAAAGAACCAAGAGACTGTTACCTGTCCGGGTCCCCCACCACCCAAACACGACTCACTGCATTAACCCCATAAAACCCTGTCCTTTCCATCCCACTGTAACGTCTCCTCACGCCAAACTCTTACATCTGCATCTCCATATTGAAGGAGGAAAGGGGCAGGGTTCCCTGGTCAGAATGATGGATCTCACTCCTTGTCTCATAAAGTCATGCATGGTTAGCCAGGACTGAAACACCAGTAACTCAGAACTTTACCTGCAACAAAACAGAGAGCTATTTGTTCAATACAACCCAGCAACAGACCAGAAAGCGTGACAGCACCCAGCAACAGACCAAAAGCGTGACAGGCACCCAGCAACAGCCAAAAGCGTGACAGGCACCCAGCAACAGACCAGAAAGCGTGACAGGCACCCAGCAACAGACCAGAAAGCGTGACAGGCACCCAGCAACAGACCAGAAAGCGTGACAGGCACCCAGCAACAGACCAGAAAGCGTGACAGGCACCCAGCAACAGACAGAAGTGTGACAGGCACCCAGCCCAGACCAGAAAGTGTGACAGGCAACCCAGCAACAGACCAGAAAGTGTGACAGGCACCCAGCAACAGACCAGAAAGTTGACAGCACCCAGCAACAACCAGAAAGTGACAGGCACCCAGCAACAGACCAAATGGAGGCACCCACAACGACCAGAAAGTGTGACAGGCACCCAGCAACAGACAGAAAGCGGGCAGGTACCCAGCAACAGGCAGAAACAGGCAGGTACCCGCACAACAGACAGAAAGCGGGCAGGTACCCAGCAACAGACAGAAAGCGGGCAGGCACCCAGCAACAGACAGAAGCGGGCAGGTACCCGCAACAGACAGAAAGCGGGCAGGTACCCAGTACTAGACCAGCAGAAAGCATTCTACTATATTGGTAGCACCCAGTACTACCTATATAGTCGCACCATAGATTCCAATCTTTTACAGATTTCTGGGGCTGACTATCCCGATATATATTACCTAATATAGGGTGTGGCCACTTTGATCACTTCTTTCCACACTGATTTTGGGGGGACTGGGGAGCCATCCATTGGAACCAATAGTTTTTCTAGAGTAAAACAAGACCTGATGTAAACATATCAGGTGATATCATGACCAGGAGTCCACCTCAGGTATACCCAATAACACACATCTGTGGTTAATACTTGTTTTAACTATTTTGCCCAGAATCAAAGACCGGGGGGCATAACCATATTAGGTGCCAGAATCGGCTCTGGGCTCATGACATGTAGGACATTCCTTAAATATCTTTGGGACATATGAGCCAGTCTATTTGGGGTCTTATATACTTGATTTAAAATCTAAAACTGGATCAATGTGTTGTTTGCAGCTTGTGTGTCTCCGCTAGTTCATCCCAGGCATCTGTTTCTAAGGTCGGGATGTACCTGGTCCATTAATTAATTATGTTAGATCCTGCAAGACATTTAGATTTCATTATTATACATCAAATGGAGGATGCTCTGGCTTCCTTCCTCCCTGTTTTTTGCTGTTGCTCCAAACATCCCCACGGGGCTTCTTCCCTGCCGATATCTGGGTGGATGTGAACCTGACACAAGGAGAGAGTAAAGGGGGCATGCCGTCAGCATAAAAGGTAACCTTACAGTTAAATAGCCACATGGTCGTAGATTTCATTCTAAATGGAGACAACCAGAGGAGTCTGGGAATATATATAAGATCCAGTAACAGCTAACAATGAAAATCTACACACACACAAGAATACAAATGCTCATAACCCCCACAAGGTGGATGTACACCTGTTTTTAATAAGAGATTGTGCAGTAAATGAATTATCTCCATATACCAGTTTTATACCGACATTTAATAGAGTTACATTCCTCGTCCATTCTATTAAATGTCTCCAGCCATAATAATCAGACATTCACGTCAGGCTTAGGAATGACGGAAGGTAGGTCGGGACGCAAGACAGGTCACTTCTACACTCGTCATGTGATTTCTTGGGGATCTTCATACCTTGTAATATTTGGAAACGTTGCCATAGAAGCTCGAGACGTTAGCGCCCTCGGAGGTTCAACACTAAACCAATCTGTGGATAAAATTTAGACAATTGGGCAAATGTGTGCACACACAACCAAGTTCTGAAAGCAATGTTGAATATACCACTAAGATTTTATTCTTAATATTGATCACGTTTTTTCTACCGAATGCAAAAACCATTAATTCAAACAATCAAATCAATTATTCAATCCAACTGAAAAATTGCCCGGTGTATGCCAGCTTAAAGGGCATGAAACCCCTTTCCCCTCACCTTTATATCTCTCTTCCACAGGGCTGCCTTTGATATGTGTAACCTATGCGACTGCGGGAGATGGAGACTTGAAGATCGTCAGCGGACAGTTTCCGCTGGTCCAATCATTTTTCCTATTGTTAATCACAGGCTTGCAGTTTTATTAATTTCCTCTGCCTATAGATACTTTAGGGAGGGGGAACATTTTCTCAGCTTGTGGGCTAATTTAAAAACTGAATAAGAAGTTTGGGTGCCGTGGGTTATGATGCAGCTGATGATGCTTTGTCCCAGCAGTAGGATGCAAGTGAGCATGCTTAAGCCAGGGGCTTGCGGGTGGTGAGTGTCACAGCTCACTAAGCAGGAGCACCACTCTTTATACTGCTGTAAGTTTGGATAGACTGCAGCTAGAAGCATGACCAGAAGTCATTTTAAAGGCAGGAGTGGTGCTTTTTATAAAGTAAACTGTGGGCTTGTATGGAGCTCACAGTTCCCCTTTAAATGGCACATTCATATGAAACATTCAGAGCAGATCAATCCAGCTCTGCACTTAAATAGAATGTAATTTCCTAATCAACACATAAAATCAAATTTCCCAGAATCCGTGGGGTATGATTCCTTCCTATACAAGAGACAGACTGAAAAAAGGGCCCCTGCTTATCCTCCCTTACTAACCTCTCACATGGTGCCAGGGCCCCTTGTTTACTCACATTCACTAATGTCTTTAATATTGTTGGTAAGAAAGTAATATAGGAATTACCACCCTTATCCCCCAACACACACACAGCTGTCCGAGTCCAGTAGATTCAAGGCAATAGCATGGAGCAGAAACTGGGCCCCAATCAAAAAGAAATGGGCCACACTGTCAAGAACCCACCTGTATAATGTCCATCATTTTCTGTAACCCGACTTGTGTTGTGAAGATCCCAGATCCTAGAAATACAGAGAATCATTATAAACCGTGCCATATCCCTGTACCCAAACACCATCACCACAAGTCAGAAGGCAACCATCTTGTATCCTACACTAGACAACATAACACTGGCTTAAATATAACAAATGGGACCATTATAAACTGTTTAACAGGGCCAAACATCTCTACCATGCCCATGTTGCTCTATTGTACCATGTGACCCGTGTTGAACACGTGTTCCATTTCAGACGTACTATAATAAATAAATAGTGCGCTGTTCCCCATGGTTTGGTAATCATAAGTGTAGCTCTGTAGGTCCAAGGGGGGATATGTGATCTGATAAACCGAATCCCAAACCTCATCCGAGTTCCATTTCACTAAACACAGATGGTAGCAGAACAGGAGCAATCGCTGTATGAGAGGCAGAGAAACCTACGTCCACTCAGTTGCTGAATGATTTGTTCCGAACTCCAGCAGTGACGTCTTCTTTTCAAATGTGATTCCTGCAGACGCCAACAGTTCAAAGATATAACTGCAAATGGAGGGAGATCTGAGTCAGTCTCATTGATTCCTAGTATTATTTGTGGCCAGTTTATGGGGTTACCTACCTCCCACTCTTAGTGATCCCACTGCCATCCGCAGGAATCACAATAGACTCAATGGAATTTTCCATTTGCATAAGGCTGCTGTAGAAAAGAAAGAGTAAATTGGACCAAATGGAAGGGGAATGTGAGGAGTGCAGAGCTATTGTGATAGGTTACAGAGCATGGGCAAATTACCTATACCAAATCATTTACCTTTTCTTTGCCAAATCTTCCAGCTCTTATTGGGACCTATAACCAAGACAAAGGTTATATATTCCTGCCGCTTTCAATCACATGCCCAAACATACCAACGCCTGTTACAGCTCACCTGAGCTTCAGATTCAAAATTGAATTCAGCCTGAAAGCCTCTATCTCTCCATAGTTTCCATCTGCTCCTTTAGCATCAAATCGATGGCATCAATGCCAGATGCCAAGCGTATGTGGTGAGGTCGAAGGACGTGGATTCCTCGCATATTTGCTCCTACGGGAACAATACAGATATAGAAGATCAGTAATCCAGTAGAGAGGATTCCAGAGTGGTGTAGGAGCCCAGAGAGCGTACCACATTGTGGGCTTCATCGAATATCACAACGGTGCCTTTCAGATCGATGTTATGGGCCCGGCGACTCTGCAAAGTGACACACACACTGTGTAATTAATGGACCATCCTTACAGCACAAGGCTCACAACCAACGCTACCATTTTATGACAATGGCCAGTTAACCCCCAATTCCTTGGTACCTTTGCCAGAGATAATTATAGGGCATAAATATGATTTCTGCATGTTGCTTCATATTGCGGGCAGGTAATAGGACAGGTGCTGTGGAGAGAAGGAAGGACACTCAGAAAGTCCCAGAGAGAGATCAGGGTTCAGGAGAGAGAAATTCCCAAGCTCACCTGTGCTTTGTGCCACTTTTTACCAGACCCTCGATATCCAGAATGTGGTGGGTCATTCCATCTGTGTTCTCTTCTCTGGGAAGACATGGAATGATCTGTATCCACCGTTATTACTATAACGGCCCCTAACATTCTGTCTTACAAACGTCCACATGTTACCTCATGACTCCCTTATATCCCCCACCATCTAGTCACCACCCCCAAGAAAATATCCATTTACTACACCAATGGATTATCCATGTTGGTTAAAAGAAGTAAAAGTACTTACAACAACGCACTTCATGGTTTTTAATACCCAGCAATGTTAAATCTATATAAAGATGGTGTCTGCTATTGGAAACAAACTAATCAACTACTGTATGGAAAAGGCCACTACTCAATATTGGTCGCCTGTTCTCCATCTTCAACTCCCTTCTGTGCCCCTCTCACCCTGACCCTCCTTTCTTTCTCCACAATCTCCCCAGGTCTTTGCACATTCAAATGAAGTGAGTCCGTCCGCATGCAGATCTCTGGTCCTCGGGAGGACTCTCAGATTATGTTCCCCCTCCTCCCTCTGCTATTATCGGATCTTTTACTCCTGTGACCCATTCACAAGTCTCTCGCCTGCTTCTATCATGTCCGCTCACGACCTGTCCTCTTGATCACATGCCCTCTGTATTACTGAAGCACACACACACTTGCCCATATTAAGCCCATACTAATAAGCCCTCGCTGGACCCCTCTTGTTTATCTAACTACTGCCCGGTCTCTTACTGACAGCCTCTAAACTGCTAGAACGATCAGTCTTCTCCCGTATCGCTAACGACCTTCATGCCCATTACCTATTGATCCTTTACAATCTGGATTCCGTCCTGCGCGTTCCATGGAGACGGCATGTGTAAGGTTATAAATGATCTGCAGGTTGCAATGGTCACTTTTCTATTCTTATTATTTATCTCATATTGTATGAAGGACGTTACTAACTATGACTGTTATCTGGGTAATAGACATTGTAACTATTGTATTATTATATTACCATATTGTATGAAGGACGTTACTAACTATGACTGTTATCTGGGTAATAGGACATTGTAACATATGTGTATTATTATATTATCATATTGTATGAAGGACGTTACTACTATGACTGTTATCTGGGTAATAGGACATTGTAACATATTGTATTATTATATTATCATATTGTATGAAGGATGTTACTAACTATGACTGTTATCTGGTAATAGGACATTGTAACATATTGTATTATTATATTATCATATTGTATGAAGGACGTTACTAACTATGACTTATCTGGGTAATAGGACACTGTAACTATTGTATTATATTATCATATTGTATGAAGGACGTTACTAACTATGACTGTTTCTGGGTATAGGACATTGTAACATATTGTAATATTATATTATCATATTGTATGAAGGACGTTACTAACTATGACTGTTATCTGGGTAATAGGACATTGTAACATATTGTATTATTATATTACCATATTGTAAGAAGACGTTACTAACTATGACTGTTAGCTGGGGAATGCACCCTGGGAAACGATTGGTCACAGGGAGGAATGCACCCTGAGAAATGATTGGTCACAGGGAGGAATGCACCCTGGGAAACTATTGGTCACAGGGAGGAATGCACCCTGGGAAACGATTGGTCACAGGGAGGAATGCACCCTGGGAAATGATTGGTCACAGGGAGGAATGCACCCTGGGAAACGATTGGTCACAGGGTGAGGAATGCACCCTGGGAAGAAATGGTCACAGGAGGAATGCACCTGGGAAACTATTGGTCACAGGGAGGAATGCACCCTGGGAAACGATTGGTCACAGGGAGGAATCACCCTGGAAAACGATTGGTCACAGGGAGGAATGCACCCTGGGAAACGATTGGTCACAGGAGGAATGCACCCTGGGAACGATTGGTCACAGGGAGGATGCACCCTGGGAACGATTGGTCACAGGAGGAAGTCACCCTGGAAACGATTGGTCACAGGAGGAATGCACCCTGGGAAACGATTGGTCCCAGGGAATGCACCCTGAAAATGATGGTCCAGGGAGGAATGCACCCTGGGAAATATGGTCACAGGGAGGAATGCACCCTGGGGAAACATTGGTCACAGGGAGGAATGCACCCTGGGAAACGATTGGTCACAGGGAGGAATGCACCCTGGGAAACGATTGGTCACAGGAGGAATGCACCCTGGGAAACGATTGTTCACAGGGAGGAATGCACCCTGGGAAAGAAATGGTCACAGGAGGAATGCACCCTGGAAACTATTGGTCACAGGGAGGAATGCACCCTGGGAAACGATTGGTCACAGGGAGATGCACCCTGGAAAAGATTGGTCACAGGGAGGAATGCACCCTGGAAACGATTGTCACAGGAGGATGCACCCTGGGAAACGATTGGTCACAGGGAGAATGCACCCTGGGAAACGATTGGTCACAGGGAAATGCACCCTGGATAACGATTGGTCACAGGAGGAATGCACCCTGGGAAACGATTGGTCACAGGGAGAATGCACCCTGAGAAATGATTGGTCACAGGGAGAATGCACCCTGGGAAACTATTGGTCACAGAGGAATGCACCCTGGGAAACTATTGGTCACAGGGAGGAATGCACCCTGGGAAACTATTGGTCACAGAGGAATGCACCCTGGGAAACGATTGGTCACAGGAGGAATGCACCCTGGGAAATGATTGGTCCAGGGAGGAATGCACCGGGAAACATTGGTCACAGGGAGAATGCACCCTGGGAAACTATTGGTCACAGGGAGGAATGCACCCTGGGAAATGATGGTCACAGGAGGAATGCACCCTGGGAAACGATTGGTCACAGGAGGAATGCCACCTGGGAAATGATTGGTCACAGGGAGGAATGCACCCTGGGAAACTTGGTCCAGGGAGGAAGTCACCCTGGGAATGATTGGTCACAGGGAGAATGCACCATGGGAAACTATTGGTCACAGGAGGAATGCACCCTGGGAAACGATTGGTCACAGGGAGCTGCACATTAACTACTTACCTTCTCTGGTATTCAGAACTCAGCTGGGATCCATCAGGGCCCCGTGGAATGATTCCCACCCAGATCTGATGCTTCTCTATAACAGTGTGATTCTCCGAGACACTGGAAAAAGGTCTGAAAAAGAACCAAGAGACTGTTACCTGTCCGGGTCCCCCACCACCCAAACACGACTCACTGCATTAACCCCATAAAACCCTGTCCTTTCCATCCCACTGTAACGTCTCCTCACGCCAAACTCTTACATCTGCATCTCCATATTGAAGGAGGAATGGGGCAGGGTTCCCTGGTCAGAATGATGGATCTCACTCCTTGTCTCATAAAGTCATGCATGGTTAGCCAGGACTGAAACACCAGTAACTCAGAACTTTACCTGCAACAAAACAGAGCTATTTGTTCAATACAACCAGCAACAGACCAAAAGCGTGACAGCACCCAGCAACAGACCAAAAGCGTGACAGGCACCCAGCAACAGCCAAAAGCGTGACAGGCACCCAGCAACGACCAGAAAGCGTGACAGGCACCCAGCAACAGACCAGAAAGCGTGACAGGCACCCAGCAACAGACCAGAAGCGTGACAGGCACCCAGCAAACAGACCAGAAAGTGTGACGGGCACCCACAAACAGACAGAGTGTGACAGGCACCCAGCCCAGACCAGAAAGTGTGACAGGCAACCCAGCAACAGACCAGAAAGTGTGACAGGCACCCAGCAACAGACCAAAAGTTTGACAGCACCCAGCAACAACCAGAAAGTGACAGGCACCAGCAACAGACCAAAATGTGACAGGCACCCAGCAACAGACCAGAAAGTGTGACAGGCACCCAGCAACAGACAGAAAGCGGGCAGGTACCCAGCAACAGGCAGAAACAGGCAGGTACCCGCACAACAGACAGAAAGCGGGCAGGTACCCAGCAACAGACAGAAAGCGGGCAGGCACCCAGCAACAGACAGAAGCGGGCAGGTACCCGCAACAGACAGAAAGCGGGCAGGTACCCAGTACTAGACCAGCAGAAAGCATTCTACTATATTGGTAGCACCCAGTACTACCTATATGTCGCACCATAGATTCCAATCTTTTACAGATTTCTGGGGCTGACTATCCCGATATATATTAACCTAATATAGGGTGTGGCCACTTTGATCACTTCTTTCCACACTGATTTTGGGGGACTGGGGAGCCATCCATTGGAACCAATAGTTTTTCTAGAGTAAAACAAGACCTGATGTAAACATATCAGGTGATATCATGACCAGGAGTCCACCTCAGGTATACCCAATAACACACATCGTGTGGTTAATACTTGTTTTAACTATTTTGCCCCAGAATCAAAGACCGGGGGGCATAACCATATTAGGTGCCAGAATCGGCTCTGGGCTCATGACATGTAGGACATTCCTTAAATATCTTTGGGACATATGAGCCAGTCTATTTGGGGTCTTATATACTTGATTTAAAATCTAAAACTGGATCAATGTGTTGTTTGCAGCTTGTGTGTCTCCGCTAGTTCATCCCAGGCATCTGTTTCTAAGGTCGGGATGTACCTGGTCCATTAATTAATTATGTTAGATCCTCGAAGACATTTAGATTTCATTATTATACATCAAATGGAGGATGCTCTGGCTTCCTTCCTCCTGTTTTTTGCTGTTGCTCCAAACATCCCCACGGGGCTTCTTCCCTGCCGATATCTGGGTGGATGTGAACCTGACACAAGGAGAGAGTAAAGGGGGCATGCCGTCAGCATAAAAGGTAACCTTACAGTTAAATAGCCACATGGTCGTAGATTTCATTCTAAATGGAGACAACCAGAGGAGTCTGGGAATATATAAAGATCCAGTAACAGCTAACAATGAAAATCTACACACACACAAGAATACAAATGCTCATAACCCCCACAAGGTGGATGTACACCTGTTTTAATAAGAGATTGTGCAGTAAATGAATTATCTCCATATACCAGTTTTATACCGACATTTAATAGAGTTACATTCCATCGTCCTTCTATTAAATGTCTCCAGCCATAATAATCAGACATTCACGTCAGGCTTAGGAATGACGGAAGGTAGGTCGGGACGCAAGACAGGTCACTTCTACACTCTCATGTGATTTCTTGGGGATCTTCATACCTTGTAATATTTGGAAACGTTGCCATAGAAGCTCGAGACGTTAGCGCCCTCGGAGGTTCAACACTAAACCAATCTGTGGATAAAATTTAGACAATTGGGCAAATGTGTGCACACACAACCAAGTTCTGAAAGCAATGTTGAATATACCACTAAGATTTTATTCTTAATATTGATCACGTTTTTTCTACCGAATGCAAAAACCATTAATTCAAACAATCAAATCAATTATTCAATCCAACTGAAAAATTGCCCGGTGTATGCCAGCTTAAGGGCATGAAACCCCTTTCCCCTCACCTTTATATCTCTCTTCCACAGGGCTGCCTTTGATATGTGTAACCTATGCGACTGCGGGAGATGGAGACTTGAAGATCTGTCAGCGGACAGTTTCCGCCTGGTCCAATCATTTTTCCTATTGTTAATCACAGGCTTGCAGTTTATTAATTTCCTCTGCCTATAGATACTTTAGGGAGGGGGAACATTTTCTCAGGCTTGTGGGCTAATTTAAAAACTGAATAAGAAGTTTGGGTGCCGTGGGTTATGATGCAGCTGATGATGCTTTGTCCCAGCAGTAGGATGCAAGTGAGCATGCTTAAGCCAGGGGCTTGCGGGTGGTGAGTGTCACAGCTCACTAAGCAGGAGCACCACTCTTTATACTGCTGTAAGTTTGGATAGACTGCAGCTAGAAGCATGACCCAGAAGTCATTTTAAAGGCAGGAGTGTGCTTTTTATAAAGTAAACTGTGGGCTTGTATGGAGCTCACAGTTCCCCTTTAAATGGCACATTCATATGAAACATTCAGAGCAGATCAATCCAGCTCTGCACTTAAATAGAATGTAATTTCCTAATCAACACATAAAATCAAATTTCCCAGAATCCGTGGGGTATGATTCCTTCCTATACAAGAGACAGACTGAAAAAGGGCCCCTGCTTATCCTCCCTTACTAACCTCTCACATGGTGCCAGGGCCCCTTGTTTACTCACATTCACTAATGTCTTTAATATTGTTGGTAAGAAAGTAATATAGGAATTACCACCCTTATCCCCCAACACACACACAGCTGTCCGAGTCCAGTAGATTCAAGGCAATAGCATGGAGCAGAAACTGGGCCCCAATCAAAAAGAAATGGGCCACACTGTCAAGAACCCACCTGTATAATGTCCATCATTTTCTGTAACCCGACTTGTGTTGTGAAGATCCCAGATCCTAGAAATACAGAGAATCATTATAAACCGTGCCATATCCCTGTACCCAAACACCATCACCACAAGTCAGAAGGCAACCATCTTGTATCCTACACTAGACAACATAACACTGGCTTAAATATAACAAATGGGACCATTATAAACTGTTTAACAGGGCCAAACATCTCTACCATGCCCATGTTGCTCTATTGTACCATGTGACCCGTGTTGAACACGTGTTCCATTTCAGACGTACTATAATAAATAAATAGTGCGCTGTTCCCCATGGTTTGGTAATCATAAGTGTAGCTCTGTAGGTCCAAGGGGGGATATGTGATCTGATAAACCGAATCCCAAACCTCATCCGAGTTCCATTTCACTAAACACAGATGGTAGCAGAACAGGAGCAATCGCTGTATGAGAGGCAGAGAAACCTACGTCCACTCAGTTGCTGAATGATTTGTTCCGAACTCCAGCAGTGACGTCTTCTTTTCAAATGTGATTCCTGCAGACGCCAACAGTTCAAAGATATAACTGCAAATGGAGGGAGATCTGAGTCAGTCTCATTGATTCCTAGTATTATTTGTGGCCAGTTTATGGGGTTACCTACCTCCCACTCTTAGTGATCCCACTGCCATCCGCAGGAATCACAATAGACTCAATGGAATTTTCCATTTGCATAAGGCTGCTGTAGAAAAGAAAGAGTAAATTGGACCAAATGGAAGGGGAATGTGAGGAGTGCAGAGCTATTGTGATAGGTTACAGAGCATGGGCAAATTACCTATACCAAATCATTTACCTTTTCTTTGCCAAATCTTCCAGCTCTATATTGGGACCTATAACCAAGACAAAGGTTATATATTCCTGCCGCTTTCAATCACATGCCCAAACATACCAACGCCTGTTACAGCTCACCTGAGCTTGCAGATTCAAAATTGAATTCAGCCTGAAAGCCTCTATCTCTCCATAGTTTCCATCTGCTCCTTTAGCATCAAATCGATGGCATCAATGCCAGATGCCAATGCGTATGTGGTGAGGTCGAAGGACGTGGATTCCTCGCATATTTGCTCCTACGGGAACAATACAGATATAGAAGATCAGTAATCCAGTAGAGAGGATTCCAGAGTGGATGTAGGAGCCCAGAGAGCGTACCACATTGTGGGCTTCATCGAATATCACAACGGTGCCTTTCAGATCGATGTTATGGGCCCGGCGACTCTGCAAAGTGACACACACACTGTGTAATTAATGGACCATCCTTACAGCACAAGGCTCACAACCAACGCTACCATTTTATGACAATGGCCAGTTAAACCCCCAATTCCTTGGTACCTTTGGCCAGAGATAATTATAGGGCATAAATATGATTTCTGCATGTTGCTTCATATTGCGGGCAGGTAATAGACAGGTGCTGTGGAGAGAAGGAAGGACACTCAGAAAGTCCCAGAGAGAGATCAGGGTTCAGGAGAGAGAAATTCCCAAGCTCACCTGTGCTTTGTGCCACTTTTTACCAACTCCTCGATATCCAGAATGTGGTGGGTCATTCCATCTGTGTTCTCTTCTCTGGGAAGACATGGAATGATCTGTATCCACCGTTATTACTATAACGGCCCCTAACATTCTGTCTTACAAACGTCCACATGTTACCTCATGACTCCCTTATATCCCCCACCATCTAGTCACCACCCCCAAGAAAATATCCATTTACTACACCAATGGATTATCCATGTTGGTTAAAAGAAGTAAAAGTACTTACAACAACGCACTTCATGGTTTTTAATACCCAGCAATGTTAAATCTATATAAAGATGGTGTCTGCTATTGGAAACAAACTAATCAACTACTGTATGGAAAAGGCCACTACTCAATATTGGTCGCCTGTTCTCCATCTTCAACTCCCTTCTGTGCCCCTCTCACCCTGACCCTCCTTTCTTTCTCCACAATCTCCCCAGGTCTTTGCACATTCAAATGAAGTGGAGTCCGTCCGCATGCAGATCTCTGGTCCTCGGGAGGACTCTCAGATTATGTTCCCCCTCCTCCCTCTGCTATTATCGGATCTTTTACTCCTGTGACCCATTCACAAGTCTCTCGCCTGCTTCTATCATGTCCGCTCACGACCTGTCCTCTTGATCACATGCCCTCTGTATTACTGAAGCACACACACACTTGCCCATATTAAGCCCATACTAATAAGCCCTCGCTGGACCCCTCTTGTTTATCTAACTACTGCCCGGTCTCTTACTGACAGCCTCTAAACTGCTAGAACGATCAGTCTTCTCCCGTATCGCTAACGACCTTCATGCCCATTACCTATTGATCCTTTACAATCTGGATTCCGTCCTGCGCGTTCCATGGAGACGGCATGTGTAAGGTTATAAATGATCTGCAGGTTGCAATGGTCACTTTCTATTCTTATTATTTATCATCATATTGTATGAAGGACGTTACTAACTATGACTGTTATCTGGGTAATAGACATTGTAACTATTGTATTATTATATTACCATATTGTATGAAGGACGTTACTTAACTATGACTGTTATCTGGGTAATAGGACATTGTAACATATTGTATTATTATATTATCATATTGTATGAAGGACGTTACTACTATGACTGTTATCTGGGTAATAGGACATTGTAACATATTGTATTATTATATTATCATATTGTATGAAGGATGTTACTAACTATGACTGTTATCTGGTAATAGGACATTGTAACATATTGTATTATTATATTATCATATTGTATGAAGGACGTTACTAACTATGACTTATCTGGGTAATAGGACACTGTAACATATTGTATTATATTATCATATTGTATGAAGGACGTTACTAACTATGACTGTTATCTGGGTAATAGGACATTGTAACATATTGTATTATTATATTATCATATTGTATGAAGGACGTTACTAACTATGACTGTTATCTGGGTAATAGGACATTGTAACATATTGTATTATTATATTACCATATTGTAAGAAGACGTTACTAACTATGACTGTTAGCTGGAATTGGTCACAGGGAGGTATGCACCCTGGGAAACGATTGGTCACAGGAAAGGAATGCACCCTGGGAAAGAAATGGTCACAGGGAGGAATGCACCCTGGGAAACTATTGGTCACAGGGAGGAATGCACCCTGGGAAACGATTGGTCCGGGAGAATGCCACCCTGGGAACGATTGTCACAGGGAGGATTGCACCCTGGGAACGATTGGTCACAGGGAGGAATGCACCCTGGAATACGATTGGTCACAGGGAGGAATGCACCCTGGGAAACGATTGGTCCACAGGGAGGAATGCACCCTGGAATGATTGGTCACAGGGAGGAATGCACCCTGGGGAAAACTGATTGGTCACAGGGAGGAATGCACCCTGGGAACGATTGGTCACAGGGAGGAATGCACCCTGGAAACGATTGGTCACAGGAGGAATGCACCCTGGAAACGATTGTCACAGGGAGGAATGCACCCTGGGAACGATTGGTCACAGGGAGGAATGCACCCTGGAAAGAAATGGTCACAGGGAGGAATGCACCCTGGGAAACTATTTGGTCACAGGGAGGAATGCACCCTGGAAAACGATTGGTCACAGGGAGGAATGCACCCTGGAAACGATTGGTCACAGGAGGAATGCACCCTGGGAACGACTGGTCACAGGGAGGATGCACCCTGGGAAGATTGGTCACAGGAGGATTGCACCCTGGGAAACGATTGGTCACAGGGAGGAATGCACCCGGAATACGATTGGTCACAGGGAGGAATGCACCCTGGGAAACGATTGGTCACAGGGGAATGCACCCTGAGAAATGATTGGTCACAGGGAGGAATGCACCCTGGGAAACTATTGGTCACAGGGAATCACCCGGGAAACTATTGGTCACAGGGAGGAATGCACCCTGGGAAACTATTGGTCACAGGAGGAAGGCACCCTGGGAAACGATTGGTCCACAGGGAGGAATGCACCCTGGAATGATTGGTCACGAGGAAATGCACCCTGGGAAACTATTGGTCACAGGGAGGAATGCCCCCTGGGAAACGATTGGTCACAGGGAGGAATGCACCCTGGGAAATGATTGGTCACAGGGAGGAATGCACCCTGGGAAACGATTGGTCACAGGGAGGAATGCACCCTGGGAAACGATTGGTCACAGGGAGGAATGCACCCTGGGAAACGATTGGTCACAGGGAGGAATGCACCCTGGGAAATGATTGGTCACAGGGAGGAATGCACCATGGGAAACTATTGGTCACAGGGAGGAATGCACCCTGGGAAACGATTGGTCACAGGGAGCTGCACATTAACTACTTACCTTCTCTGGTATTCAGAACTCAGCTGGGATCCATCAGGGCCCCGTGGAATGATTCCCACCCAGATCTGATGCTTCTCTATAACATGTGGATTCTCCAGAGACACTGGAAAAGGTCTGAAAAAGAACCAAGAGACTGTTACCTGTCCGGTCCCCCACCCAAACACGACTCACTGCATTAACCCCATAAAACCCTGTCCTTTCCATCCCACTGTAACGTCTCCTCACGCCAAACTCTTACATCTGCATCTCCATAGTGAAGGAGGAAATGGGGCAGAGGGTTCCACTGGTCAGAATGATGGATCTCACTCCTTGTCTCATAAAGTCATGCATGGTATAGCCAGGACTGAAACACCAGTAACTCAGAACTTTACCTGCAACAAAACAGAGAGCTATTTGTTCAATACAACCCAGCAACAGACCAGAAAGCGTGACAGGCACCCAGCAACAGACCAGAAGCGTACAGGCACCAGCATACGCAGACCAGAGTGGACGGCCAGCAGGCAACAGACCAGAAAGCGTGACATGCACCCAGCAACAGACCAAAGTCGTGACAGGCACCCAGCAACAGACCAGAAAGCGTGACAGGCACCCAGCAACAGACCAGAAAGTGTGACAGGCACCCAGCAACAGACCAGAAAGTGTGACAGGCACCCAGCAACAGACCAGAAAGTGTGACAGGCACCCAGCAACACGACCAAAAGTGTGACAGCACCCAAACAGACCAGAAAGTGTG
Source organism: Hymenochirus boettgeri (assembly GCA_019447015.1). Taxonomy (NCBI): domain Eukaryota; kingdom Metazoa; phylum Chordata; class Amphibia; order Anura; family Pipidae; genus Hymenochirus; species Hymenochirus boettgeri. The sequence goes on along the minus strand of CM033476.1, from coordinate 101,596,004 downwards.
ACAGGCACCCAGCAACAGACCAGAAAGTGTGACAGGCACCCAGCAACAGACAGAAAGCGGGCAGGTACCCAGCAACAGGCAGAAAGCAGGCAGGTACCCAGCAACAGACAGAAAGCGGGCAGGTACCCAGCAACAGACAGAAAGCGGGCAGGCACCCAGCAACAGACAGAAAGCGGGCAGGTACCCAGCAACAGACAGAAAGCGGGCAGGTACCCAGTACTAGACCAGCAGAAAGCAGTCTACTATATTGGTAGCACCCAGTACTACCTATATAGTCGCACCATAGATTCCAAATCTTTTACAGATTTGCTGGGGCTGACTATCCCGATATATATTAACCTAATATAGGGTGTGGCCACTTTGATCACTTCTTTCCACACTGATTTTGGGGGACTGGGGAGCCATCCAATTGGAAACAATAGTTTTTCTAGAGTAAAACAAGACCTGATGTAAACATATCAGGTGATATCATGACCAGGAGTCCACCTCAGGTATACCCAATATACACAACATCTGTGGTTAATACTTGTTTTAACTATTTTGCCCCAGAATCTAAAGACCGGGGGGCATAACCATATTAGGTGCCAGAAATCGGCTCTGGGCTCATGACATGTAGGACATTCCGTTAAATATCTTTGGGACATATGAGCCAGTCTATTTGGGGTCGTATATACTTGATTTAAAATCTAAAACTGGATCAATGTGTTGTTTGCAGCTTGTGTGTCTCCGCTAGGTCATCCCAGGCATCTGTTTCTAAGGTCGGGATGTACCTGGTCCATTAATTTATTATGTTAGATCCTGTATCAAGACATTTAGATTTCATTATTATACATACAAATGGAGGATGCTCTGGCTTCCTTACCTCCCTGTTTTTTGCTGTTGCTCCAAACATCCCCACGGGGCTTCTTCCTCTGCCGAGTATCTGGGTGGATGTGAACCTGACACAAGGAGAGAGGTAAAAGGGAGGCATGCCGTCAGCATAAAGGTAACCTTACAGTTAAATAGCCACATGGTCGTAGATTTCATTCTAAATGGAGACAACCAGAGGAGTCTGGGAATATTATAAGATCCAGTAACAGCTAACAATGAAAATCTACACACACACAAGAAATACAAATGCTCATAAACCCCACAAGGTGGATGTACACCTGTTTAATAAGAGATTGTGCAGTAAATGAATTATCTCCATATACCAGTTTTATACCGACATTTAATAGAGTTAACATTCCATCGTCCATTCTATTAAATGTCTCCAGCCATAATAATCAGACATTCACGTCAGGCGTAGGAATGACGGAAGGTAGGTCGGGACGCAAGACAGGTCACTTCCTACACAGTCATGTGATTTCTTGGGGATCTTCATACCTTGTAATATTTGGAAACGTTGCCATAGAAGCTCGAGACGTTAGCGCCCTCTGGAGGTTCAACACTAAACACAATCTGTGGATAAAATTTAGACAATTGGGCAAATGTGTGCACACACAAACCAAGTTCTGAAAGCAATGTTGAATATACACACTAAGATTTTATTCTTAATATTGATCACGTTTTTTCTACCGAATGCAAAAACCATTAATTCAAACAATCAAATCAATTATTCAATCCAACTGAAAAATTGCCCGGTGTATGCCAGCTTAAAGGGCATGTAAACCCCTTTCCCCTCACCTTTATATCTCTCTTCCACAGGGCTGGCCTTTGATATGTGTAACCTATGCGACTGCGGGAGATGGAGACTTGAAGATCAGGGGTCAGCGGACAGTTTCCGCCTGGTCCAATCATTTTTCCTATTGTTAATCACAGGCTTGCAGTTATTAATTCCTCTGCCTATAGATACTTTAGGGAGGGGGAACATTTTCTCAGGCTTGTGGCTAGATTTAAAAACTGAATAAGAAGTTTGGGTGCCGTGGGTTATGATGCAGCTGATGATGCTTTGTCCCAGCAGTAGGATGCAAGTGAGCATGCTTAAGCCAGGGGCTTGCGGGTGGTGATGTCACAGCTCACTAAGCAGGAAGCACCACTCTTTATACTGCTGTAAGTTTGGATAGACTGCAGCTAGAAGCATGACCCAGAAGTCATTTTAAAGGCAGGAGTGTGCTTTTTATAAAGTAAACTGTGGGCTTGTATGGAGCTCACAGTTCCCCTTTAAATGGCACATTCATATGAAACATTCAGAGCAGATCAATCCAGCTCTGCACTTAAATAGAATGTAATTTCCTAATCAAGCACATAAAATCAAATTTCCCAGAATCCTGTGGGGTATGATTCCTTCCTATACAAAGAAGACAGACTGGAAAAAGGGCCCCTGCTTATCCTCCCTTACTAACACTCTCACATGGTGCCAGGGCCCCTTGTTTACTCACATTCACTAATGTCTTTAATATTGTTGGTAAGAAAGTAATAATAGGAATTACCACCCTTATCCCCCAACACACACACAGGCTGTCCGAGTCCAGTAGATTCAAGGCAATAGCATGGAGCAGAAACTGGGCCCCAATCAAAAAGAAATGGGCCACACTGTCAAGAACCCACCTGTATAATGTCCATCAGTTTCTGTAACCCGACTGTGTTTGTGAAGATCCCAGATCCTAGAAATACAGAGAATCATTAATAAACCGTGCCATATCCCCTGTACCCAAACACCATCAGCCACAATAGTCAGGAAGGCAACCATCTGTATCCTACACTAGACAAGCATAAGCACTGGCTATAAATATAACAAATGGGACCATTATAAACGTGTTAATCAGGGCCAAACATCTCTACCATGTGACCATGTTGCTCTATTGTACCATGTGACCCGTGTTGAACCACGTGTTCCATTTCAGACGGTACTATATATAAATAAATAGTGCGCTGTTCACCCATGGTTGGTAATCATAAGTGTAAAGCTCTGTAGGTCCAAGGGGGGATATTGGGATCTGATAAACCGAATCCCAAACCTCATCCGAGTTCCATTTCACTAAACACAGATGGTAGCAGAACAGGAGCAATCGCTGTAATGAGAGGCAGAGAAACCTACGTCCACTCAGGTGCTGAATGATTTGTTCCAGGAACTCCAGCAGTGACGTCTTCTTTTCAAATGTGATTCCTGCAGACGCCAACAGTTCAAAGATATAACTGCAAATGGAGGGAGATCTGAGTCAGTCTCATTGAGTCCTAGTATTATTTGTGGCCAGTTTATGGGGTTACCTACCTCCCACTCTTAGTGATCCCACTGCCATCCGCAGGAATCACAATAGACTCAATGGAATTTTCCAGTTGCATAAGGGCTGCTGTAGAGAAAGAAAGAGTAAGATTGGACCAAATGGGAAGGGGAATGTGAGGAGTGCAGAGCTATTGTGATAGGTTACAGAGCATAAGGGCAAATTACCTATACCAAATCATTTACCTTTTATCTTGGCCAAATCTTCCAGCTCTATATTGGGACCTATAACCAAGACAAAGGTTATATATTCCTGCCGCTTTCAATCACATGCCCAAAACTAACCAACGCCTGTTACAGCTCACCTGAGCTTGCAGATTCAAAATTGAATTCAGCCTGAAAGCCTCTATGCTCCATAGTTTCCATCTGCTCCTTTAGCATCAAATCGATGGCATCAATGCCAGATGCCAAGTCGTATGTGGTGAGGTCGAAGGACGTGGATTCCTCGCATATTTGCTCCTACGGGAACAATACAGATATAGAAGATCAGTAATCCAGTAGAGAGGATTCCAGAGGGTGATGAGGAGCCCAGAGAGCGTACCACATTGTGGGCTTCATCGAATATCACAACGGTGCCTTTCAGATCGATGTTATGGGCCCGGCGACTCTGCAAAGTGACACACACACTGTGTAAATGAATGGACCATCCTTACAGCACAAGGCTCACAACCAACGCTACCATTTTATGACAATGGCCAGTTAACCCCCAATTCCTTGGTACCTTTGGGTCCAGGAGATAATTATAGGGCATAAATATGATTTCTGCATGTTGCTTCATATTGCGGGACAGGTAATAGGGACAGGTGCTGTGGAGAGAAGGAAGGACACTCAGAAAGTCCCAGAGAGAAGATCAGGGTTCAGGAGAGAGAAATTCCCAAGCTCACCTGTGCTTTGTGCCACTTTTTACCAGATCCTCGATATCCAGAATGTGGTGGGTCAGGTCCATCTGTGTTCTCTTCTCTGGGGAAGACATGGAATGATCTGTATCCACCGTTATTACTATACGGCCCCTAACATTCTGTCTTACAAACGTCCACATGTTACCTCATGACTCCCGTATATCCCCCACCATCTAGTCACCACCCCCAAAGAAAATATCCATTTACTACACCAATGGATTATCCATGTTGGTTAAAAGAAGTAAAAGTACTTACAACGCACTTCATGGTTTTTAATACCCAGCAATGTTAAATCTATATAAAGATGGTGTCTGCTATTGGAAACAAACTAATCAACTACTGTATAGGAAAAGGCCACTACTCAATATTGGTCGCCTGTTCTCCATCTTCAACTCCCTTCTGTGCCCCTCTCACCCTGACCCTCTCCTTTCTCCACAATCTCCCCAGGTCTTTGCACATTCCAACATGAAGTGGAGTCCGTCCGCATGCAGATCTCTGGTCCTCGGGAGGACTCTCAGATTATGTTCCCCCTCCTCCCTCTGCTATTATCGGATCTTTTACTCCTGTGACCCATTCACAAGTCTCTCGCCTGCTTCTATCATGTCCGCTCACGACCTGTCCTCTTGATCACATGCCCTCTGTATTACTGAAGCACAGCACAACACTTGCCCATATTAAGCCCATACTAATAAAGCCCTCGCTGGACCCCTCTTGTTTATCTAACTACTGCCCGGTCTCTTACTGACAGCCTCTAAACTGCTAGAACGATCAGTCTTCTCCCGTATCGCTAACGACCTTCATGCCCATTACCTATTGGATCCTTTACAATCTGGATTCCGTCCTGCGCGTTCCATGGAGACGGGCATGTGTAAGGTTATAAATGATCTGCAGGTTGCAATGGTCACTTTTCTATTCTTATTATATTATCATATTGTATGAAGGACGTTACTAACTATGACTGTTATCTGGGTAATAGGACATTGTAACATATTGTATTATTATATTACCATATTGTATGAGAGCGACGTTACTAACTATGACTGTTTCTGGGTAATAGGACATTGTAACATATTGTATTATTATATTATCATATTGTATGAAGGACGTTACTAACTATGACTGTTATCTGGGTAATAGGACATTGTAACATATTGTATTTATTATATTATCAATTGTATGAAGGATGTTACTAACTATGACTGTTATCTGGGAATAGGACATTGTAACATATTGTATTATTATATTATCATATTGTATGAAGGACGTTCTAACTATGACTTATCTGGGTAATAGGACACTGTAACATATTGTATTATTTATCATATTGTATGAAGGACGTTACTAACTATGACTGTTTCTGGGTAATAGGACATTGTAACATATTGTATTTATATTATCATATTGTATGAAGGACTTTACTAACTATGACTGTATCGGGTAATAGGACATTGTAACATATTGTATTATTATATTACCATATGTATGAAGGACGTTACTAACTATGACTGTTATCTGGGTAATAGGACATTGTAACATATTGTATTATTATTTATCATATTGTATGAAGGACGTTACTACTATGACTGTTATCTGGGTAATAGGACATTGTAACTATTGTATTATATTATCATATTGTATGAAGGACGTTACTAACTATGACTGTTATCTGGGTAATAGGACATTGTAACATATTGTATTATATATACCATATTGTTATGAAGACGTTACTAACTATGACTGTTATCTGGGTAATAGGACATTGTAACATATTGTATTATTATATTATCATATTGTATGAAGGACGTTACTAACTATGACTGTTATCTGGTAATAGGACATTGTAACATATTGTATTATTATATTATCATATTGTATGAAGGACGTTACTAACTGACTGTTATCTGGTAATAGGACATTGTAACATATTGTATTATATTATCATATTGTATGAAGGACGTTACTAACTATGACTGTTATCTGGGTAATAGGACATTGTAACATATTGTATTATTATATTATCATATTGTATGAAGGACGTTACTAACTATGACTGTTCTGGGTAATAGGACATTGTAACATATTGTATTATTATATTATCATATTGTATGAAGGACGTTACTAACTATGACTGTTATCTGGGTAATAGGACATTGTAACATATTGTATTATTATATTATCATATTGTATGAAGGATGTTACTAACTATGACTGTTATCTGGGTAATAGGACATTGTAACATATTGTATTATTATATTATCATATTGTATGAAGGACGTTACTAACTATGACGTTATCTGGGTAATAGGACATTGTAACATATTGTATTATTAATTACCATATTGTATGAAGGACTTTACTAACTATGACCGTTATCTGGGTATATGGACATTGTACATATTGTATTTATTATATTATCATATTGTATGAAGGACGTTACTAACTATGACTGTTATCTGGGTAATAGGAATTGTAACATATTGTATTATTATATTATCATATTGTATGAAGGACGTTACTAACTATGACTGTTATCTGGGTAATAGGACACTGTAACATATTGTATTATTAATTATCATATTGTATGAAGGAGTTACTAACTATGACTGTTATCTGGGTAATAGGACACTGTAACATATTGTATTATTATATTATCATATTGTATGAAGGATGTTACTACCTATGACTGTTATCTGGTAATAGGACATTGTAACATATTGTATTATTATATTATCATATTTATGAAGGACGTTACTAACTATGACTGTTATCTGGGTAATAGGACATTGTAACATATTGTATTATTATATCATATTGTATGAAGGCGTTACTAACTATGACTTTATCTGGGTAATAGGACATTGTAACATATTGTATTATTATATTATCATATTGTATGAAGGACGTTACTAACTATGACTGTTATCTGGGTAATAGGACATTGTAACATATTGTATTATTATATTATCATATTGTATGAAGGACGTTACTAACTATGACTGTTATCTGGGTAATAGGACATTGTAACATATTGTATTATTATATTATCATATTGTATGAAGGACGTTACTAACTATGACTGTTATCTGGGTAATAGGACATTGTAACATATTGTATTATTATTTATCATATTGTATGAAGGACGTTACTAACTATGACTGTTATCTGGGTAATAGGACATTGTAACATATTGTATTATTATATTCCATATTGTTGAAGGACGTTACTAACTATGACTGTTATCTGGGTATAGGACATTGTAACATATTGTATTATTTATTATCAATTGATGAAGGACGTTACAACTATGACTGTTTCTGGGTAATAGACATTGTAACATATTGTATTATTATATTATCTATTGTATGAAGGACGTTACTAACTATGACTGTTATCTGGGTAATAGGACATTGTAACATATTGTATTATTTATTATCATATTGTATGAAGGACGTAACTAACTATGAATGTTATCTGGGTAATAGGACACTGTAACATATTGTATTATTATATTATCATATTGTATGAAGGACGTTACTAACTATGACTGTTATCTGGGTAATAGGACATTGTAACATATTGTATTATTAATTATCATATTGTAGGAAGGACGTTACTAACATGACTGTTATCTGGGTAATAGGACATTGTAACATTATTGTATTATTATATTATCATATTGTATGAAGGACGTTACTAACTATGACTGTTATCTGGTAATAGGACATTGTACATATTGTATTATTAATTATCATATTGTATGAAGGACTTTACTAACTATGACTGTTATCTGGGTAATAGGACATTGTAACATATTGTATTATTATATTATCATATTGTATGAAGGACGTTACTAACTATGACGTTATCTGGGTATAGGACATTGTAACATATGTATTATTATATTATCAATTGTATGAAGGACGTTACTAACTATGACTGTTATCTGGGTAATGGACATTGTAACATATTGTATTATTATTTATCATATTGTATGAAGGACGTTACTAACTAGACTGTTATCTGGGTAATAGGATTGTAACATATTGTATTATTTATTATATTGTATGAGGATTTACTAACTATGACTGTTATCTGGGTAATAGGACATTGTAACATTGTAATTATTATATTATCATATTTGTATGAAGGACGTTACTAACTATGACTGTTTCTTGGGTAATAGGACATTGTAACATATTTGTATTTTATATTATCATATGTGTATGACGGACTGACTACTAGACTGTTTTATCTGGGTAATAGGACACTGTAACATATTGTATTATATTATAGGTTGATAAGTGGCCCAAACTTGCATTGGTGATTTTACTCTTCCCCAGTTTAAAAGGACAGTTCCCTCATTTGTTCTCAAATTTCCAAACTATTTGCTCCTAGGAAATTCACAACAGACAGTAAACACATAAATCTCCGATTAGACTCACCATCCACATTATTGTAAAAGTGACAAGACCGTGTGGAGACTTTGGATCGACACATCAGGACCTGGGGACAAAATAACAGGGGGAATGGAGGATATTGACTATGCACCAGATTAGATAGATTATAACTATATTAAAAGCGGAATGGAGGAAATTGACTATGAAGACAGATTAATAAATTATAACTATATGTATTAATACCAGTAATTCTCAATATTATATAGTATCCCTGTACCAACCAGAACTACAGTATATGTATTAATACCAGTAATTCTCAATATTAAATAGTATCCTTCCTGTACCAACCAGAACTACAGTATATGTATTAATACCAGTAATTCTCAATATTATATAGTATCCCTGTACCAACCAGAACTACATTATATGTATAATACCAGTAAGTCTCAATATTATATAGTATCCCTGTACCAACCAGAACTACAGTATATGTATTAAACCAGTAATTCTCAATATTATATTAGTATCCCTGTACCAACCAGAACTACAGTATATGTATTATACAAGTAATTCTCAATATTAATAGTATCCCTGTACCAACCAGAACTACAGTATTTGTATATTAATACCAGTATTCTCATATTATATAGTATCCCCGTACCAACCAGAACTACAGTATATGTATTAATACCAGTAAGTCTCAATATTATATGTATCCCTGTACCAACCAGAACTACAGTATATGTATCATACAGTAATTCTCAATATTATAGTATCCCTGTACCAACCAGAACTACAGTATATGTATCTAATACCAGTTATTCTCAATATATATAGTATCCCTGTACCCAAACTACAGTATATGTATTATACCATAATCTCAATTTATATAGTATCCCTGTACCACCAGAACTACGTATGTATTATACCAGTAATTCTCATATTATATAGTATACCTGTACCAACTAGAACTACAGTATATGTATTATTAACAGTAATACTCAATATTATATAGTATCCCTGTACCAACCAGAACACAGTATATGTATTAATACCAGTAATTCTCAATATTATATAGTATCCCTGTACCAACCGAACTCAGTATATGATTTAATACCAGTAATTCTCTATATTATAGATCCCCGTACCAACCAGAACTACAGTATATGTATTAATACCAGTAATTCTCTATATTATATAGTATCCCTGTACCAACCAGAGCTACAGTATATGTATTAATACCAGTAATTCTCAATTTATTATAGTATCCCTGTACCAACCAGAACTACAGTATATGTATCAATACCAGTTATTCTCAATATTATATAGTATCCCCGTACCAACCAGAACTACAGTATATGTTTTAATACCAGTAATTCTCAATATTATATAGTATCCCTTTACCAACCAGAACTACAGTATATGTATTAATACCAGTAATTCTCAATTTAATATAGTATCCCTGTACCAACCAGAACTACAGTATATGTATAAATACCAGTTATTCTCAATATTATATAGTATCCCTGTACCAACCAGAACTACAGTATATGTATTAATACCAGTAATTCTCAATTTATTATAGTATCCCTGTACCAACCAGAACTACAGTATATGTATCAATACCAGTTATTCTCAATATTATATAGTATCCCCGTACCAACCAAACTACAGTATATGTTTTAATAACAGTAATTCTCAATATTATATAGTATCCCTGTACCAACCAGAACTACAGTATATATATTAATACCAGTAATTCTCAATTTAATATAGTATCCCTGTACCAACCAGAACTACAGTATATGTATCAATACTTGTTATTCCAATTATATAGTACCTGTAACCCAGAACTACAGTATATGTATTATCCAGTAATTCTCAATATATATAGTATCCCTGACCAACCAGAACTACAGTATATGTATTAATACCAGTAAGTCTCAATATTAAATAGTATCCCTGTACCAACCAGAACTACAGTATATGTTTTTATTTCTCAATATTTGGTAGTTTTAGAAACTTATCTAGCCCACTTTTAAAGCTATTCAGTGAATTTACAGAAAGCAAAAAGGCAGCACTTCCGGGTCGATATGAAAAACTTTACTTCTTTAACAAGCCTTCTAGCATCATCCAGGCGCATTTCGGGGGCCGTTCACTTAGTAATGAATAACTAAATTAATAAAGGAATGGTGGATATTGTTATGTAGACAGATTAGATAAATTATAACTAAATTAATAAAGTTAACGGAGGAATTTGATTACAGACATAATATAAATTGGTTATCCATTCCTTTCTGGTACCTTGATTTGGGTACTCTCCTGTTTCTTCACTTCGGTTGTATCACACTGTTCCCGAGAGCCTAGGACACAAACTCTGGGCCTGCAGAGACAGAAGGATATTAAATACAGACAACCCAATGCGACATCGCCTAGTCCCCTTATAACCCCCGCCCATAGACTTGGAATCAGATATGTGACCCCACACACTTATTACCTGTATGATGTTTGCTTCAATTCACTGATAACCTGGGTCAGCTGGGAGTGTGTCCTGAAGCAAAATAAATCTTGGGGACATCACTGTAATAGGCTGTAGGGAGGAAACATGGTGTCATTGTCCTATGTCCCATAATTCCATAGGGAGGCATTTTAACAATGGTTTGGACATATCAGGGCAATAGATCACAGGGTAACCTCTCATTCCCCCAGCCCCATTTTAACAGCAGTTTTACCCACAATCTAGCACGGCTGCGTACAAAACGTTAATTAATGTCCCTGAAATCTGGCCCATTGGGTTGGAAATAAATAAAAGAAATAAAGAGACAATCAGCAATCTGGACTGTACTGGGACATACACTGGCATAATGTATCCAGATTTAATTAGAGAGGAAGTGTCTACTTCCTGTCGGGTACCTGAGACTTGTCCGTCCACTGTTGCATTCCCCCAGGATGCTGTTGGGCGATCAAGAAACAGTTCAGCCCCATTCATTTTTTCAGCATTTTACGTGCACTGATCGAGTCCTTGAAGTGTTGGTGCCAAGCCAGAGAGGCACAGAGTAAACAGAGAGTTTTTCCAGTGCCCGTGGGGCTCTCCAATACCCCATTTACACCCTAGAATAAAATACAACAAAATGGTACCCGACACCCTGTATCCTCACTCCATTCCCCTAGTACCCATGAATGTCACCCCTGTCCCTGACACCCTGTATCCTCACTCCATTCCCCTAGTACCCATGTATGTCACCCCTGTCCCTGACACCCTGTATCCTCACTCCATTCCCCTAGTACCCATGTTGTCACCCCTGTCCCTGACACCCTGTATCCTCACTCCATTCCCTAGTCCCCATGTATGTCACCCCTGTCCCTGACACCCTGTATCCACTCCATTCCCCTAGTACCCATGTATGTCACCCCTGTCCCTGACACCCTGTATCCTCACTCCATTCCCCTAGTACCCATGTATGTCACCCCTGTCCCTGACACCCTGTTATCCTCACTCATTCCCCTAGTACCCATGTATGTCACCCTGTCCCTGACACCCTGTATCCTCACTCCATTCCCTAGTACCCATGTATGTCACCCCTTCTTCCCTGACACCCTGTATCCTCACTCATCTCCATCCCCTAGTACCCATGTATGTCACCCCTGTCCCTGACACCCTGTATCCTCACTCCATTCCCCTAGTACACATGTATGTCACCCCTGTCCCTGACACCCTGTATCCTCACTCCATTCCCCTAGTACCCATGTATGTCACCCCTGTCCCTGACACCCTGTATCCTCACTCCATTCCCCTAGTACCCATGTATGTCACCCCTGTCCCTGACACCCTGTATCCTCACTCCATTCCCCTAGTACCCATGTATGTCACCCCTGTCCGACACCCTGTATCCTCACTCCATTCCCCTAGTACCCATGAATGTCACCCCTGTCCCTGACACCCTGTATCCTCACTCCATTCCCCTAGTACCCATGAATGTCACCCCTGTCCCTGACACACCCTGAATCCTCACTCCATTCCCTAGTACCCATGTATGTCCCCCTGTCCCTGACACCCTGTACCTCACCCATTCCCTAGTACCCATGTATGTCACCCCAGTCCCTGACACCCTGTATCCTCACTCCATCCCCTAGTACCCATGAATGACACCACTGTCCCTGACACCCTGTATCCTCACTCCATTCCCCTAGTACCCATGTATGTCACCCCAGTCCCTGACACCCTGTATCCTCACTCCATTCCCCTAGTACCCATGAATGTCACCCCTGTCCCTGAACCCTGTATCCTCACTCCATTCCCCTAGTACCCATGAATGTCACCCCCTGTCCCTGACACCCTGTATCCTCACTCCATTCCCCTAGTACCCATGTATGTCACCCTGTCCCTGACCCCTGTATCCTCACCCATTCCCCCTAGTACACCATGTATGTCACCCCAGTCCCTGACACCCTGTATCCTCACTCCATTCCCCTAGTACCCATGTATGTCACCCCTGCCCTGACACCCTGTATCCTCACTCCATTCCCCTAGTACCCATGAATGTCACACCCCGGTCCCTGACACCCTGTATCCTCACTCCATTCCCCTAGTACCCATGTATGTCACCCCTGTCCCTGACACCCTGTATCCTCACTCCATTCCCCTAGTACCCATGAATGTCACCCCAGTCCCTGACACCCTGTATCCTCATCTCGCTTACATTCCCATCTAGTACCCATGTATGTCACCCCTGTCCCTGACACCCTGTATCCTCACTCCATTCCCCTAGTACCCATGTATGTCACCCAGTCCCTGACACCCTGTATCCTCACTCCATTCCCCTAGTACCATGTATTTCACCACCCCGGTCCCTGCACCCTGTATCCTCACCCATTCCCCTAGTACCCATGTATGTCCCCCTGTCCCTGACACCCTGTATCCTCACTCCATTCCCCTATACCCATGTATGTCACCCACGTCCCTGACACCCTGTATCCTCACTCCATTCCCTAGTACCCATGAATGTCCACCCCTGTCCCTGACACCCTGTATCCCTCCCTCCTCCATTCCCCTAGTACCCATGTATGTCACCCGTCCCTGACCCCCTGTATCCCACTCCATCCCCTAGTACCCATGTATGTCCCCCTGTCCCTGACCACCCTGTATCCTCACTCCATTCCCCTAGTACCCATGAATGTCACCCCTGTCCCTGACACCCTGTATCCTCACTCCATTCCCCTAGTACCCATGAATGTCACCCAGTCCCTGACACCCTGTTCCTCACCTCATTCCATTCCCCTAGTACCCATGTATGTCACCCCAGTCCCTGACACCCTGTATCCTCACTCCATTCCCCTAGTACCCATGTATGTCACCCCGGTCCCTGACACCCGGTATCCTCACTCCATCACCATCCCCTAGTCACCCATGAATGTCACCCCTGTCCCTGACACCCTGTATCCTCACTCCATTCCCCTAGTACCCATGTATGTCACCCCTGTCCCTGACACCTGTATCCTCACTCCATTCCCCTAGTACCCATGTATGTCACCCCTGTCCCTGACCACCCTGTATCCTCACTCCATTCCCCTAGTACCCATGAATGTCACCCCTGTCCCTGACACCCTGTATCCTCACTCCATTCCCCTAGTACCCTGAATGTCCACCCCTGTCCCTGACACCCTGTATCCTCACTCCATTCCCCTAGTACCCATGTATGTCACCCCTGTCCCTGACACCCTGTATCCTCACTCCATTCCCCTAGTACCCATGTATGTCACCCCAGTCCCTGACACCCTGTATCCTCATCTCCTTCCCCTAGTACCCATGTATGTCACCCCAGTCCCGACACCCTGTATCCTCACTCCATTCCCCTAGTACCCATGTATGTCACCCCATGTCCCTGACACCCGTATCCTCCTCCATTCCCTAGTACCCATAATGTCCACCCCTGTCCCTGACACCTGGTATCCTCACATCCATTCCCCTAGTACCCATGTATGTCACCCCAGTCCCTGACCCCCTGTATCCTCACTCCATTCCCCTAGTACCCATGTATGTCACCCCGGTCCCTGACACCCTGTATCCTCACTCCATTCCCCTAGTACCCATGAATGTCACCCCAGTCCCTGACACCCTGTATCCTCACTCCATTCCCCTAGTACCCATGTATGTCACCCCAGTCCCTGACACCCTGTATCCTCACTCCATTCCCCTAGTACCCATGTATGTCACCCCAGTCCCTGACACCCTGTATCCTCACACCATTCCCCTAGTACCCATGAATGTCACCCCTGTCCCTGACACCCTGTATCCTCACTCCATTCCCCTAGTACCCATGTATGTCACCCCGGTCCCTGACACCCTGTATCCTCACTCCATTCCCCTAGTACCCATAATGTCACCCCTGTCACTGACCACCCTGTTCCTCACTCCATTCCCCTATTACCCAGTATGTCACCCCATCCCTGACACCCTGTACCTCACTCCATTCCCCTAGTACCCATGTATGTTCACCCTGTCCCTGACACCCTGTACCTCACTCCATTCCCTAGTACCCATGAATGTCACCCCTGTCCCTGACACACCTGTATCCTCACTCCATTCCCCTAGTACCCATGAATGTCACCCCAGTCCCTGACACCTGTATCCTCACTCACTCCATTCCCCTAGTACCCATATGTCACCCCTGTCCCTGACACCCTGTATCCTCACTCCATTCCCCTAGTACCCATGAATGTCACCCCAGTCCCTGACACCCTGTATCCTCACTCCATTCCCCTAGTACCCATGAATGTCACCCCAGTCCCTGACACCCTGTATCCTCACTCCATTCCCTAGTACCCATGAATGTCACCCCAGTCCTGACACCCTGTATTCCTCACTCCATTCCCCTAGTACCCATGTATGTCACCCCTGTCCCTGGACACCCTGTATCTCATCCTCATCTCATCCCCTAGTACCCATGAATGTCCCCTCCTGTCCCTGACAACCCTGTATCCTCACTCCATTCCCTAGTACCCAGTATGTCACCCCCAGTAACTGACACCTGTATCCTCACTCCATTCCCCTAGTACCCATGTATGTCACCCTGTCCTGACACCCTGTATCCTCACTCCATTCCCCTAGTACCCATGTATCACCCACCCCTGTCCCTGACACCCTGTATCCTCACTCATTCCCCTAGTACCCCTGTATGTCACCCCTGTCCCTGACCCCCTGTATCCTCACCCATTCCCCTAGTACACAGTATGTCACCCCCTGTCCTGACACCCTGTATCCTCACTCCATTCCCCTAGTACCCATGAATGTCACCCCTGTCCCGACACCCTGTATCCTCACTCCATTCCCCTAGTACCCATGTATGTCACCCCTGTCCCTGACACCCGGTATCCTCACTCCATTCCCTAGTACCCATGAATGCACCCCTTCCCTGACACCCTGTATCCTCACTCCATTCCCTAGTACCCATGTATGTCACCCTGTCCCTGCCAACCCTGTATCCTCACTCCATTCCCCTAGTACCCATGGATGTCACCCCTGTCCTGACACCCTGTATCCTCACTCCATTCCCCTAGTACCCATGTATGTCACCCCTGTCCCTGACACCCTGTATCCTCACTCCATTCCCCTAGTACCCATGTATGTCACCCCGGTCCCTGACACCCTGTATCCTCACTCCATTCCCCTAGTACCCATGTATGTCACCCCAGTCCCTGACACCCTGTATCCTCACTCCATTCCCCTAGTACCCATGTATGTCACCCCTGTCCCTGACACCCTGTATCCTCACTCCATTCCCCTAGTACCCATGTATGTCACCCCTTTCCCTGACACCCTGTATCCTCACTCCATTCCCCTAGTACCCATGTATGTCACCCCGGTCCCTGACACCCTGTATCCTCACTCCATTCCCCTAGTAACCCATGTATGTCACCCTGTCCCTGACACCCTGATCCTCACTCATTCCCTAGTACCCATGTATGTCACCCCTGTCCCTGACACCCTGTATCCTCACTCCATTCCCCTAGTACCCATGAATGTCACCCCCCATTCCTGTGCCCTCTGGTACCTGTTGCAGGCACTGGATGACTTTGCCCATATAATCCTGCGACATCGGTAGGGGGGGAAGGGGAATTGCACTGTCAGTCCCTCCAACTGCAGTTCGGGCATCTCTGCACTTCCCGGTTCTCTCACACATTAAACTTTGGGCTTCGCGCGCTACTGACGTCACGTCGCGTTTGTGACTAACGTCATCACTAGGGGACTGTGTGTGACGAGTGGGGCGAAAAGCAGTCAGTGACAGATCGTTAACATGTGACTGGTCACGTGGCAATATATACCCATAATGCTCCGGATAAGCAGTCTTTTTTATCCATGCAAACCTACAACTCCCATCAGCCTCTCTGCCCTCCTAAGCTTCTGTACAAAATCAGATTTTATAATAAGATTTCCCTTTATAATGAGCAGTAAACAATCAAATTCATCCCAATGGAACAGGGATAGTGTGATATTAATACACGTCTCTATCGCCCTTAATGGGGTGTAAATACACATCTCTATCGCCCTAAATGGGGTGTTGATACACGCCTTTATCGCCCCTAATGCGGTGTTGATACACATCTCTATCGCCCTCAATGGGGTGTTCATACACGTCTCTATCGCCCTCAATGGAGTGTTGATACACGTCTCGCCCTCAATGGGGTGTTCATACACGTCTCGCCCTCAATGGGGTGTTCATACACGTCTCTATCCCCTTTAATGGGGTGTTGATACACGTCTCTATCACCCTTAAAGGGGTGTTGATACATGTCTCTATCGCCCTTAAAGGGGTGTTAATACACGTCTCTATCGCCCTTAATGCAGTGTTTATATATGTCTCTATCGCCCTTAATGAGGTGGTAATATACGTCTCTAGTGTCTTAGCTGCCATTTTGGTATACGTCTCTGGCGCCCTTGTTGTGATGTTGATATGTCTCAGTGCAATAATATGCGGCTCTAGTGCCCTTATTGCAAAGTTGCTAGCGCTCTTATTACAGTAAGGTAATATACAACTCTACCGCTCTTTTTGCAGTGGGGTAATTTATCACTATAGTTTCGATTACAGTGTGTTAATATACGTCACTAGGTCCCTTATTGCAGTGTGTTAATATACAACTCTAGCACCCTTATTACAGTGAGTTAATATAAGCCTCTAGCACCCTAATTGCAGTGTTAAAGGGCATGTCCACCCCTGAAAATAACTTTTGGCACATAGTAGGGTTCCTTCCCCCAGCCCCAACCGCTATAAAAGATTTTTCAGAAAGTCTCCCAAACTCAACTTACTTTCCCTCTTTCCCCCGCCATACTGCCCGGCCCTCTGCTTGCATGAAACTGCAAGCAGGGGGCCGGATCTGCAGCCGCGTCCCTGATTGGCTGAGAGGTAGCCAATCACGGACGCGTCTACTGGATGCACAGAACGCCGGGGGAGAGAGGTAAGGTGAGTAGAGTGTGGGGGACTGTCTGAAAAATATTTTATAGCGGTTGGGACTGGGGGAAGGAACCCTACTATGTGCCAAAAGTTCTTTATGCTAGAGAGGGGAGAGGCCTGCAGTGCGCATGGCAAACTTCTCCCGGAGGGGAGAAAGGAGGCAGAGTCCTATATGGACTCTGCTAGGCTCCTGGTGGCCTGTTTTCTGGATTTTGGAGGGGCATTACAGGAGAACCATTTGGAGCTGGGATGTAAGGTAAGGATTTTATTACACTACAGAGTGGGGCCAGTATGGTTATAGTTTTGGGGGTGGACATGCCCTTTAATATGTCTCTAGTGCCCTTGTAGCAGTGTGATACCATATGTCTTTAGTGCCCTTGTAGCAGTGTGATACCATATGTCTCTAGTGCCCTTATTGTTGTGCAATAATATTGCAATGTGCAAATATATGTAATGTGAGAGGCATTAACATAAAGTCAGAAAATAAGCAAGTGCTGCAAGTCTACCCCACTCTGTCCTTCGTGGTTAAGGGTGGGACCCTATCCCTATAAAGGAGGGCCCCATAACCAGTTTTGATATGCTTGATAAAGGAGCGCACAGCTCTGAAACATATTGCTGTTTTCACAATAAAGTTCCACGCAGTTTTGTACACTGCCTGAGGCTCGTCTACTATTTTTTCTGTTACTGTAGCATTAACATAAAGCTCTGGCCCCCTTATTGCAGTGCGTTAATATAAGGCCCTAATGCCCTTGTTAATTAACAAGCTGGTTCACTTGTCCTCCATACAGCAAAAGGCAATTATTGAATAACGTTCTGGTTTCCTTACCTACCATAGAGCAATAAGAGATTATTAATTAACGTTGGCGATCTCGTTCCCTTACCCACCATAGAGCAATAAGCGATTATTAATTAACATTGGCGATCTCGTTCCCTTACCCACCATAGAGCCATAAGAAAGAGATTATTAATTAACGTTGGCGATCTCGTTCCCTTACCCACCATAGAGCAATAAGAGATTATTAATTAACATTGGCGATCTCGTTCCCTTACCCACCATAGAGCAATAAGAGATTATTGAATTAATCATTGGCGATCTCCTTGTCCCCTTACCCACCATAGAGCAATAGTATTTATTAATTACCGTTGGCGCTCTCGTTCCCTTACCGCCCATAGCCAAAGAGATTATTAATTACCGTTGGCCGAATCTCGTTCCCGTACCCCCCATAGAGCATAAGAGATTATTAATTAACATTTCTGGCGTCTCGTTCCCTTACCACCATAGCGCAAGAAGAGATTATTCATTAACGTTGGCGATCCTCGTTCCCTTACCCCACCATAGAGCAATAAGAGATTATTATTTAACGTTGGCGATCATCGTTCCCTATACCCACCATAGAGCAATAAGAGATTATTAATTATCACGTGGCGATCTCGTTCCCTACCCACCATAGAGCAATAAGAGTTATTAATTACTCGGCGACTCGCGTTCCCCTTCCGCACCATAGAGCAATAAGGAGATTATTACTAACTTGGCGATCTCTCCCTTACCCCCATATAGCCATAAGAAGATTATTAATTAACATTGGCGATCGCGATTCCCTTACCCCCCCATAGAGCAATAAGATATTACTTAATTAAACGTTGGCGATCCGTTCCCTTACCCACCATAGACATAAGAGATTATTATTAACATTGGCGATCTCGTTTCCTTACCCCCAACATAGAGCATAAAGAGATATTATTATCATGGGCGATCTCGTTCCCTTACCCACCATAGAGCAATAAGAGAATTATTAATTAACCTTGGCGATCTCCGTTCCCTTACTTACCCACCATAGAGCCAA
Source organism: Hymenochirus boettgeri (assembly GCA_019447015.1). Taxonomy (NCBI): domain Eukaryota; kingdom Metazoa; phylum Chordata; class Amphibia; order Anura; family Pipidae; genus Hymenochirus; species Hymenochirus boettgeri. The sequence goes on along the minus strand of CM033476.1, from coordinate 101,576,213 downwards.
TAAGAGATTATATACATGTGGCGATCTCGTTCCCTACCACCATAGAGCAATACGGAGATTATTAATTAACATTGGCGATCTCGTTCCCTTACCACCACCATAGAGCAATAAGAGATTATTAATTAACATTGGCGATCTCGTTCCCTTACCCACCATAGAGCAATAAGAGATTATTAATTAACATTGGCGATCTCGTTCCCTTACCCACCATAGAGCAATAAGATTATTAATTAACATTGGCGATCTCGTCCCTTACCTACCATAGAGCAATAAGAGATTATTAATTAACGTTGGCGATCTCGTTTCCCTTTATACCCCACCATAGAGCATAAGAATTATTAATTAACAATTGGCGATCGCGGTCCACCTTACCCACCATAGAGCATAAGAGATTATTACGTATCTTGGCGATCTCGTTCCCTTACCCACCATGAGCAATAAGAAATTATAATTACGTTGGCGATCTCGTTCCCCTTACCCACCATAGAGCAATAAGAGATTATTATTAACATTGGCGATCTCGTTCCCTTACCACCATAGAGCAATAAGAATTATTAATTAACGTTTGCGATCTCGTTCCCGTTACCCACCATAGAGCAATAAGAGATTATTAATTAACAGTTGGCGATCTCTTCCCTACCCACCAATAGCAAATGAGATTATTATTACATTGGCGATCTCGTTCCCTTACACCCACCATAGAGCAATAAGAGATTATTAATTACGCGTTGGCGATCTCGTTCCCTTACCACACATAGAGCAATAGATTATTAATTAACATTGGCGATCTCGTTCCCTTACCCCCATAGAGCAATAAGAGATTATTAAATTAACATTGTGGCGATCTCTTTCCCTTTTACCCACCATAGAGCATACAGAGATTATTAATTAACGTTGGCGATCTCGTTCCCTTACCCCCCATAAGCAATAGAAGATTATTAATTACACTTGGCGATCCGTTCTCCTTACCCCACCATAAGCAATAGAAGATTATTATTAACGTTGGCGATCTCGTTCCCTTACCCACCATAGAGCAATAAGAGATTATAATTACTTGGCGATCTCGTTCCCTTACCCACCATAGAGCAATAAGAGATTATTAATTAACATTGGCTCTCTGTTCCTTACCCACCATAGAGCAATAAGAGAATTATTAACATTGGCGATCTCGTTCCTTACCCCACCATAGACAATAAGATTATTAATTAACTATGGGCGATATCGTTCCCTTACCCACCATAGAGCAATAAGAGATTATTAATTAACGTTTGGCCATCTCGTTCCCTTACCCACCATAGGGCATAGAGATTGATTTAATTCGTGGCGATCTCGTTCCCTTACCCCCATAGAGCAATAAGAATTTATTAATTACATTGGCGATCTCGTTCCCTTACCCACCATAGAGCAATAAGAGATTATTAATTAACATTGGCGATCTCATTCCCTTACCCACCATAGAGCAATAAGAGATTATTATTAACATTGGCGATCTCGTTCCCTTACCCACCATAGAGCAATAAGAGATTATAATTAACGTTGGCGATCTCGTTCCCTTACCCACCATAGAGCAATAAGAGATTATTAATTAACATTGGCGATCTCGTTCCCTTACCCACCATAGAGCAATAAGAGATTATTAATTAACATTGGCGATCTCGTTCCCTTACCCACCATAGAGCAAATAAGAGTTATTAATTACATTGGCGATCTCGTTCCCTTACCCACCATAGAGCAATAAGAGATTATTAATTAACTTGGCGATCTCGTCCCTTACCCCACCATAGAGCATAAGATTATTAATTAACATTGGCGATCTCGTTCCCTTACCCACCATAGAGCAATAAGAGATTATTAATTAACATTGGCGATCTCGTTCCCTTACCCACCATAGAGCAATAAGAGATTATTAATTAACGTTGGCGATCTCGTTCCCTTACCCACCATAGAGCAATAAGAGATTATTAATTAACATTGGCGATCTCGTTCCCTACCCACCATAGATCAATAAGAGATTATTAATTAACTTGGCGATCTATTCCCTTACTCCACCATAGAGCAATAAGAGATTATTAATTAACATTGGCGATCTCGTTTCCCTTACCCACCATAGAGCAATAAGAGATTATTAATTAACGTTGGCGATCTCGTTCCCCTTACCCACATAGAGCAATAAGAGATTATTATTAACATTGGCGATCTCGTTCCCTTTTACCACCATAGAGCAATAAGAGATTAATTAATTAACATTGGCGATCTCGTTCCCTTACCCCACCATAGAGCAATAAGAGATTATTAATTAACATTGGCGATCTCGTTCCCTTACCACACCATAGAGCAATAAGAGATTATTAATTAACGTTGGCGATCTCGTTCCCTTACCCACCATAGAGCAATAAGAGATTATTAATTAACGTTGGCGATCTCGTTCCCTTACCCACCATAGAGCAATAAGAGATTATTAATTAACGTTGGCGATCTCGTTCCCTTACCCACCATAAGCAATAAGAGATTATTAATTAACATTGGCGATCTCGTTCCCTTACCCCCAAAAACCCGACCCCCATAGAGCAATAAGATTTGATTAATTAACATTGGCGATCTCGTTCCTAAAGTTCCTATACACATTAGACAAAATACATTAATTACTCTTCATCTCACGTTGGCGATACTCGTTCTTAATTCCCTACCATGAGTAGCATTATTGAAAGCTCCTAATAAATCTAAAGTAAATAGTCTACGTTACTTACTAAATAGAGCTAATAAGAGATTAGAATAACGTGCGTCTCTTCCTTCACAATACTAAAAGGATTTTGATACATCTCGCTTAGCTTCAAACATTACCTTCAACGTAACTAATTGGCTAATAAGATGATTAGATATGATATAATATACCTTGGCGTGCCGGGGAATATACACCTACCACAACTAGCAATAAGATATTATATTAACTGTGCGATCTCCGTTCCCTGTGGGGCCTTACCGGTGCCCACGCATGAGCAATAAGAGATTATTGAATGTACGATGGCGTATCTCGTTCCCTTTACCCACCCATAGAGCAATAAGAGATTATTAATTAACGATTGGCATCTCTTCCTTCCACTGAGATAGATATTTTCGCGCTCATCCTACCACTCTTAGAGCAATAATAAGTTTAGTTAATGTAAGCAGTTGGCTGAGACTCGTCCCTGTGACCCGACCCATAGAGCAATAAGAGATTTTAATTAACGTTGGACGTCTTCCCCCATGAGCTAGAGTTATTAGACGTGGCGTCTACGTTGGGGGACCCCTGTAGACCCGCTACCATAGACGAATAAGCATAAGGAGTTATTATGTAACGTTGGCGATCTCTTTCCCTTACCCACCGAAGAGCAATGAAGGAAGATGATGAGTTAACGTTGGCGATCGGTCGTCCAGGCGTACCCACCATAGAGCATAGAGATTATTAATTAACATTGGTCGACTCGTTCCCTTGGTAGGGGAGTCACCACCATAAAGCCATAGAGATATGTATTACCACGTTGGGGGGCGATCGTCGTTCCGTTACCCACCATAGCAGGCATAAGTGATTAGGTTAATAAGTTGCGATCCTCGATTCCCTGTTACCCACCAAAGCAATAAGAGATTAGTAGATTCACGATTGGGGCGAGCTCTGTCCTTACCGACCATGAAGGGGAGGGGTCAATAAGAGATTTATTAATGACCATTGGCGCTCGTTTCCCGCTACACCCACAAGACAATAAGATATTATTATAACTTGGGGCGATCTCGTTCCCTTACCCCATCATAGCGCATATAGAGATTATTAATACTTGCGATCTGCGTCTCCCTTACCCCCCATGAGCAATAACGAAGATTACTTAATTACACATTGGCGATACTCGGTTCCCTTACCCACCATAAGCAATAAGAGATTATTAATTAACTTGGGCGATCTCGTCCCCGGTGTACCCACCATAGAGGCACTAAGAGATTGAGTTAATTAACATGTGGGCGCTCTCGTTCCCGGGGGCCTTAGCGCCACCGATGAGAGCAATAGAGTTATTAGAATTAACGATTGGCGAGTCTCGTCCCCTTACCCACCAAGAGCAATAAAAGATTATTAGATTAACATTGGCATCTCGTGTCCCTTCCCCCATCGAGACAATAGAGATTATTATTAACATTGGCGATTCTCGTTCCCTTTACCCACCATAGAGCAATAAAGATTATTAATACAGTTGCGATCTCGTTCCCTTACCCACACATAGAGCAATAGAGATTATTAATTACCATTGGGCGTCTTCGTTCCCTTACCCACATAGAGCATAAGAGCATTATTATTAACTTGGCATCGTCGTTCCCTTACCTCACCATAGATCAATAAGAGATTATTGAATTAACATGGCGCTCTCGTTCCCTTACCCCCATAGAGCAATAAAATTATTAATTACATTGGCGATCTCGTTTCCCTTAACCACACCATAGAGCAATAAGAGATTATTAATTACTTGGCGATCTCGGTCCTTACCCCACCATAAGGCAATAAGAGATTATAATTAACGTTGGCGATTCTCAGTTCCTTACCCACCATAGAAGCAATAAGAGATTTTAATTACTGTGGCGATCTCGTTCCCTCTACTATCCTACCTAGAGCAATAAGAAGAATTATTAATGGAACTGTTGGCGATCTCGCTTCCCTACCCACCATGCGAGCAATAACGATATTAATTATAGTTCATGTTATACTCGTTACCCTTACCACCTAGAGCAATAGAAGCATTATTAATTACCGTTGGCGATCGGGGGTCGGTGTGTCGCCTTAGGGGACCCACATAAGCAATAAGAGATTATGGATTAACCTTGGTGGGGCGTAGATCTCGTTCCCTTACCGCACCATAGAGCAATAAGAGTATTGATTAACATTGGGCGCTCTCGTTCCCTACCACCATAGACAATAGAGAGATTATTAATTAATGTTCGAGTGGCTCGTTCCGTTGACGTCCAGCTCGTCTGATATGCAATAAGGAGTATTACTTAACATTGGGGTTGGGGGGCGCTCCTCGGTCCCTTACCCACCCACCATAGAGCAATAAGAATTATTAAGTAACATTGCGATCTCGTTCCCATTACCCACCATAGAGCAATAAGATATTATTAATTAACATTGGCGATCTCATTCCCTTACCCATCCATAAGCAATAAGAGATTAGTAATTAACATGGCGCTCGTTCCTTACCCACCATTAAAAAAGAAAACATAGAAGATTATTAATAACGTTGGCCATCTCTTTCCCTTACCTTACCCACCATAAGCTGAAGAGTTATTAATTTAACGTTGGCGTCTCGTTCCCTTACCACCATAGAGCAATAAGAGATTATTACTTACGTGGCGAGCTCGTTCCCTCCATACCCCCCATTAGAGCAATACGAGATTATTGTTACCCTTGGCGATCTCGTTCCTTACCACCATAGAAGCAATAAAGATATTAATTAACAATTGGCGAATCTCGTTCCCCTTACCACACCATAAGAGCAATAGAGATTATTAATACCGTGGCGATTCGGGTCGGTGAGCCCTACCCGGACGCATAAGCAATCGTAGATTATGGTGGTGTTGGAACGTTGGCGATCTCATTCCGCGTTACCCACCATAGGAGGCGAAGTAAGAGATGATATTGAGGTGGTAAAGGTTTGTGCGGGAGTAGCGTTCCCTTATAACCACCATAGAAGCATAAAGATTATTATTAACATTGGCATCGGGTCGTCTCCTACCCACCATAGAGCATAAAGAGATTAGTAAGTAACATTGGCGATCTCCTCCCTTACCCATCATAGACATAGAGATATTAATTAAATTGCGAGCCTCGTTCCCCTTACCCACCATAGAGCATAAGAGATTATTAATTACATTGGGCATTTTTTTTTTTTTCTCGTCCCTTACCCACGGGGGGGGTAGGGGGGGGGGGGAGAGGGCACATAGAGCAATAAGAGATGTGGAGGGGATGTAATTAATGTTGGCGATCTCTTTCCCTTAAACCCTACCCAGCGGCATAGAGCAATAAGAATTTGATTAACTATTGGGGGGGCGATCATCCTCGTTCCCTTACCCACCATAGAGCAATAAGAGATATTAATTAACATTGGCGATCTCGTTCCCTTACCCACCAGAGAGGCAAGAGATTAATTGTTAACATTGCGTCTCGTTCCCTTACCCACCATAGAGCCATAAGAGAGTTATTAATTACCGATTTGGCTACTCGGTCCCTTACCCACCATAGAGCAATAAGAGATTATTAAGTACGTTTGCGTCTCGTTTCCTTCCCACGCATGAGCAATGAGATTATAATTAACATTGGCGGAGTCGGGTTCCCTGACCCACATCGAGGCAATAAGAGATTATTAATTAACTTGGGCGATGCTCGTTCCTTACGCGCGAGCGCTCTGACACTAAGAATTGAGAACATTGCGATCGGGGGGGGGGCTGGCATTCCCGTACCCACCATAGAGCAATAAGAGATTATTAGGATGTAACATTGGCGATCTCGTTCCCTGTACCCACCATAGAGCAATAAGCGAAAGTTATATTAACAGTGGCGATCTCGTGGTCCCTTACGCACCATAGAGTCAATAAGAGATTATAATTAACGTGGTGGGCGCTCTCGTCCCCGTAGCACGCCCATAGATCAATAAAGATTATTTAATTTAATGTTGGCCGAGCGGGGGGGCTCTTCCCTTACCCACCATAGAGCAATAAGAGATTATTAATTAATGTTGGCGATCTCGTTCCCTTACCCACCATAGAGCAATAAGCGATTATTAATTAATAATTAATGTTAATAATCTCGTACCCTTACCAACCATAGAACAATAGGCGATTATTAATTAACGATTAACGTTAGCAATCTGGGTTACCTTGTCCGCCATAGAGCGATAAGAAAATTATTAATAAATAATAATCGTTATCGACCTGGTTCCCTTACCCGCTATAGAGCAATAAGTGATTATTATATATATTTAATATAGTTATATTATTGTGCAGTTTGGAATCCCATATACAGAAGAGACATCTTGGAAATGGAAGCAATTCAGAGAAAGTCATTTAAAATAATAAAGTGAATGGAGGGGCTTGACTATGCAGGCAGATTAGACCGGTTATAAGTAAATTAATAAGGGGAACGGAGAGGCTTGACTTTGCATATAGATTAGAGAATTTAGGGCTGTTTACATTGGAGAAGCGATATTTGCATGGGGATATGATCAAGTAATCTCGAAAAGTAGTGGGCGTGGGCAACTGAAATATCCCATATAAAGTTTGTTGAATAAAATCCGTTCTAAGATTGTCCTGTCCACGTTCAATAAAGAAGCCACCATTTTATAATGTTCCTTGAGTTCCTACCCTTGGCGATAAGGACGAGGGCTGATTGCCGCATCGATTTTGGAAGAAACACAGTCTGAAAAGCACAGTTAAAAATGTCAAGGAGTCTAGGAGCAATTAAGTCAGCAAACAAAACATAAAATTCAACGGTGAGGCCATCCAGGCCTGGAGCTTTCTCCCTTGGAAGAGAAATGATGCCATCCGGGCCTGGAGCTTTCTCCCTTGGAAGAGAAACGATGCCATCCGGGCCTGGAGCTTTCTCCCTTGGAAGAGAAACAATGCCATCTGGGCCTGGAGCTTTCTCCCTTGGAAGAGAAACGATGCCATCCGGGCCTGGAGCTTTCTCCATTGGAAGAGAAACGATGCCATCCGGGCCTGGAGCTTTCTCCCTTGAAAGAGAAACGATGCCATCCGGCATGGAGCTTTCTCCCTTGGAAGAGAAACGATGGCTTGACAAATTTCTTACAAAGTTAACGAAGAACACAAATGTGAAAGATCCTTTGATGAAGGGTAAGAAACCCTCCTGAAGAAAATCCTGTATCTCGTCCATGGGTAAAACCAGGGTAGTAGTGGAGAATCACTCTGATGAAGAAGAAAGCTTCTTACGCATTTGCTGTCTTTTGGGTTTCGACAGAGAACCCTCATCCGAATCACTGGATGGGCACGGGCGTATAAGATGCTCAGACGTTGACACATTCGGAGAGAAAAGTTCCGTAGCAGTAGAAGGAAAAGCAGGAATTCCATCAGGCGGGGGGTCAACATCTCCCCATGCAGTCGAGTGCTCCGAGTCATCCTCAGAGGGGGAAACCTAATGTAGAATTTGGTATTTGTTAGCATCAAGTAAATCCACAGAGGATGGTGTCACGACTGGCTTATTTCCACGCTGAATAGTAGTCCAATTTAGTTCATCAGAACCTTAAAGCTGGGTACACACGATTAGATATTTCGGTCCGATCGACCGATAGTTCAGTGTATCGGTCGATCGGACCGAAATTATCGAATCCGAATGTGCCCATGTCCGATCGACCGTTCGTCCGAATCGGACGAAAGGACGATCGGACAGGGTGGAAAACCTCGTCCGATCGTGCGGTCCTCTATGGACCGCACGATCGGTCGCGGTGACTATCGGACGCGGCTGCTTTTGCCGCGACCGACAGTCCTTCCTCCTGGCCGACCGTTCGAAAGTATCGAACGGTCGGTCAGGAGGAAAAATCGCTAGGTGTGTACCTAGCTTAAGTCCCAACATTATCAGTGGTCTGAAGGCTAGCACGTGAAGTAGGCTGTGGTGGAACCGATACCGAAGGATAACCTTGTTTTGCACGTTGGTACAGCTGTAACAAATTACTTAACTACCTCACCTATAAATCTGCACATTATTCACTTTGCACTTTATGATGTCTGATGAAGGTGTCATGTGACACCGAAACGTTCCACGTTTGAATAAACACTATTTGTTTGTTCACTATTAAGACTGGTGTGCGCTACTGGCTGTGACTCGTCTCTTGTTTTGGAAGGAGCAGTAACAGTAAGAGTGTCTGGCAGAGGTGACATTTGAGTTTCTGGAATTGCCTGTAGAGACTCTATGGGTGTTGCAGAGGAGGGGCAAAAACTGACAGAAGGAGTCGCTGACGGTGGGATGGAAAGTGCAACTTGACTTCCACCAGCTGAAGAAACGGCTACTTGAGAAACAAGCTGAGCTGAAACTGGTGATGGAGGTACCACTGCAGAAGGTGTCTGAGCTGTGAGACTGGAGTACTGGAAAATCTTTGTTAGCAACTGTGGTTAAAGGTACTGCGGTTTCATTTGCAGGAAAGACAGCAGGTAGGGAAAAATAAGCTTCCGAGGGTAAAACATCCAACACAAAGTCCCCAGCATCAGATTCCGTATCGAGAGAACACGTGAAAGGCTTTAGAGCAGTCCCTGCGGAGATGACCAGTATCTCCGCATAAATAACAAATAATCTCTGAACATGCTGAAGCCAGGTGCCCGGTTTTCGAACATTTAGAACAGCGTACAATGTGGCATTCCCTGGCAATATGCTGAGTAGAGCCACACTTGTAGCATCTCCAGGGCAGACCGTTATAAAATATAACACCCCTCTCTCTGCCAATGAAGAACTGGTTCGGAAGGTGAACCACCACATTGTTTGTTTGGTGCAACTCCACAGTGGACTTGAAAGCACCAGTCCAAACCCCAAATTGATCTTTATCTTCAATGATGGAGTGGATCTGCTTACAGTGTCTTTGAAGCCAGAAAGTGACATCCTTCTCCGGAATGGCATCATGTTTAAAAAATAATGGTGACGTTTTTTAAAACTGGTTGTTAGTGATGCCACCCGCAGCAGACTCACGGCGGGAGAGAGGGGGTTAAAATGGGATCACGGCGGGAGAGACGGGGTTAAACAGGGATCACGGCGGGAGAGAGGGGGTTAAACCGGGACCCCGGCGGGAGAGAGGGGGTTAAGGTGGGACCCCGGCGGGAGAGAGGGGGTTAAGGCGGGACCACGGCCGGAGGGGAGAGAGGGGGTTAAACCGGGACCACGGCGGGAGGGGAGAGAGGGGGTTAAACCGGGATCACGCCGGGAGAGAGGGGGGTTAAACCGGGATCACGACAGGAGGGGGTTAAACCGGGATCACGACAGGAGAGGGGGTTTAAACCGGGATCACGACGGGAGAGGGGGTTAAACGGGGACCACGGCGGGAGAGAGGGGGTTAAACCGGGATCACGGCAGGAGAGAGGGGGTTAAACCGGGATCACGGCGGAAGAGAGGGGGTTAAACCGGGATCACGATGGGAGAGAGGGGGTTAAACCGGGATCACAACGGGAGAGAGGGGGTTAAACGGGGACCACGGCGGGAGAAAGGTTGGACTAGATGGACTGTATGTCTTTATACAACCTCCAATACTATGTTACTATGTAACTGTTATACAGACATTATGGGTAGGGTATAAATGTTGGACTAGATGGACGTATGTCTTTATACAACCTCCAATACTATGTTACTGTGTAACTGTTATACAGACATTATGGGTAGGGTATAAAGGTTGGACTCGATGGACTATATCTTTCTCAACCTCCAATACTATGTTACTATGTAACTGTTATACAGACATTGGGTAGGGTATAAAGGTTGGACTAGATGGACATATGTCTTATACAACCTCCAATACTATGTTACTATGTAACTGTTATACAGACTTATGGGTAGGTATAAAGGTTGGACTGATGGACGTGTGTCTTTATACAACCTCCAATACTATGTACTATGTAACTGTTATACAGACATTATGGTAGGGTATAGGTTGGACTAGATGGACTATGTCTTTATACAACCTCCAATACTATGTTACTATGTAACTGTTTATACAGACATTATGGGTAGGGTATAAAGGTTGACTAGATGGACGTATGTCTTTATAACAACCTCCAATACTACTTTACTATGTAACTGTTATACAGACATTATGGGTAGGGTATAAAGGTTGGACTAGATGGAGTATGTCTTTATACAACCTCCAATACTATGTTACTATGTACTGTTATACAGACATTATTGGTATAGGTATAAGGTGTGGACTAGATGGACGTATGTCTTTATACAAACCTCCAATACTATGTTACTATGTAACTGTTATACAGACATTATGGGTAGGGTATAAGGTTGGACTAGATGGACGTATGTCTTTATACAACCCCCAATACTATGTTACTATGTAACTGTTATCACGACATTATGGGTAGGATATAAAGGTTGGACTAGATGGACCGTATGTCTTTATACAACCTCCAATACTATGTTATATGTAACTGTTATACAGACATTATGGGTAGGGTTATAAAGGTTGGACTAGATGGACGTATGTCTTTATACAACCTCCAATACTATGTTACTATGTACAATAAAACATTACCAGTCGGTCATAACGTCGGCTTCCTCTACTTCGCCTCTTGTAGTGGGAGTCCATTCAATTGGAATTCCGGAACACTTTCCAACATCATAAATATAAATATAACAGCAGAACAAAGAAGACGAACGACTTCCAACAGCTACAGTAAAACGTAACCTTTATTGCCGAACGAGCACACTTCACAGGAGGGAGACAAACACACTACCCTGACGCGTTTCGTGACGAACACCCGTCACTTCATCAGAGGGAACGTATGTCTTTATACAACCTCCAATACTATGTTACTATGTAACTGTTATACAGACATTATGGGTAGGGTATAGGTTGGACTAGATGGACGTATGTCTTTATACACCTCCAATACTATGTTACTATGTAACTGTTATACAGACATTATGGGGGGTAATAAGGTTGGACTAGACGGACGTATGTCTTTATACAACCTCCAATACTATGTTACTATGTAACTGTTATACAGACATTATGGTAGGGATAAAGGTTGGACTAGATGGACGTATGTCTTTATACAACCTCCAATACTATGTTACTATGTAACTGTTATACAGACATTATGGGTAGGTATAAAGGTTGGACTAGATTGGAGTATGTCTTTATACAACACCTCCAATCTATGTTACTGTATAACTGTTATACAGACATTATGGGTAGGGTATAAAGGTGGACTAGATGGACGTATGTCTTTATACACCTCCAATACTATGTTACTATGTAACTGTTATACAGACATTATGGTGAGGGTATAAAGGTTGGACTAGATGGACGTATGTCTTTATACAACCTCCAATACTATGTTACTATTAACTGTTATACAGACATTATGGGTAGGGTATAAAGGTTGGACTAGATGGACTTATGTCTTTATACAACCTCCAATACTGTTCTATGTAACTGTTATACAGACATTATGGAGGTAGGGTATAAGGTTGGACTGATGGACATATGTCTTTATACAACCTCCAATACTATGTTACTGTATAACTGTTATACAGACATTATGGGTAGGGTATAAAGGTTAGACTATGTTACTATTTACATTATTAACCTGGTACAATAACCAATAGGAATGTTCTGGCTTTAGTCACACACCCAGTCTATCATTGTTCCCCAGGTAAAGGAGAAGTAAAGTTGGTAATGGGAATCTCAGCACATGGTAATAAGGTTTCTCTCTGGTTTCATTTCATTCCATGTGAATTCTAATCTGTTCACAGGCGCCCCCTTCTGGTCAACACCGCAAACGCGCTGTCAATCCCGCACATGCGTAGAACTATGCTCCTTCAGCGTGTCCGTATTTTCAAAACGTGAGCGCGCCGCAGCCTCGTTTGTTTTCGTGAACGCGCGCGCCTACTCCCCGCCCGAGTCCCGAATCCCGGCATTCAAAGTGCCCCCTCCGGGAATCAGCTCGCTCCGTCCGACCACGCAAGGTAAGGACCGGCCTGTCCCCGCCCCCCTCCACACACATCACGCTACGGCGTCCGGCCGCCGGGTCCCTGCGGAGCGTCAGTACGTGATGGGCCGTGAGCACGACGGCAGCGTCCCCTCCGTACGGCCGCCTTGTCTCCATGGAAACCCCGGCCCACCGGCACCGGCCGTGCATAGTCAATAGACAACCCGTCCCCCCAATAAAGGGTTAAACCAGGACCACGACTAGAGAGATGATTAAACCGGGACCACAACGGGAGATAGGGGGTTAAACTGGGACCACAACGGGAGATAGGGGGTTAAACCGGGACCACAACGGGAGATAGGGGGTTAAACTGGGACCACAACGGGAGATAGGGGGTTAAACTGGGACCACAACGGAGATAGGGGGTTAAACTGGGACCACAACGGGAGATAGGGGGTTAAACTGGGACCACAACGGGAGATAGGGGGTTAAACCGGGACCACAACGGGAGATAGTGGGTTAAACCGGGACCACGACGGAGAGAGGGGGTTAAACCGGGATCCCGGCGGAAGAGAGGGGGGTTAAACCGGAACCACGGCGGGAGGGGGTTAAACCAGGATCCCGGCGGAAGAGAGGGGGTTAAACCGGAACCACGGCGGGAGAGGGTTAAACCGGGACCACAACTGGAGATAGGGGGTTAAACTAGGACCACAACGGGAGATAGGGGGTTAAACTGGGACCACAACGGGAGATAGGGGGTTAAACGTTACAGAGACGTCTCTACCACTGGCCTGTACCGTATGACAGTAGTTGCAGAGACGTCTCTACCACTGGCCTGTACCATATGACGGTAGTTAGAGACGCCTCTACCACTGGCCTGTACCATATGACAGTAGTTACAGAGACGTCTCCTCTACCACTGGCCTGTACCATATGACAGTAGTTACAGAGACGTCTCTACCACTGGCCTGTACCATATGACAGTAGTTACAGAGACGTCTCTACCACTGGCCTGTACCGTATGACAGTAGTTACAGAGACGTCTCTACCACTGGCCTGTACCGTATGACAGTAGTTCTAATTCAGTGCTTGGGTTGGGTGCACCATGGTACATGTTGCCGTAATTCTGTGTGTGGGTTGGGGGCACCATCCATGGTACATGTTGCCGTAATTCTGTGTGTGGGTTGGGGGCACCATAGTACATATCACCCTAATTCAGTGCTTGGGTTGGGTGCACCATGGTACATGTTGCTGTAATTCTGTGTGTGGGTTGGGGGCACCATAGTACATATCACCCTAATTCAGTGCATGGGTTAGGTGCACCATGGTACATATCACCCTAATTCAGTGCTTGGCTGCACCATGGTACATATTGCTGTAATTCTGTGTCTGTGTTGGGGGCACCATAGTACATATCACTCTAATTCAGTGCTTGGGTTGGGTGCACCATGGTACATGTTGCCGTAA
>CM033476.1:101531867-101557155 GCA_019447015.1 Hymenochirus boettgeri | reverse complement strand
GTTACAGAGACGTCTCTACCACTGGCCTGTACCGTATGACAGTAGTTACAGAGACGTCTCTACCACTGGCCTGTACCATATGACAGTAGTTACAGAGACGTCTCTACCACTGGCCTGTACCATATGACGGTAGTTAGAGACGTCTCTACCACTGGCCTGTACCGTATGACGGTAGTTACAGAGACGTCTCTACCACTGGCCTGTACCGTATGACAGTAGTTGCAGAGACGTCTCTACCACTGGCCTGTACCATATGACGGTAGTTGCAGAGACGTCTCTACCACTGGCCTGTACCATATGACGGTAGTTAGAGACGTCTCTACCACTGGCCTGTACCATATGACAGTAGTTACAGAGACGTCTCTACCACTGGCCTGTACCATATGACAGTAGTTACAGAGACGTCTCTACCACTGGCCTGTACCGTATGACAGTAGTTACAGAGACGTCTCTACCACTGGCCTGTACCGTATGACAGTAGTTACAGAGACGTCTCTACCACTGGCCTGTACCATACGACGGTAGTTAGAGACGTCTCTACCACTGGCCTGTACCGTATGACAGTAGTTACAGAGACGTCTCTACCACTGGCCTGTACCGTATGACAGTAGATAAATGAGGGTCTGTAATTAGAGAGGGAAAATAGAAGCATAATAATAATCTGGAAACCAAATCCTTTTCATCAGGAAAATAATGGATTCGGGGGAACTGGACTTTTACCAGCACTCTAAGGTCTGTTCTAACACCTGTCGCAGTACAAAAATCGACCTTACAGGAAATCGCGTTTCATTATGCAGCCAAACATCCACTGAATATATCCCCATAACGCAAACCTCAGGAGAGAGTAAGTAGTGTACCAATTACTCCAACTACAATGATTAACTGTGATGTGCATTCTGGGTATTGGGTAGGGGTACAGGCAGACTGTGATGTACATTCTGGGTATTGGGTGGGGGTACAGGCAGACTGTGATGTACATTCTGGGTATTGGGTGGGGGTACAGGCAGACTGTGATGTACATTCTGGGTATTAGGTGGGAGTACAGGCAGACTGTGATGTACATTCTGGGTATTGGGTGGGAGTACAGGCAGACTGTGATGTACATTCTGGGTATTGGGTAGGGGTACAGACAGACTGTGATGTACATTCTGGGTATTGGGTAGGGGTACAGGCAGACTGTGATGTACATTCTGGGTATTGGGTGGGAGTACAGGCAGACTGTGATGTACATTCTGGGTATTGGGTGGGGGTACAGGCAGACTGTGATGTACATTCTGGGTATTGGGTAGGAGTACAGGCAGACTGTGATGTACATTCTGGGTATTGGGTGGGAGTACAGGCAGACTGTGATGTACATTCTGGGTATTGGGTGGGAGTACAGGCAGACTGTGATGTACATTCTGGGTATTGGGTAGGGGTACAGGCGGACTGTGATGTACATTCTGGGTATTGGGTGGGAGTACAGGTGGACTGTGATGTACATTCTGGGTATTAGGTAGGAGTACAGACAGACTGGGTATGCATTCTAGGTATTGGGTAGGAGTACAGGCAGACTGTGATGTGCATTCTGGGTATTGGGTAGGAGTACAGGCAGACTGTGATGTGCATTCTGGGTATTAGGTAAGAGTACAGGTGGACTGTGATGTGCATTCTGGGTATTTGGTAAGAGTACAGGTGGACTGTGAGGTGCATTCTGGGGTTTGGGTAGGAGTACAGACAGGCTGTGAGCTGTTTTCTGGGTAATCGGTAAGGGTTCAGATGGGGGTGACGTGTATGCTAGGTAATTGGTAGGCGTACAGATGGGCTGTGACGTGTATTCTGGGTAATTGGTAAGCGTACATATGTGCCGTAACGTGTATTCTGTGTAATCGTTAAGTGTACAGATGGGCTGTGACGTGAATTCTGGGTAATCGGTACAGGTTGACTTTGTTTTTCTGTGTGTGATTCCATCTTTCCCTCTCTGTAGGTTTCACAGTGAATGGGAATCCAGCCACCATTACCATTGAGACCTGCGAGAGTTCTACTGATTGGAGCACCAGCATTGTAGGTAAGAAGAAGGAGGGGTTATTGTTACCTACTGTATGATTTTCCATAGAGAACTGGCCTGTAGTAAGATGTGGCCCAGCTGAAATTACATTCTGCCCCCCATTGTGTAGGGTGTTAATGTTCCTGGTTGTCACATTGTTCCCTTTAGATGAGTCACTGGGTTTCTGGCAAGGCCTGAAGGATGCTGGGCTACTGGAAGACGTTATCCAGGAATTTCGCCAGGAGCTGCAGGAAACGATGAAAGGCCTGAAAGAGCGAGTTCAGTGCCCCCCCCTCCAGCTGCAAGGTGAGTTAATGGGCCAGGACCAGGGGCCACAACTTGACTATAATCACTTCCTGGATCTCACTGGAGCGATTATAGTAAAATTGGCGATAGGGGCGATGCCATCCTGTACGATTCCTTACATTATAACTGGCAGTAGGGGCCATCCTGTAGTATCCCTTACAGTATAACTGGTGTTGGGGGAGGTGCCGTCCCGTACTAACCCTTATAGTATAACTGGCGTTAGGGGCGGTGCCGTCCCGTACTATCCCTTACAGTATAACTGGTGTTAGGGGAGGTGCCGTCCCGTACTATCCCTTACAGTATAACTGGCGTTGGGGGCGGTGCCGTCCCGTACTATCCCTTACAGTATAACTGGTGTTAGGGGCGGTGCCGTCCCGTACTATCCCTAACAGTATAACTGGTGTTAGGGGAGGTGTCGTCCCGTACTATCCTTACAGTATAACTGGTGTTAGGGGAGGTGCCGTCCCGTACTATCCCTTACAGTATAACTGGTGTTAGGGGAGGTGCCGTCCCGTACTATCCCTTACAGTATAACTTGCGTTGGGGGAGGTGCCGTCCTGTACTATCCCTTACAGTATAACTGGCGTTAGGGAAGGTGCCGTCCCGTACTATCCCTTACAGTATAACTGGCGTTGGGGGCGGTGCCGTCCCGTACTATCCCTTTTTCTTTTTTCTGTTAGATGCTGTTTTGCTAAACAACATTGTGCAGAACTTCGGCATGCTGGACCTGATTAAGAAAGTGCTGGCCAGTCATAAGAGCCAAATGGACCGATCCAGGGAGCAGTACACACGTGACTTAGCAGGTAGGATTCTAGGAACCACATGGCTTTACATAACACGTCCGGTTCTGCTGCCCAACGTTCTATCTATCCGACATTCTATCCCATTATAACTTTGCTCCAGGTACCGGTTTCTTACCTAGCAATGCCCGGCATGATATTGTTTGCGATTCAGTTGCGGTCAGAATGGGGCCAGTCAAGGACATCTGGAGGTTAAATGATGTTTTTAAAACCGCGGGGCTGAAAGTTTCTCTGTGCTTTTGATCTGTACCAGCCAGTAACCCAGTAAAAGGCTCACATCTGATTGGTTGTAGCAGATTGCTAGCACAGGGAAAATTTTGCACCTTTTATTACATCAGTCCAGAAATGTTTAAAGTTTTTATTAATTTACCGATGTAGAAAAGGGCAAGTCATGACATCACTGCCTTCTCTCTATTCCAGCACTAGAGCAGCAATGTGACGAACACAGGAGACGAGCTAAAGAACTGAAACACAAATCCCAGCACCTGAACAACGTTCTGATGACCCTGACCCCAGTCAACCTTCCGCCTCCAGCCTCCAAGAGACCCCGTCTGTCCCGCGCAACCTCAGGTCCGGCAGCCATCAGCTCACAGACCGCCCAGACCACCCAGATCACCCTGCCTCAGGGAGTGTCCCTGTCCCAGCTAAGCAAGGTTTTGTCCTCTTCCAAGAGCAACTCCTACGCCCAGTCCCCCTCCTCCCCCATGCTGGGCGGTTACACCATCGTCACCCCCTCAGGTAGTAACTTCCCCAGCACGCTGGAAATTCACCCCGACTCTTCCAACCTGGCCGTCCTGAGCTCTGCGGCCGTACAGGACAGCAACACCGTTCTTAAAGTGGTCAGTCCTATCCAGCTACTGACTCTCCAGGGCCTGGGTACCCTCCAGAATCTGGCGCAGATTGCCCCAGCAGGAAGCACCATTGTAGCAATGCCCTGCAACGCGGATGGGGAGGAGGAACAGACCACCACCATAGAGGTGACTTCACTGATGGAGGAGCAGGAGCAAAAATAGGGATTGCTGGTGATGACACTTTTGCTATGATGTGGAGAAGGGACAGGAAGTGAGGGCGGGTCCCAAACAAGGACACTACTGAACCAAAGAAAGGGGCGTTTCAGTCTCTTATTGGTGGGCTCGGTGCAACTACACTTCTGGACTGTCCTGCCGGTCCACGTGAACAGGGTCACACTGCCTATGGAGAGGCTCTTGTCCCGTGCCCCTTCCCTTCCCATGGTACCCAATACCTGCCATGCGGTGCTGCCACGCTCAGAGCTGTCTGTCTGTACAAATGGCTACAGGAAGTCCAGTAGGGTTGGGAAGTGAAGGGGCAGACAGAAGTCCGAGTGCCCAGTATAGTAGTCTGTTGGCCTGTAGTGACTGCAGTTTTCCATTAGAGGGCGATGGCATATCTGACTTTAATGGTGGAACATTCCTTATCCTATATATACGGTTGGGATGTTGTCCAGATCTGGATTGGCTCTGGTTCTGCTCTTAGTGTGTGGCGAGATTTGCACAAATATTAAGAAACATTCTAATAACAAACGTGTCTGCTGCCCTGGGGAAGATGATGTCATTTAAAGGGGAAGGAGCGACCCTGCTGGTTATCAGTTCAGTCCTGCTGTGTTGTTGGATTTCATGTTCTTTTTGTTTTAGTTACTTTCTCACTCTGCCTAATAAATCTCTAAGGCTTTTTCTTAATATTATTATTATTGATTTATGTAGCACCAATTACATACTCATACATGTTACATACAAGGGTAATGAGGGTGGATGAGACTGACTACACTGCTGTAACGTGTACGTCTATGTCTCGGTATGATGTCATTGTCCAGTGATCACACACTTCATGATGTCCTGTGAAAATCCACCAATTGAGTAGCACTGATATAGAAATAATATTATAAAATGACTTTTACCTAGAAACTAGATATGGACAAGGTGTAAAATAATACTGTCACATTGACCTACCTATCCATGGCTGTAGATAATACTGTCACATTGACCTACCTATCCGTGGTTGTAGATAATACTGTCACATTGACCTACCTATCCGTGGTTGTAGGTAATACTGTCACATTGACCTACCTATCTGTGGCTGTAGATAATACTGTCACATTGACCTACCTATCCTTGGTTGTAGATAATACTGTCACATTGACCTACCTACTGTCACATTGACCTACCTATCTGTGGCTGTAGATAATACTGTCACATTGACCTACCTATCCGTGGTTGTAGATAATACTGTCACATTGACCTACCTATCCGTGGTTGTAGGTAATACTGTCACATTGACCTACCTATCTGTGGCTGTAGGTAATACTGTCACATTGACCTACCCCAGGGTACCAGTCCCTCGCTATGTGCTTTTGGGCACTGCCTACCTGCCACCCCACAAAAGAGCCCTTGGGTGGACTTATTGCAGAGGTGGATGTGTTGAAAAGAAGGCAGTGGGTGAATGGGATGACAGGGACTGGCACCCAGGGGTAGAGAGGGGAGGGACTGGTACCCAGGGTAAAGAGAGAAGTGACTGGCACCCAGGGGTAGAGAGGGGAGGGAGTGGTACCTTGGGTAAAGAGAAAAGGGACTGGCACCCAGGGGTAGAGAGGGCAGGGAGTGGTACCCAGGGTAAAGAGAGATGGGACTGGTACCCTGGGGTAGAGAGGGGAGGGACTGGTACCCAGGGGAAGAGAGAGAGGGAATTGACTGGTACCCAGGGGTAGAGAGGGAAGGGACTGGTACCCAGGGGTAGAGAGGGGAGGGAGTGGTACCCTGGGTAAAGAAGGAAGGGACTGGCACCCAGGGGTAGAGATGGAGGGAGTGGTACCCTGGGTAAAGAGAGAAGGGACTGGTACCCAGGGGAAGAGAGAGAGAGAGAGAGAAGGGACTGGCTCCTGGGGGTAGCCAGCTTGACCCGGACACGGGTTGGGTTTCTCTGCTCTAACCTCTCCCAGTCCTTCCCCTTTCCCAGGGGCCCCTCCCTCTTTCTCCTTTCGGCTCTTGAAGTGGTTCAGGTGGTGGGTGGGCGGGGCGAGGTGACGTCATCCAGCCATTTAAAGAATAAGACAGAAAGAAACGAAACTGAGAGATCGGGAAGTACCGACCTGACATCGTTAACCGGATAACCGGATCATCAGCACCGGTGGGTTTACTAGGACAAGGCAATGTACATACCCCCTACTGTACATACCCCCACCGTACATACCCCCTATCGTACATACCACATACCGTACATCCCCCCCTACCGTACATACCCCCCCACTGTACATATCCCCTACCGTAGATACCCCCACTGTACATACCCCTACTGTACATACTCTCTACTGTACATACCCCCTACTGTACATAACCCTATTGTACATAAACCCTACTGTACATACTCCCACTGTACATACACCCACCCACTGTACATACCCCCTACTGTACATACCCCCCTGTAGATACCCCCACTGTACATACCCCTACTGTACATTCCCCTACCGTACATCCCCCCCTACCGGTTTAAAAATCCCACTTAACACCCTTACTCCTACCGATGTACATCCCCCCTGTAACATACCCCTACTGTACATACCCTATTGTACATAACCCTATTGTACATACTCCCACTGTACATACCCCCCACTGTACATACCCCCCTGTAGATACCCCTACTGTACATACCCCTATTGTACAATAATTCACTGTCTGTCATTACTCCACCGTACTACCCCCCATGTAGCAGACTACCTCCCTATCGTACATACCCCCGTACATACCCCTATTGACCATAACCCTCAAACCCTATGTACATAACTCCCGACTACATGTACATACTCCCACTGTACATACCCCCACTGTACATACCCCCCTGTAGATACCCCCACTGTACATACCCCTTCTGTACATACCCCCTACTGTACATACCCCCCTGTAGATACCCCCTACTGTACATACTCCCTGTAGATACCCCCACTGTGCATACCCCCCTTTGTAGGTATACTGTACATACCCCCACTGTACTGAGAGGACATGGTAGAGACCCGTGTGAAGGTATAAGGACAGTTATACTTAATTTCAAGTAACAGAATGAACAATGGGCAGCTCCCACTTTATACAGCTAAGGACAGTGATTTCCTGTCCCTGTGTCATAAAGGCCCTCTCCATTGTGTGGACCTGGCAAAGCTGTTACACATTCTCTTCACATTACTGGCCCATAAAATGCCAGTATTCATGCCCATGTTACTGCTCTGTGCCCTACATAAGATGGGGCATATTAATGTGGTGGTGAGAGACGGTCTGTTATGGTAAATCTCTTACAATACTAATGGCGACAGGAACACTGCAGTGGGGGTCTCATGGCCGACTCCTCGGATAAGTGCTTTGTACATTAGGGTTACGTATACAAGGTTCTAACAATCACCAATGTCTTTAGGGTGCGTGATGGGACAGTCAAGAAGCCCAGAACAAACCAGCCTGGCAAAGCTTCGAGAGTTGGTAGAATTACGCCTGGCATGTGGTACTTGCTGCCAAAAGAAATTCACAATCACCTACATCCTGTGCCCTTGCCTGCAGCACACCTGTGATGGTCATTTGCTTTTGGCAAAGTGCCGTAATGCTGGCTCAAGAGAGGAATGGTATGAAGTGCGACGGCTTCCGAAATACCCACTGCCAGCCCGGTATGAGGTCTGCTGGCATTACCGTCCCCACAGGGGGTGCATTAGGCACCAGCAGAACTGTACCTTTTCCTGGAGTGAAGAGGAGAAGCTGATATGGTCCTTTGAGAGGCAACACAATCTTGAGAGAAGCCAGTTAAAGGCCTTGCTACTACCTGCCCCATGTCCTGGGACTTCACCCAAGGCATCCAGCAGCTGGCAGGACATCATTAATGAATATAGCGGCCTATTCCAGGAAGTCTGTGAGCAGTGTTTTTATCAGAGCCCTCCCATGGTCACCCTAACGTCCCTCTGCCAGTCCCATCCCCGCCCGGTACCCCTGCTCATGCATATTGTGGTGGATGACACCAAGAAGCAATGTCATCCCATTCACCCACTGCCTTCTTTTCAACACATCCACCTCTGCAATCAGTCCACCCAAGGGCTCTTTTGTGGGGCGGCAGGTAGGCAGTGCCCAAAAGCACACAGCGAGGTTGAATTGGCAGTGTGGAAAGCAGAGAGGGAAGGAGGTCTAACCAGGGGAAACCTCCTGAGGGAAGAAACATTAATGATGGCATTTTACTGCCACCTGTGCCGGGTCACTGCCATCTCACAGGAAAGCTTTGAGATGCACTGCTCTACCCTGGAACATGGACGCATGATGGCTGCAGATTCACTTACTGTATGGAATTACCGAGCTCCACCTATGGGGAGGGTGAGCTTTATTCTTTGTGAAAGGTAAATGTCTATTTAAAACTTACAGGGCTATTTCACCCTACTATTTCATATGAAAAAATATATGTATAGTTAAATCAGCGAGTTATATAGACAAGGGGACTCTGGGTACCACCAGGGGTGCCCCTACCATGAAGCAAACTGAAACATTTGCTCGGGGCGCACCCCTGCAGAACACTTAAAAGGAGGCAGTTAAAAAAAACTCTTCCTTACTGCAATACTGCATTTTAGCACCAGTCCACTAGTTAGTGTTAAGTCAGCCCTCCAGTCAGTGTTAGTCAGCCCACCACACCCACCTCCACAAGCCACGCCTATGTTCCCTGATGAAGCCATGCCCTCTTCACGTGCCGCCACCCGTCTACTGATAGGCGGCATTTAAAAGTTGTTTCAGGTGTCAAAAACCCTAGGAACACCCCTGGGTACCACTCATGTATTATAAGGGATAATGTATCCCCTACTGTAGCTAAAGGAAGTCTCCAGTAGGGTTGGAAGGTGAAGGGCAGACAGAAGGCGAGTGCACAGTATGTAGTAATGTTGGAATGAGTTGACTTGCAGTTTTCCATTTAGAGGGCGATGGCATATCTGACTTTAAGGGTGGATGGTGGGGAACATTCCTATCCCATATAATACAGGTTGGGATGTGTCCAGATCTGGATTGGCTCTGGTTGCTCTTAGTGTGTGGCGAGATTTGCCACAAATTATTAAGAAACATTCTAATAACAAACGTGTATGTGCCCTGGGGAAGATGATGTCATTTAAAGGGGGGAGGAGCGACCCTGCTGGTTAAGTTCCAGTCCTGCTGTGTTGTTGGATTCAGTTCTTTTTGTTTTAGAGTTATTTCTCACTCTGACCTCATAAATCTCAAGGCTTTTTCTTAATTATTATTATTATGATGATGTAGCCCAATTACATAACTCATACAAGGTTACATACAAGGGTAAGCGGGGGGATGAGACTGGACGTACACTGCTGAACGGGTAGTTCTAGTCTCGGTTATGATGTCATTGTCCAGAGTGCTCACAAACGTCATTGATGTCCTGTGAAAAAAACCACCAATGAGTAGCACTGATATAGAAATAATATTCTTAAAATGACCTTTTACCTAGAAACTAGATTATGGACCAAGGTGTAAAATAATACGTCACATTGACCCTCTATCCATGGCTGTAGATAATACTGTCACATTGACCTACCTATCCGTGGTGTAATAAATACTGTCACATGACCTACCTATACGTGGTTGTAGGTAATACTGTCACATTGACCTACCTATTCCGTGGCTGTAGATAATACTTCACATGACCTTACTATCGGGGTTGTAGATAATACTTTCACATGACCTACTATCCGGGTTGTAGATAAATACTGTCACATTGACCTACTATCCGTGGTTGTAGGTAGTGGTAATAATGTCACATGACCCACCTTATCTGTGGCTGTAGATAATTACTGTCACATTGAACCTACCTAGCCAGGCCTGAGAAAACATGTCACATTGACCACCTATCCATGGCGTAGATTAAATACTGTCACATTGACCTAACTATCCTGGCGGCTGTAGGTATACTGTCAATTGACATACCTATCCATGGTTGTAGATAATTACTGTCACATTGCCTACAATCACGTGGTGTAGGGTAATACTGTCCAATGGACCTACATATTCCGTGGCGGTAAATATAATACTGTCACATTGACCTACCGATCCATGGATGTAGATAATACGGTCACATGACCTACCTATCCGTGGTTGTAGGTAATACTGTCACAGACCCTACATATCCGTGGCTGTAACTAATACTGTTCACATGAAAACTATCCTGGAGTAGATAAACTGTACATTGACTACTACCGGGTTTGTACGGTAATACTGTCACATTGGACCTACCTATCCATGGTTGTAGATAATACTGTCACATTGACCGACCTACCGTGGTGGAGTAATACTGTCACATTGACCTACCTATCCATGGCTGTAGATATACTGTTCACATTGACCATACCTATCCGTGGCTGGTAGGTAAATACTGTCACATTGACGACCTATCATGGCTGGTAGATTATACGGTTCACATTGACATACTATCCGTGGTTGTAGGTAATACTGTCACATTGACACCTACCTATCCATGGTTGTAGTTGTAGATAATACTGTCACATTGATCCTACCTATCCGTGGTTTGTAGGTAACTACGGCAATTGGACCTACCTATCCATGGCTGTAGATAATACTGTCACATTGGACCTACCTATCCGTGCGTGTAGATATCCTGTCACATTGACCTACCTATCCGTGGTGTGATAATACGTCCACATGACCTTCCTACCTATCCATGGCTGAGATACTAATGTACACATTGGACTACATATCCGTGGTTTGTAGGAAATACTGTCACATGGACCTACCTATCATGGATGTAGATAATACTGGTCACATGCCTACCTATACGTGGTGTAGGTTAATACTGTCACATTGACCTACCTAGCCGTGGTTGTAGTAATACGTCACATTGACATACCTACCATGGCTGTAGTAGATAATACTGTCACATGACCCCACTACCCTATCGTGGTTTGTAGGTAATTAATGTCACATTTGACCTACCTATCCGTGGGTGTAAGATAATACGGTCAAATTGATCCTACTATCCAGGCTGTAAGAAATACTGTCCACATTGACCCTACGGCCGTGGTTTGTAGGTAATACTGTCACATTGACCTACCTCTCCATGGCTGTAGATAATACTGTACCATTTGACCGACCTCTATATCCGTGGGTGTAGGTAATTAATACTTCCCATTGGACCTACTATCCGGGTGGTGGTTGTAGGTAATACTGTCACATTGACCTACCTATCCGTGGTGGAGCTACTACGGTCAAATGCCTACTATACCTGGTTAGACATACTGTCACATGGACCTACCTATTCCGTGGGTGTTGTTGTTTTTTGTATGTCGGTAATACTGTCACATTGACCTACTATCAAGGGCTTGGAGATAATACTGTCACATTGACCCTACCTATTCCGTGGGTGTAGGTAATACTGTCACATTGACCAGACCTATCCATGGCTGTAGATAATACTTCACATTGACCTACCTATCCGTGGTTGTAGGTAATACGTACATTGACCTACCATATCCATGGGTAGTAATTACTGTCAAATTGACCTACCGATCCGTGGTTTGGTTGTAGGTACTATGTCACATGACCTTACCTATCCGTGGTGGAGGTAATATGCACATTGACCCAAACCTATCCAGGATGGCTGTAATAATTACTGTCACAACTGACTACCTACCGTGGTTGTAGGGTCATACTGTCACATTGACACCTACCTATCCGTGGCATGTTAGGTAATTCTGTACATTGACCTACCCTATCGCTTGTGTAGATAAACTTTTTCAATTGACCTACTATCGTGGTTTGTAGAAAAGTGTACAATTGGACCTACCTAATCATGGCTGTAGATAACCTTTCACATTGACCTAACCTATCCGGTGTTACTGTAGGTAATACGTCTGCTATATGGCTGAGTAATACTCATTGACCGACCCTATCCAGGGGCTGTAGATAATACTTTCACATGGACCGACCTATCGTGTTGTAGGACATTACGTCTTGAAAATCAGGTATAATACTTATCACATTGCCTACCAAATCCGTGGTCTGTAGGGTATACTGTCACATTGACCTACCTATCCGTTGGGCTGTAAAGAATAAGCTGTGCACTATTGACCCCATATTCCGTGGCTGTATTAATACTTTACATTGACCTAAAGATCCGTGGTTGTAGGTAATACTGTCAGAATTGACCTACCTATCCGATTGGCCTTGTAGATAATCACTCACATTGACTACCTATCCTGTGGCGGTTTGTAGGTAATACTGTCCACATTGACCTAACTATCGTGGTGTAGATAAACTGTCACATTGACCTACCTACTCTCGTGGCTGTAGGTAATATGTTCAACATTGACCTAACCTATCCGTGGTTGGTGTAGTAATACTGTCCACATTGACCTACCTATCCGGTGGTATGTAGGTAATACTGTCACTGCCTCCTACAGGTTGATATGTCACTGCTACCTTATCGGGCTTTTTGTAGGACAATACTGTCACATTGACCTAAAGCCGGATGGTTGTAAGATTTAATATGTCACTTGGACTACCTATCCGTGCTTGTAGAAATATGTCACATTGACCTACCTATCTGGTGTGATGTAATTGCTACCTAGTCACAGGGTACTATACTGTCACATTGACCTAACCTATCCGTGGGTTGTAGGTACTTACTGTCACATTGAGCCTACTATCTGTGGCTGTAGATAATACTGTGCACATTGACACACCATCCTTGGTGTAGTAGATGAAACGTGTCACATTGACCTACTAATGTCAATTGACCTACCTATCTTGCTTGATAGAGATAATGATGTACATTGACTTACCTATCCTGGTTGTAGTAATACATGTCAACATTGACCTACCTATCGTGGGTTTGTAGTGGTAATTACTTGTACATTGACCCTACCTATCTGTGGCTGTAGTAAATGTACATGACCTTACCCCAGCGGTAGCCAGTCCCTCGCTAGTGCTTTTGGGCACTGCTACCTCCACCCACAAAAGAGCCCTTGGGGTGACGATTTGCAGAGGTGGATGTGTTGAAAAGAAGGCAGTGGGAATGCAGATGGCGGGGTAATGAGAGGGGGGTATGTACCGGTTAAAGGTGACTGGCACCCAGGGGTAGAGAGGGGGGAGTGGGAGTGGTACCTGGAAGAGGCTGCACCAGGGTTAGAAGGAGGGCTGGTACCCATGGAGAGAGAGTGACTGGACCAGGGGTAGAGAGGGGAGGGAGTGGTACTTGGGTAAAGAGAAAAGGACGCACGTAAGGCAGGGACCAGGGTAAAAGAGACGAATGGGGTGTGAGGGAGGATGGACGGGAGAAGGGGAGGGGGACTGGTACCATGGTAGAAGGAGAAGTGATGGCTACCCAGGCAGGTATTTTCTTTTTAGTATTAATTTATGAGTTTAGTTAAGGGAGTTATTTAGTATTTGTATTAGGTTTTTTATTTTTTAGCATATTTGGTTTTGTAGGTAGTGGTGTTTTTTTTTTCTAGTTTTATACTTTTTGAATGGGGGAAGTGGTTTACTATTGGTTAGTTGATTTAGGCTGCCAGGGGTAGTTAGTAGGCTAGGGTAGTGTATTCGGGTTAATATATTAGATTAGGTGGTGGTACGTATAAAGTTAGAGGGATTAAAGGAAGAGAAGGATTGATGTACCCAGGTGTATAGGAGGACTTCCCGGGAAGAGGGGAGGAGTGGTACCCCTGGGTAAAGAAGGAAGGGACTGGCACAAACCGGGGATGGAGATGGCAGGGAGTTGTTACCATGGGTAAGAGAGAAGGGACTGACCCAGGGGAGAGAGAGAGAGAGAGAGAAGGAACTGGGCCCTCACTGGGGGTAGCAGCTTGACCCGGGACACGGGTGGGTTTCTCTGCTCCTAACCTCTCCAGTCCTTCCCCTTTCCAGGGGCCCTCCTCTTTATCCTTCGGCATTCTGAAGTGGTTCAAGGTGGGTGGGGGGCGGGCGAGGTGACGTCATCCAGCCATTTTAAGAATAAGACAGAAAGAAAACGAAATGAGCGATGGGGAAAGTACCGACCTGCCCTGCAAGCGTTTAACGGAGATAACCGGCTCACAGCACGGTGGGTTTAATAGGACAAGGCCATGTACATACCCCCTAATGTCACATAACCCCCACGACTACCCCCTATCGTATCATACCACATCCGTTACATCCCCCCACCCCTACCGTAACATACCCAACCGCATTACATATCCCCTACCTAGTAGAGACCCCCCTGTACATACCACCTCTTACATTACTCTCATGGTAATACCTCCTATGTACTAACCCTATTGTAATGAAACCCTACTGTACTACATCCACTAGTACAACACACCCACACATGTACATTACCCCCATACTGTACCATCACCCCCTATGTAGATTACCCCCATTGTAACTACCCCTATGTCATCTCCCTACCTACAATCCCCCCTTACCGTACAACCCCCCACTTGGACATCACTCCTATCGTACATCCCCCTTGTGCTAACATTACACCTATGACAACCCTATGTACATAACATAGTGTACATAGCAAACCCCGTGGAATACTCCCCAATCCCCGTACATACCCCCCACGTTAGATACCTAGTACTACCCCTATGTTACACACTACTGTACATACCCACGTACTCCATGTACAAACCCTGCTACATACATCACCCCTGTACATACCCCTTTACATACTCTACTGACATAACCCTTAAACAACCCAGGTATGACATATGTACATAAAACCCTGACTGTACATACTCACTGTAATACCCCTCTGACTACTCACAGTACAACACCCAACCCCCACGTTGTACATTACCCCCCCGAGACTACTACCCCCACTGTACCATACCACTTCTGTACATTACCCCCTACTGTCTATACCACTTAGATACCACCATACTGTACATCACTCCCCTGTAAGATACCCCACAGTGCATACCCCTCCCTTTGTAGGTAGACTGTACATAACCCCCACTGTACTGAGAGGACATGGTTAAGAGGACCCGTTAGGTGAAGGTATAAGGACAGTTATTATACTAATTTACAAAGTAAACAGAAATGAAAAGGGCAGCTCCCACTTTATTACAGCTAAGGACAGTGATTTCCTGTCCTGTGTAATAAGGCCCTCTCAAATTGTGTGGACTGGCAAAGCGTTACACATTCTCTATACATTACTGGCCCATAAAATTGCCAGTATTCATGCCCATGTTACTGCTCTGTGCCCTACATAAGATGGGGCAGTATATGTGGTGGTTGAGAGACGGTGTCTGGTATGGAAATCTCATTACAGACTAATGGCGACAGGAACACTGCGTGGGGGAGGTCTCATGGCCGAATGCCTCGTATAAGTGCTTTGTACCATGTAGGGTTCGTAACAAGGTTCGAACAATCACCAATGTATTTAGGGTGCAGTGATGGGAAGGTCAAGAAGCCCAGAACAAAACAGCCTGGCCAAAACTGCGAGGTTGGTTAGAATTACGCTGCGATGTGGTAACTGCTGCCAAAAGAAAATTCATAACCAACACCTGGCCTGCCTTGCCAGCACACCTTGTGATGGTCATTGCTTTGGCCAAAGTGCCGGTTAATGCTGGACTCAAGAGAGGAATGGTATGAAGTGACGACGCTTAACGAAATAAACCCACTGCCAGGCCCGGTATGAGGTTGCTGGCATTAACCGTCACCACAGGGGGTGATTAGGCACCAGCAGAAATGTACCTTTTCCGGATGAGAGAGAAGCGATTGAGTCCTTTAGAGGAAACCAATCTTGAGAGAGCCAGTTTAAAGGCTTGTACTACCTGCCCCATGTCCTGGAGACTTCACCCAAGGCATCCAGCAGGCTGGCAGGACATCATTAATGAATATAGCGGGCCCTATTCCAGGAAGTTCTGTGAGCCGGTGTTTTTATCAGAGCCCTCCCGATGGTCACCCCTAACGTCCCTCTGCCAAGTCCCACTCCCGCGCCCGGTACCCTGCTCATGCATATTGTGGGGATGACACCAAGAAGCCAATGTCATTCCATTCACACTGCCTTCTTTCAAACACATCCACTCTGCAAGCATCCACCCAAAGGGGCCTTTTGTGGGGCGGGCGGTAGGCAGTTGCCAAAAGACACCGAGGTGTTGAATTGGCAGTGTGGAAAGGCAGAGAGGGAAGGAGGTTCTAAACCGGGAAACCTCACTGAGGGAAGAACCACTTAATATGGCATTTACTGCCACCGTGGGGGGAGTCACTTGCCATCTCACAGGAAAGCTTTTTGAGATGCCTGCTCTACCCTGGACATGGAGCATGATGGCTGCAGATTCACTTACTGTAATGGACTTTACCGGATGCTCCACTATGGGAGGGTGCTTTATTTCTTGGTGAAAGGGAAATATGTCTATTTAAAACTTACAGGGTAGTTCCCCTACAGTTCATATTGAAAAAAATATATGTATAGTTAAATCAGCGGGTAATAGACAAGGGGATCTGGGCGGTACCAACCAGGGGTGCCCCTCCATGAAGCAAACTGCAACATTTACTAGCGGGAGCCACCCCTGCAGAACACTTAAAAGGCAGGCAGGTAAAAAAAATCTTCCTTACTGCAAACTGCATTTTAGCAAACCACCAGCCACTAGTTCTAGTCGTTTGAAGTCAAAGCCTCCCGTCAGTGTTAGTCAGCCCCCACACCCACCTCCAAAGCACGCTAGTCCCTGATGAGCCATGCCCTCTTCAAGTGCCGCCACCCGTCTACTGATAGGCGGCAGTTAAAACGTTGTTTTCAGGTTGTAAAAACCCGCATAGGAACACCCCGGGTCCCACTCATTGTATTATAAGGGATAATGTATCCCCTACTGTAAATTATAAGGATATTAGATGTCACTGAGGAGTTCTGTGTCTATATAAAGGTACAAGGACCCAGACTGAGTTATACAGGGAACTCTGGGTACCACTCATGTATTATAAGGGATAATGTATCCCCTACTGTAGCTAAAGGAAGTCTCCAGTAGGGTTGGAAGGTGAAGGGCAGACAGAAGGCGAGTGCACAGTATGTAGTAATGTTGGAATGAGTTGACTTGCAGTTTTCCATTTAGAGGGCGATGGCATATCTGACTTTAAGGGTGGATGGTGGGGAACATTCCTATCCCATATAATACAGGTTGGGATGTGTCCAGATCTGGATTGGCTCTGGTTGCTCTTAGTGTGTGGCGAGATTTGCCACAAATTATTAAGAAACATTCTAATAACAAACGTGTATGTGCCCTGGGGAAGATGATGTCATTTAAAGGGGGGAGGAGCGACCCTGCTGGTTAAGTTCCAGTCCTGCTGTGTTGTTGGATTCAGTTCTTTTTGTTTTAGAGTTATTTCTCACTCTGACCTCATAAATCTCAAGGCTTTTTCTTAATTATTATTATTATGATGATGTAGCCCAATTACATAACTCATACAAGGTTACATACAAGGGTAAGCGGGGGGATGAGACTGGACGTACACTGCTGAACGGGTAGTTCTAGTCTCGGTTATGATGTCATTGTCCAGAGTGCTCACAAACGTCATTGATGTCCTGTGAAAAAAACCACCAATGAGTAGCACTGATATAGAAATAATATTCTTAAAATGACCTTTTACCTAGAAACTAGATTATGGACCAAGGTGTAAAATAATACGTCACATTGACCCTCTATCCATGGCTGTAGATAATACTGTCACATTGACCTACCTATCCGTGGTGTAATAAATACTGTCACATGACCTACCTATACGTGGTTGTAGGTAATACTGTCACATTGACCTACCTATTCCGTGGCTGTAGATAATACTTCACATGACCTTACTATCGGGGTTGTAGATAATACTTTCACATGACCTACTATCCGGGTTGTAGATAAATACTGTCACATTGACCTACTATCCGTGGTTGTAGGTAGTGGTAATAATGTCACATGACCCACCTTATCTGTGGCTGTAGATAATTACTGTCACATTGAACCTACCTAGCCAGGCCTGAGAAAACATGTCACATTGACCACCTATCCATGGCGTAGATTAAATACTGTCACATTGACCTAACTATCCTGGCGGCTGTAGGTATACTGTCAATTGACATACCTATCCATGGTTGTAGATAATTACTGTCACATTGCCTACAATCACGTGGTGTAGGGTAATACTGTCCAATGGACCTACATATTCCGTGGCGGTAAATATAATACTGTCACATTGACCTACCGATCCATGGATGTAGATAATACGGTCACATGACCTACCTATCCGTGGTTGTAGGTAATACTGTCACAGACCCTACATATCCGTGGCTGTAACTAATACTGTTCACATGAAAACTATCCTGGAGTAGATAAACTGTACATTGACTACTACCGGGTTTGTACGGTAATACTGTCACATTGGACCTACCTATCCATGGTTGTAGATAATACTGTCACATTGACCGACCTACCGTGGTGGAGTAATACTGTCACATTGACCTACCTATCCATGGCTGTAGATATACTGTTCACATTGACCATACCTATCCGTGGCTGGTAGGTAAATACTGTCACATTGACGACCTATCATGGCTGGTAGATTATACGGTTCACATTGACATACTATCCGTGGTTGTAGGTAATACTGTCACATTGACACCTACCTATCCATGGTTGTAGTTGTAGATAATACTGTCACATTGATCCTACCTATCCGTGGTTTGTAGGTAACTACGGCAATTGGACCTACCTATCCATGGCTGTAGATAATACTGTCACATTGGACCTACCTATCCGTGCGTGTAGATATCCTGTCACATTGACCTACCTATCCGTGGTGTGATAATACGTCCACATGACCTTCCTACCTATCCATGGCTGAGATACTAATGTACACATTGGACTACATATCCGTGGTTTGTAGGAAATACTGTCACATGGACCTACCTATCATGGATGTAGATAATACTGGTCACATGCCTACCTATACGTGGTGTAGGTTAATACTGTCACATTGACCTACCTAGCCGTGGTTGTAGTAATACGTCACATTGACATACCTACCATGGCTGTAGTAGATAATACTGTCACATGACCCCACTACCCTATCGTGGTTTGTAGGTAATTAATGTCACATTTGACCTACCTATCCGTGGGTGTAAGATAATACGGTCAAATTGATCCTACTATCCAGGCTGTAAGAAATACTGTCCACATTGACCCTACGGCCGTGGTTTGTAGGTAATACTGTCACATTGACCTACCTCTCCATGGCTGTAGATAATACTGTACCATTTGACCGACCTCTATATCCGTGGGTGTAGGTAATTAATACTTCCCATTGGACCTACTATCCGGGTGGTGGTTGTAGGTAATACTGTCACATTGACCTACCTATCCGTGGTGGAGCTACTACGGTCAAATGCCTACTATACCTGGTTAGACATACTGTCACATGGACCTACCTATTCCGTGGGTGTTGTTGTTTTTTGTATGTCGGTAATACTGTCACATTGACCTACTATCAAGGGCTTGGAGATAATACTGTCACATTGACCCTACCTATTCCGTGGGTGTAGGTAATACTGTCACATTGACCAGACCTATCCATGGCTGTAGATAATACTTCACATTGACCTACCTATCCGTGGTTGTAGGTAATACGTACATTGACCTACCATATCCATGGGTAGTAATTACTGTCAAATTGACCTACCGATCCGTGGTTTGGTTGTAGGTACTATGTCACATGACCTACCTATCCGTGGTGGAGGTACATATGCACCATTGAGCCAATACCTATCCAGAGTGTGTAGATAATACTGTCACACTGACTACCTACCGGGTTGTAGGTACATACTGTTCACATTGAATCCTACCTTATTCCGTTGGCTGTTAGGTAATTCTGTCAACATTGACCTCCTATCCGTTGTGTAGATAATACTTTTCACATGACCACTATCGTGGTTGTAGATAATAGTGTACACATTGGACCTACCTAATCCAGGCGTAGATAACCTTTCCACATTGACCTAACCTATCCGGGGTGTTCGTAGGTAATACGTACAGCTCCCATGCGTAGTTACTCATTGACCTGACCTATCCAGGGGCGTAGATAATACTTTCACAGGACCTACCTATCGTGCTTTAGGTCATACTGCCTGATCTTCAGTGGTGTAAATAATACTTGATCACATTGCACCTACCTAATCCGTGGTCTGTTAGGTATACTGTCACTTGACCTACCTATCCGTTTGGCTGTAAAATAGTGTGCACTATTGACTCCATATCCGTGGCGTGTAGTAATACTTCACATTGACCTACAATCCGTGGCTGTAGGTAATACTGTCAGATGACCCTACCTTCCGTGGCCTTGTAGATAATCACTTTGCACATTGACCATACCTATCGTGGTCGTGTGTAGGTAATACTGTCCACAATTGACCTACTATCGTGGTGTAGCTAAACTGTCACATTGACCTACCTATCGGGTGTAGGTAATATGTCACATTGACCTAACTATCCGTGTTGGTGTAGTAATACTGTCACATTGACCTACTATCCGGTCGGATGTAGGTAAACGTCACTGCTCCCTATCAGTTGATGATTCCTGTACCCTATCGGGCTTGTAGTACATACTGTCACATTGCTACCTACCGTGGTTGTAGAGATGTTTAATAGTCACATTGGAACCTACCTATCCGTGGTTGTAGATAATATGTCACATTGACCTACCTATCCGGGTTGTGAATGCTCCCTAGTCACAGGTACTATACTGTCACATTGACCTACCTATCCGTGGTTGTAGGTTACTACTGTCACATTGAGCCTACTATCTGTGGCTTAGATAATACTGCACATGGACCGACCATCCTTGTGTAGTAGATAAACTGTCACATTGACCACTACTGTCAATTGACCTACCTATCTTGTTGTAAGATAATGATGTAACATGACCTACCTATCCGGGTTGTAGTATACATGTCAAATTGACCTACCTATCCGTGGGTTTGTAGGGGTAATACTTGTACATTGACCTACCTATCTGTGGCGGTAGGTAAAATGTTCACTGACCTTACCCCAGGGTACCAGTCCCCTCGCTATGTGCTTTTGGGCACTGCTACCTGCCACCCACAAAAGAGCCCTGGGGTGACGTTATGCAGAGTGGATGTGTTGAAAAGAAGGCTGATGAGACAGTGCACCAGGGGAGAGGGTGAGGGGGATATGTACCATATAAGAGAAGTGACTGGCACCCAGGGGGTAGAGAGGGGGGGAGGGAGTGGTACTGTGAGAAGGACTGGCCCAGGATGGAAGGGACGGTACAGGAAGAGAAAGTGACTGCGAACCAAGGGGTTAGAGAGGGGAGGGAGTGGTACCTTGGGTAAAGAGAAAAGGACGGACGGTAGAGGCAGGGTGGTACCCGGGTAGAGGCGAGGGGGTGGGGAGATGACCAGGGGGAGGGGAGGAGGGATGACTGGTACCATGGTAGAAGGGAAGGACTGGCCCCGCGAGGGAGTTTTTCTTTGTTGTAATTAGAGTGTTAGTGAGATTTATTTTAGTTTTTAGTTGATTAGAGATTTTTTTTATTTTTAGACATTTTTTTTTTAGGTAGAGGTTTATGTTTTTTTTTTAGTTTTTTTACTTTGTAGTTAGGGGGTGGTACTATTGTTAGTTGAATTAGGACTCACCGGGGTAGTTTAGTTAGGCTAGGTAGTGGTCTTTTTCAGGGGTTAATATTTAAGAGTTTAGGATGTTACCGGGTAGAAGTAGGAGGTGTAGACAGATGGGGAGGAATTGACTGTCGGGTTGATGAAGACTGTACAGGGAATGAGGGCGAGGAGTGGTACCCATGGGTAAAAAGGAAGGGACTGGCAAAACCGGGGTTAGGAGACTGGAGGGAAGTGGTACCACTGGGTAAGAGAGAAGGGGACTGTACCCAGGGAAGAGAGAGAGAGAGAGAGAAGGGACTGGTCTCCTGGGGGTAGCAGCTTGACCCGGGACAACGGGGTTGGGTTTCTGCCTCTAACCTCTCCAGTCCTTCCCCTTTCCCAGGGCCCTCCTCTTTCATCCTTTCGGTTCTGAAGTGGTTCAGGTGGGTGGGTGGGCGGGGCGAGGTTGACGTCATCCAGCCATTTTAAGAATAAGACAGAAAGAAAACGAAATGAGAGATCGGGGAAAGTACCGACGACCCTGAACGTTTTAACGGGATAACCGGACTCATCAGCACCGGTGGGTTTAATAGGACAAGGCCATGACATACCCCCCTACTGTCACATAACCCCCACGACATACCCCTATCTCATACCACTATCCGTACATCCCCCCACCCCGTACCGTTAACATACCCACCCATGTACATATCACCTACCGTAGTAGAGACCCCCACGTGTACATACCACCTACTGTACATACTCTCTACTGAGTACATACCTCCTAATGTACATAACCCTATTGTACATGATAACCCTACTGTACTACTCCACTAGTACAGACACACACCAACATTTACATTACCCCCTACTGTATACACTCCCCCCATGTAGATTACCCCCATTGTAACACTACCCCTAACTGTCATCCCACCGACAATCCCCCCATACTCGACAACCCCCCACTTGGACTACTCCTATCGTACATCCCCCCTTTTTGTAACATACACCTATGGACAGACCCTATTGATACATAAACCATTGTACATAGCAAACCCTCTGTAGACATACTCCCGTAATACCCCCCCGTACATACCCCCCCTTAGATACCCCAGTACACCCCGTATGTTTACACCTACTGTACATACCCCACGTATACCATGTGACAGACCCTATGCTACATTACATCCCCTGTACATAACCCCCTACATACTCCTACTGTTACATGAACCCTGTAACCCCGGATCAATCCATTGTACATTAAAACCCTGACTGTACATACTCACTGTACATGACCCCTCTGCTACTCACACTGTACTAACACCTATACCCCCACGTTGTACATTACCCCCACCGAGATACGCCCGCCACTGTACCATACCCTCTGTACATTACCCCCTACTGACTATACCACTTAGATACCACCATACGGTGACATACTCCACGTAAGATACCCCCACTGTGCATACCCCCTCCCTTTGTAGGTAGTACTGTACTAACCCCCACTGTACTGAGAGGACATGGTAGAGCGACCCGTTAGTGAAGGTATAAGGACAGTATTATACTTAATTTCAAGTAAACCAGAAATGAAAATGGGCAGCTCCACTTTATACAGCTAAGGACAGTGATTTCCTGTCCTGGTGTATATAAGGCCCTCTCAATTGTGTGGACTGGCAAAGCGCTTGACACATTCTCTTCATACTGGCCCATAAAATGCCATATTCATGCCCATGTTACTGACTCTGTGCCCTACATAAGATGGGGCATATTAATGTGGTGGGTTGAGAGACGTGTCTGTATGGTAAATCTCTTACATGACTAATGGACGACAGGAACACTGCAGTGGGGGTCTCATGGCCCGAATGCCTCGGATAAGTGTTTGTACCATTAGGGTTACGTTAACAAGGTTCGTACAATCACCAATGTCTTTAGGGTGCGTGATGGGAAGGTCAAGAAGCCCAGAACAAACAGCCTGGCAAAACTTGCGAGGTTGGTTAGAATTACGACTGCATGTGGTATTGGCTGCCAAAAGAAATTCAAACCATACACCTGGCCTGCCTTGCCAGCACACCTTGTGATGGTCATTGCTTTTGGCCAAAGTGCCGTTTAATGCTGGACTCAAGAGAGGAATGGTATGAAGTGGACGGCTTCCGAAATAAACCACTGCCAGGCCCGGTATGAGGTACTGCTTGGCATTACGTCCCCACAGGGGGTGATTAGGCACAGCAGAAATGTACCTTTTCCGGATGAAGAGGAGAAGCGATATGGTCCTTTGAGAGGCTAAACACAATCTGAGAGAAGCCAGTTAAAGGCTGCTACTACCTGCCCCATGTCCTGGAGACTTCACCCAAGGCATCCAGGCAGGCTGGCAGGACATCATTAATATATAGCGCCCCTATTCAAGGAACGTTCTGTGAGCGGTGTTTATCAGAGTCCCTCCCGATGGGTCACCCCCTAACTCCCTCTCGCCAAGTCCCTCCCGCGCCCGTTAACCCCTGCTCATGCATATTGTGGGGATGACACCAAGAAGCAATGTCATTCCATCACCACTGCCTTCTTTGCAACACATCCACTCTGCAACAGTCCACCCAAGGGGCTCTTTTGTGGGGCGGCGGGTAGGCAGTTGCCCAAAAACACACGAGTGCAATTGAATTGGCAGTGTGAAAGCAGAGAGGGAAGGAGGTCTAAACCGGGGAAACCTCACTGAGGGAAGAACCAAGAAACTTAATGATGGCATTTTATGCCACCTGGGGTCACTTGCCATCTCACGGAAAGCTTTTGAGATGCACTGCTCTACCCTGAACATGGAGCATGATGGCTGCAGATTCACTTACTGTAGGCATTACCGAGCTCCACCTATGGGAGGGTGCTTTATCTTGGTGAAAGGGAAATATTCTACTTTAAAACTGTACAGGCTAGTTCCCCTACTAGTTCATATGTGAAAAAATATATGTATTAGTTAAATCAAGCGCAGGTAATGACAAGGGGATCTGGGGGTCCCACCAGGGGTGCTCACCTACCATGAAGCAAACTGAAACATTTATGGCGGGCGCACCCCTGCAGAACACTTAAAAGGGGCAGTGTAAAAAAAATCTTCCTTACTGCAATACTGCATTTTAGAACACCGCCCAGCTATGTTTAGTCAAGCCTCGCATTATGTCAGCCCCCACCTCCAACCACGTCATGAAGCCTGCCCCTTCAGTCCCCACCCGCCAAAGCGCATTAAATTGTCACCTCCAAAACGCCTAGGAACACCCTGTATGCAAGCATGCTCTATAATGTATGTTCCGCCTACCGTTTACTAGATATTAGAGTACTGGGGAGTTAAACTGTTGTTATTAATAGGACACGGTTTGGAAACCTGCTAGGACACCGGTCCCCTCATGTCGTATTATAAGGATAATGTATACCCCCTACTGTTAATTATAAGGATATTAGAGTCACTGAGGAGTTCGTGTTTATATAAATGGTACAAGGACCAGATGACGTTATAACAGGGAAATCTGCGGTACCCACTTTGTATTTATAAGGGATAATGTATCCAACC
>CM033476.1:101407974-101525496 GCA_019447015.1 Hymenochirus boettgeri | reverse complement strand
TCCCTACCATATCCTCTATCTGTTAACTATATAACTAAGTATCTAGGGAAGTAAAGATATCAATATCCATTCCCCATACATATCATACTAAATCTTATACTTATAACTAATATAACGAGGGAAGTAAAGATAATCAATGTCCATTCCCCGTAGCAATATCATATAATCTGTTACTCTATAACTAATAAAACGGGGGAATAATGATAATCAATGTCCATTGTCCCCCGTACAAAGTCAAAACATCATCTATCTGTATACATATAACTAATATAACGAGGAATAAAGATAATCAATGTCCATTCCCGTACTATATCATACTATCTGTTACTTTAACTATTTTATACTGGGGAAGTAAAGATTAATCCAATGTCCATTCTCCATACAATATCATACATCGGATACTATATACTACTATATGGGGGAAGTACAGATAATCAATGTCCCATTCCGCCATACAATATCATACTAATCTGTATCTTTAACTAATATCCGGGGGAAGTAAAGATTCAATGTCCATGTCCCCATACAATCATACTATTGTATACTATAGAACTATATACGGGGGAAAGTAAAAATAATCAATGTCCATCTCCCATACAATATATACTATCTTTATACTTTAACTATATACGGGGTAAGTAAAGATAATCAATGTCCATTCTCCCTACAATATCATTCTATCTGTATACTATTCTATATACTGGGGAAGTAAGATATCCAATGTTCCATTCCCCATACATATACTATCTGTATACTATATATTAACTCATATACGGGGGAAGTAAGATCATCAATGTCCATTCCCCATACCAATATCATACTATCATGTATACTATATAACTAATATCCGGGGGAGTAAGATAATCAATGTCGCATTCCCCATACAATATCATACTATCTGTTACGTATATAACGAATTACGGGGGGAATAAAGATAATCACTGTCCTTCCCCATACAATCTCAGCCTATCTTTATACTATATAACGAATATACGGGGGGAGTAAAAGATAATCAATGTCCATTCCCCCGTACAATATCATACTGCTGTAATACTATATACCATAATATCGAGGGGAAGTAAAGATAATTCAATATCCATCCCCGTACAATATCATACTATCTGTATACTATATAACTAATATATGGGGGGAAGTAAGATAATCAATGTCCATGCCCCGTACAATATCATCTATCTGTATCTATATAACTACTATACGAGGGAAGTAAAGATAATCAATGTCCTTCCCCGTACAATACATAACTATCTGTATACGATATAACTATATAAGGGGGAAGTAAAGATAATCAATGTCCATATTCCCCATACAATATCATACTAATCTGTATATAATTAACTCATATACGAGGGAAGTAAAGATAATCAATATCCATTCCACCGTACAATATCTACTAGCGTATACTATATAACTCATATACGAGGGAAGTAAAGATAATCAATGTCCATTCCCCGTACAATATATACTATCTGTATACTAATTAACTAATATCGGGGGAAGGAAAGAAAATCAATGTCCATTTCCCGTACATATCATACTATCTGTATACTATATAATATACGGGGAAGTAAGATAATCAAGGTCCTTCTCCCCATACAATATCATACTACTGTATCTATATACTAATATACGGGGAATAAAGGATAATCAATGTCCTTCTTTTCCCCGTACAATTAGACTATCTGTAGACTATATAACTAAATATACGAGGGAATAAATCAATGTCTCATTCCCCCATACATACATACTTACATTTCCTTAAAATACTATATAATAATTACGGGGGAAGTAAAATAATCAATTTCCATTCCCGTACAATATCATACTATCTGTATACTATATAACTAATATACGGGGGAAGTAAAGAGAATCCATGTCCCATTCCCCGTCCTATCATACTATCTGTATACCTATTAACTAATATACGGGGGGAAGTAAAGATAATCATTCCATTCCCCGTACAATATCATACTATCTGTATACTATATACTAAATAACGGGGGAGTAAGATAATCAATGTCAATTCCCCGTACATATCATACTATCTGTTACTATTAACTAATATACGGGGGAAAGTAAAGATATCATTGTCCATTCCCAGTACAATATCATACTATCTGTATACATATACTAATATACAGGGAAATAATCATGTCCATTCCCCATAACTATCATACTAACTGTATACGATATAACTAATATACGGGGAGTAAAGATAATCAATGTTCCATTCCCTCGTACATATCATACTATCTGTATACTATATAACTAATATACGAGGGAGTAAAGATAATCATGTCCCATCTCCCCGTACATTCCATACTATCTGTATACTATATAACTAATATACGAGGGAAGATAATCAGATGTCCATATCCCCCATACACTATCTACTCATCTGTATACCTATATAACTAATATACGGGGAAGTAAGATAAATCATGTCCATTATTCCCCGTACAATATCATACTACTGTATACTAATATAACTAATATACGATGGAAATAATCAATGTCCATTCCCCATACAATAGCATCATATCTGTATACACGATATAACTAATATACGGGGGAATAAAGAGACTCATTCCATTCCCCGTACAATATATACTATCCTTATACTATATAACTAATATACGAGGGAAGATATCCATGTCCCATTCCCCTCAATATCTACTATCTGTATACCTATATAACGTGGTCAATGGGGTTATCGGGGAAGTAAAGATAATCAATGTCCGCAGTCCCCGTACAATATCATCACCGATCTGTTACTATATAACTAATATACGAGGGAAGATATCCTTCCCTTCGCGCATACATATCATACATCTGTATACATATACTATATAGGGGGAAAGTAAATATAATCAATGTCCATTCCCCGTACAATAATCATACTATCTGTAATACTAATATAACAATCTACGAGGGAGTAAAAGATAATCAATGTTCCATTCCCGTACAATATCATACGTATCTTGTATCTATATAACTAAATAATCACGGGTGAAGTAAGATAATCCACTGTCCATTCCCCGGAGGCATATCATACATTCTGTATACTATATAACTAATATAACGAGGGAAGATAATCATGTCCATTTCCCCATACAATTACTATCTGTATACTATATAACACTAATATACGGGGGAGTAAGAATAATCAATGTCCATTCCCCGTACAATATCATCTATCTGTATACTATATACTAATATACGGGGGAGTAAAGATAATCAATACCATTCCCTACAATATCATACTATCTGTATACTAGAATAACTAATATACGGGGAAAGTAAAGATATCAATATCCATTCCGATACAATACATACTATCTTATACTATATAATAATAGTTAGGTGGTCGGGGAAGTAAAGATAATCAATGTCATTCCCCATACAATATCATACTATCTGTAATAATATATAAACTCATATACGGGGAAGTAAAGATAATCAATGTCCATTTCCCCGTACATATCATACTAGCTTGTATACTAATATAACTAATATACGGGGGAAGTAAGATATAATACAATGTCCATTCCCCATACAATATCAATACTATCTGTTACTAATAAACTAATATACGGGGACTAAAGATAATAATGTCCATTCCCCGTACAATATCATACTACTGTATACTATATAACTAAATATACGTGGGGAAATAAAAGATAATCCAATGTCCATTCCCCGTACCATATCATACTATCTGTATCTATCATAACTAATATACGGGGGAAGTAAAAATAATCATGTCCATTCCCCATACAATATCATACCTAATCTGTATACTCTATAAGATAATATACAGTGAAGTAAACGATAATCAATACCATTCCCCGTACCAATATCATACTATCTGTATACTATACTCATATACTAGGAAGTAATGATAATCAATGTCCCATTCCCCGTACAATATCAGACTATCTTTATACTATAACGAATATACGAGGGAAGTTAAGATAATCAATAATCCATTCCCATACCATATCATAATATCGTAATCCTATATAACTAATATACAGTGAAGTAAAGATATCAATGGTCCATTCCCCGTACAATATCATACTATCTGTCTACTATATACTAATAACCGGGGAAGTATAGATATCAATGGCATTCCCCGCCGTAACACCTACATCCCCCAATCTATCTTTATAACAATATAACTAAATATGAGGGAAATTAAAGATAATCCAATGTCCATTCCCCGTACAATATCATACTATCTGTAACTATATAACTCATTACGGGAAGTACAGAATCAATGTCCATTCTCCATAACACTATCATCTATCTGTATACTATATACCTAAATATATGTGGGAATTAAAGATAATCCATGTTCGCTCCCCATACAATATCATACTCTTTATACTATATAACTAGATATACGGGGGAAGTAAAGATATCAAATGTCCATTCTCCATACAATATCATACTCTCTGTCAAGACTATATAACTATATACGGGAATAAGATAATCAATGTCCATTCCCCATACAATATAATACTATCTTGTATCCTATATAAACTCATTACGGGGGAAGTAAGAAATCATTCCATGCCTCCATCAATATCAACTAATCTGTATACTATAATAACTACTATACGGG
This sequence comes from Hymenochirus boettgeri, assembly GCA_019447015.1. NCBI lineage: Eukaryota > Metazoa > Chordata > Amphibia > Anura > Pipidae > Hymenochirus > Hymenochirus boettgeri. The sequence continues at coordinate 101,520,851 of CM033476.1, read as the reverse complement.
GAAGTAAAATATCAAGTCCATTCTCCCATACAATATAACTCAATCTGTATACTATATAACCGTAATATACGGGGGAAGTAAGATAATCACTGTCCATTCCCCATACAATATCATACTATCTGTATACTATAGAGAACTAATATACGGGGAGTAAAGATAATCAATGTCCATTCCCCATACAATATCATACTATCGGTATACTATATAACTAATATACGGGGGAAGTCAAGGATAACAATGTCCATCCCTACAATAATCATACTATCGGTATACTATATAACTAATATACGGGGGAAGTAAAGATGCATCAATGTCCAGATCCCCCGTACAATATCATACTATCTGTATACTATATAACTAATATACGAGGTAAGTACAGATATCAATATCCGTCCCGTACAATATCTACGATCTGTATACTATATAACTAATTATGGGGGAAGTAAAGATAATCAATGTCCATTCCCCGTACAATATCATACTATCTGTATACTATATAACTAATATACGGGGAAGTAAAGATAATCAATGTCCATCCCCGTTCAATATCATACTATCTGTATACTATATAACTACTATACGGGGGGGGGAAAGTAAAGATATCAATGTCCCCATTCCCCATACCTATCATACCTATCTTATACTATATAACTAATTACGAGGAAGTAAAGATAATCAATAGCCATTCCCGCCCCGTCCATATCATACTATCTTATACTATATACTAAGCTACGAGGGAAGTAAGTAATCAATGTCCATTCCCCGTACAATATCATACTATCTGTATACTATATAACTAATATACGGGGGGCAGGTAAGATAAAATCAATGTCCATTACCCCGTACAATCTCATACTATCCTGTATAATTGTAATAAATATACGAGGGAAGTAAAGAATAATCAATGTCATTCCCCATACAATATCATACTATCTGTATACTATATAACTAAATACGGGGAAGTAAATATATCAATGTCCATATCCCCGTACAATACATACTATCTGTATACTATATAACTAATAACGAGGCAGATAATCAATGCCATTCGCCCATACAATATCATACTATCTATACTATATAACTAATGATACCCGGGGGAGTAAGATAATCAATGTCCATCTCCCGTACAATATCATACATCGGTATACTAATAACTATATACGGGGGACAGTAAAGATACTCAATGTCCATCCCCGTACAATATCATATAGCTGTATACTATATACTAAATACGGGGGAAGTAAAGATAAATCAATGTTCCTTCCCCGTACACTTCATACTATCTGTATACTATATAACTAATATACGAGGGAAGATAACAATGTCCATTTTCCATACTACAATATCCCATAAACTATCTGTATACTATATAACTAATGACGGGGGGAAGTAAAGATAATCAATGTCCATTCCCCGTACAATATCATACTATCTGTATACTATTAACTAATATAACGGGGGAAGTAAAGATAATGCAATAGCCATCCGCCATACAATATCAACTATCTTCTGTATACTATTAACTAATATACGAGGAAGATAATCAATGTCCCATTCCCCGTACAATATCATACTATCTGTAATACTAGATAACTAATATACGGGGGAAGTAAAGATAATCAATGTCGCATTCCCATACATATCATACTATCTGGTATACTATATAACTAATAGACGAGGGAAGATAATCAATGTTTCCATTCCCCGTACAATATCATACTATCTGTAAACTATATCATCTAATATACGGGGGAAATAATGATAATCAATGTCCATTCCCCATACAATATCATACTATCTGTATACTATAATAACAATATACGGGGGAAGTAAAGATATCAATACACTTCCCATACAATATCAATACTAATCTGTATACTATATAACTAATATAACGGGGGATCAATATAATCAATATCCTTCCATACAATATCATACTATCTGTATACTATATAACTAATATACGGGAAGAAAGATAATCAGTGTCCATCTCCCATACATAATCATACTATCTGATACTATATAACTAAATATACGTGGGAAGTAAAGATAACAATGTCCCATTCCCCATAACAATATCATACTATCTGTATACTAATATAACTAATACGGGGGGAAGTAAGATAATCATGTCCCATTCCCCGTACAATATCATATACTAGCTTTATACTATATAACTAATATACGAGACGTAAAGATACTCAATGTCCATTCCCTACAATCTCTACTCATCTGTATACTATCTAACTAATATATACGGGGGAAGTAAAATAATCAATGTCCATGTCCCCATACATATCATACTATCGGTTACTATATACTAATATACGAGGGAAGTAAGATAATCAATATCCATTCCCATACAATATCATACTATCTGTATACTATATACCTAATAATACGAGTACGTAAAGATAATCAATGTCCCTTCCCCATACATATCATACTTCGTATACTATTATAATATACGAGGGAAGTAACGATAATCAATGTCCATTCCCATACAATCATACTATCTGTATACTATAATAACTAATCTACGGGGGAAGTAAAGATAATAATGTCCATTCCCCGTACAATATCATACATCTGTATACATATAATATAGAGTGCTTAAAGATAATCATGTCCATTTCCCCCATACAATATCATACTATCTGTATACTCTTAACTACTATACGGGGGAAGTAAAGATAAGCTGTCCATTCGCCGTACAATATCATACTTCTGTAACTATATAACTAATATACGCGGGAAGTAGCTAATCAATACCATTCCCCATACAATCTCATACTATCTGTATACCTATATAACTAATAATAGAGTGAAGTAAAGATAATCAATGTCCATTCTCCATACAATATCATACTAATCTGTATACTATATAACTAATATACGAGGGAGTAAAATAAGCAATATCCATTCCCCGTACATATCATACTATCTGTATACTATATAACTAATATCCGAGGGAAGTAAGATAATCAATGTCCTTCTCCGTACAATATCCTACGCCTAGCTTTTACTCCTTTAAAGTTGCTGGGCGCCCCCTCCACAAGATTGTGGATATCTGTAGCAGCTTTCCTGTGACCCGAAAGTTTGAAACGCGTGTTGCCGTCAAGCGAGCATGCATGCAATGCCAAACTCCATTGCAAAAAACACACAACAAAAACGGCCAATATATCCCCCCCCTATTATCACCTACAGGACTTATCACTACGCCAGTAGGCACCACCATGGTCTTACCACACACAGAGGGTCCTTCCTTGGCCCTGGTAAGTCCAACATTGAGCTGATTTGGGATCCCGTCACAAACCCAAGATATCGTCTTTGCCAGCTAAGGTGGGATGGGCTGTCTAGTTCCTGGTGGAAGCTGAGCCACAGTGGGAAATATCACCTATCGCCATTCACTTTCCTGCAATGGAAGTCATGCTATTAATAATGTCCCATGCGGCCCATGACAAGAAACCTTCCCTTTTCCACAAACCTTGGCTCTTCATGATTGTACAGGCTGTTACATCTCCTAGCCCTTCTCTCTGCAGCTCTTTGGGACCCTCTGACACCTGAGCGTGTAAGGGGTAAGGATGGCATCTCGCTTTTCCTCATTTTTGATTGAGTCAAAAGCTGACAAGACGCACCTACAAGCAACAAAACCAGGACGATTAGGACCTACTCGGATGATTTGGGCAGATGAGAAGGGTCGACCTCTACTCAAGCCTGCTCCCTTCCTTTATGTTTTTGCTTTGGAATTCAGGAACCCTCTCTCTGGTCACTTGCAGGCTCTGCTCCTGCCCGTCCACTTCACCAAACACACAGGGCAACAAAGGGCCCAGTTTTTCTTCGGATGGCAGACAAGCCTGGGCGGAGGAAGAGTCCTGTCGCTGGTGTCGTAGTAGACCCTGGTAACACTCCTTGATGGGAATTCACAGATACCGTGTGCTGGGATGAGAACAGGTGATCACAGGTTTGGTCATATCCCATAGATTGCATAGATTTTTAACAGAGATAAGTGAATCTCCTCCGCTTCTCTGTATCGGACTTAATAAAAACCACCTGCTCCTTGCTGTTCCTTTTATTGATTAATAAATGGCAGATGAACCAGGAATGATCCATTATGGTCCGATACATAAAACCTTAGAAAATAAAAGAGGGTGGACTTCATCGGTTCCTATACTCCCCCTTTCCACCATGTGACTTCCAATCAATAAGGCGAGGGGTAAAGATGTTGAGAGACATGGTTCACTGTGTACACACACGTCTACTTATGGACCTTCCATAACTTCACATGACAAGGGGTCTTTGTTTACCAATACACACACATATAGGGAGATTTACTGAGACCACAATCACTCCGGTATTCTCCTTACCAAATTCCTTATTGTTAAGTGGCACTAAATTGGTTACGGGACCCCAGAAATAAGCTCGTCTCTGGGTAATGACTACCAGCGTCTGAATATGAACTATAGGTGATGAATGTAACGTTTATAATAACAGGACCGATCCCCATACAGAGGGCAGTGTTTTACGGCTATTTACTCATTTGTTTTTTTGTGCCAATACACACTGGCCAATAACTGGCAAATCTGACACGGTTTGTGTTAACTGCACATTTAAATGGGGACCCTCTCCCCAGAGTGACTCCAACCATGCGATACTGTATATCCAGCATCATTGCTTGTCTCTTTCTTACTGCTCACAGAAAACAGGGAATGGTCCATCCTAGAGTGCGGCACAGATCATTCGAACCATCAGCCCTCAACTGACGATGATCTCCAAGAAAACAACCTGCAGCTAACAAAAAGTCCCATTTCATATTAGAACCATATGCCCATGGCACTTGCATACAATGGCATGCGAAAAACATACAATAGATACAGATATTACTTGTTCTCCAAACTAGAAGGCTCCATCTGAAGAGGGTTGGGGACAGTCACTTCCTCCCATTACATTAGTACACAGTCAGTTCCCTGTCTATCTGGGCGGTACTACTGTACAAATGGGATGGATGGGATAACACAGTCCCCTTCCTTTCCTCCCATACCGTAGGTACAGTCAGTTCCCCCTCCCTGCTATTGTGGGAAGGTTACTTTCTACTTTCTTACAGGGTGGGAGGGATGGGATACACAGTCCCTTCCTCCCAGTACCGTAGGTACATCGTTCCCTGGCTATCGGGGAAGGTACTTTCTGTACAGGTGGAGAGGGATGGGTACACAGTCCCTTCCTCCCAGTACAGTCGGTTACAGTCGTTCCCTGGCTATCTGGGGAAGTACTTTCTATACAGGTGGAGAGGGATGGGATAAGGTCCACTTCCTCCAGTACAGTTGGTAGCAGTCAGTTCCCCTGGCTATCTGGGGAAGGTCTTTCTGTACAGGGTGGAGATGGGCATGGGATCCACATTCACTTCCTCCCAGTATATTAGGTACAGTCAGTTCCTGGCTAATCTGGGGAGGTACTTTCTGTACAGTGGAGAGGGATGGGGATACACAGTTCACTTCCTCCCCGGTACAGTCAGTTCCATGGCTATCTGGGGAAGTCTTTCTGTACAGGTGGAGAGGGATGGCATACACAGTCACTTCCACTCCTCCGCAGTACTTAGGTACTTCAGTTCCCCTGGCTATCTGGGGAAGGTACTTTCTGTACAGATGGAGAGGGATGGGATACAACAGTCAACTTCTCCAGTACAGTAGGTCAGTCATTCCCCTGGCTATCTGGGGCAGGTACTTTTCTGTCAGGTGGGAGGGATGGGATACACATCACTTCCTTCCAGTACAGTAGTACAGTCTGTTTCCCTGGCTATCTGGGGAGGGTACTTTCTGTACAGATGGAGAGGATGGCAGACACAGTCACTTCCTCCCAGTACATAGGTACAGTCGTTTCCCTGGCATATCTGGGGAAGGTACTTCTGTACCGGTGGCGAGGGGCTTGATACTCAGTCACTTCCTCCCAGTACATTAGGTACAGCAGTTCCCCCTGGCTATCTGGGGAAGGTACTTTTCTTACAGATGGAAGGAGGGATGGGATACACAGTCCTTCCTCCCAGTAGAGTAGGTACAGTCATTCCCTGGCTATCTGGGGAAGGTACTTTCCTGTACAGGTGGAGAGGGATGGGGATACACAGTCACTTCCTCCCAGTACAGTAGGTACAGTCAGTTCCCCTGGCTACCTGGGGAATTTACTTTCTGTACAGTGAGATGGATGGATACACAGTCACTTCCTCCCATTACAGAAGGTACGTCAGTTCCTGGCTAAATCTGGGGAAGGTACTTTCTGTAGAGGTGTAGAGGATGGGGATACACGTTTACTTCCTCCAGTAACAGTTAGGTCCATCAGTTCCCGGCTACTGGGAATTTACTTTCTGTACAGGTGGACGAGTGATGGATACACAGTCCACTTCCTCCCAGTACAGTAGGTACAGTTCAGTTCCCTGGCTATCTGGGGACGGTACTTTCTGTACAGGTGGAGAGGGATGGAATACACCAGTCACTTCCTCCCAGTACAGAGGTTACATTCATTCCCTGGCTAATCTTGGGGAAGGTACTTTCTGTACAAATGGAGAGGATGGATACAACAGTCACTTCCTCCCAGTACAAGTAGGTACAGTCAGTTCCCCTGGCTATCTGGGAATGGTACTTTCTTACAGGTGGAAGAGGGATTGGATAACACAGTCCACTTCCTCCCAGTACAGTAGGTACAGTCTGTTCCCCCTGGCTATCTGGGGAAGGTACTTTCTGTACAGATGGAGAGGGATATGGATTAACCAGTCACTTCCTCCCATACAGTAAGTACATCATTTTACCTGGCTACCTGGGTAAGGTACTTTCTGTAGCAGATGGAGAGGGGGGATACATGGTCACTTCCTCCTCCCCGTACAGTAGGTACAGTCAGTTCCCCTGGCTATCTGGGGAAGGTCCTTTCTGTACGGTGGAGAGGGATGGGATACGTCACTTCTCCCAGTACATTAGGTCCAACAGGTCGTTTTCCCTGGCTATCTGGGAAGGTACTTTCTGTACAAGGTGGAGAGGATGCATACACAGTCCACTTCCTCCCAGTGAACAGTAGTTAAAGTCATTTCCCTGGCTATCTGGAAGGTACTTTCTGTACAGATGGAGAGGGATGGGATACAACAGTCACTTCTCCCAGTACGTATGTACAGTCTTCCCTTGCTATTGGGAAGGTACTTTCTGTCACAGGCTGGAGAGGGATGGGATACATAGTCCTACTTCCTCCAGTACAGTGGTACAGGCCTGTTCCCTGGCTATCTGGGAAAGGTACTTTCTGTACGCGATGGAGAGGGAATGGTATTACACATCACTTCCCTCCCAGTACAGTAGGTACAGTCTTTCCCTGGCTATCTGGGGAAGGTACTTTCTGTCACAGGTGGAGAGGGATGGGATACACAGTCACATTCCCCCAGTACAAATTAGGTACAGTCAGTTCCCTGGCTATCTGGGAAAGGTACTTTCTGTTCCAGGTGGAGAGGGATGGGCTACACAGTCCTTCCTCCCAGTACACGTAGGTACAGTCAGTTTCCCTGGCTATCTGGGGGAAGGACTTTCTGTACAGATGGAGAGTGATTGTATACAACAGTCACTTCCTCCGCAGTAGAGTAGGTAACAGTCAGTTCCCTGGCTATCTGGGGAAGGTACTTTCTGTACAGTGAGAGGATGGGATACACATTTCCACTTCCTCCCATCCAGTAGGTACAAGTCAGTTCCCTGGCTATCTGGGGAAGGACTTTCTGTACAGGTGGAGAGGGATGGGATACCGTCACTTTTCCTCCCGTACAGTCGGAAAGTGTTCCCTGGCTATTTGGGGGAAGGTACATTCTGTAACAGGTGGAAGGGAGGGTGACTATGCACAAGCACAATCTCCCAGTCGTTGTACAGTCCCGTCCTGGGTATTAGTGTTCTAGCTGTTGTATGAATCTATTGCCATATAACAGAGTCTAGGAATGTTGCATATTGACCATTGAAATGTGTTTCGCAGGTGAGTTCCCTGGAGGGCGACGTCTGATCTGCACATTTCCTGTTCATTATATTGAAGAACCACATGCACATATTACAGTCTCAAAAATAATCTCATAGGAAATGAAAGGGGCAATTAAATGTGGATTTTGCCTGCCTTGGGATCATTTTTCTCCTTGTCAAATCTCTGGGGATAAGAAACTTTCTATAATGTTGAAACTTGTATAAAAGTACACCCCTGCAATGTAATGGGATGGAATGTGATGGAAAGAAATGGTTTTTACTCAGTCATAGTAACAGTTGTGGATTTACAAGCCCCCAGGTGGCAAGGAATATGACTGACCTGTATCCTATGTAACAGAAAGACATGCGCCACCTGTGGGACACAGTAGATATACAAGGCATATAGCCTAACATTTAAAAACACCTACTCCCCCTTGACCGTTGTGCAACAGCAGAGACAGGCAGGGAACACTGGGAAGTGTAGTGGAATATTTTGCAACCTAACCTTACAATGCATCCCCCAATGTAATAGACAATAGCTTATAGTGGGCGTTAATAGATGCATATACGATGACGTGTACCTTTATAACATCGTTTTGTGTGCAAGTTAACGGTTTTAATCACCACAGAAACATCACCCCCTGATGTCAGGATGCTGGACCGCTATCTGCAACATCCTGGGAGCAAAACCCGGACTGACACCTGAACTACTTACCGACGCACTGTCGTGGCTCACTAGCGGACCATAGTCTCCGGTTCGGTGGCCATCGCACACTCGTCTATCACAAGCTGCGACCCGTGAAGCGTGTGAGGGCCTTCCCAGAGGAAGTGACACCGTCCGATAATGATGTCATGACCCTCAGTTCCTCATTCGTGCGTTATACAAGCGATTTTTGTACCTGTAACCCACAGATAGAATGTCCCTGTACCCGTCCGTGTTTATAGGGTTTCAGGGTGGGGACATTGGGGGACACTTACTCAGCCACCCTCCCTCATGGTAATCTCGTCACCCGCCCCGTATCCGTTCTGGTCCATTTGCCAGGATTTTTCCCGTAACGAATTGCTGGGTTGTCCGGATCAGGTGGTGAGAGTGATTGGACCTGTGACGATGCACGTTATATTGTCACTATGGCCCCGAGACCACTGTCTCCATGCAGCAATGTACCACGGAGATGATGGTTTAGGCATTTTTTCTCTAGTCTACACTGTGCGGTAGCTGAAAATGATCCTTGTAATAGGAATGTTCACACATTGTCCATTGGGGGCAGTTACCAGCGGTCGTGGCTCCCAGTACTCTGTGGTTCCGTGATGTATTAAAACACAAATTTACTATACTGTCGGTGTGCTGCTCCAGCCTTGTTTCAATGTAATTTTTTTTTCCCCCGCATATTATCTTCACCTGCCCCACATTCAACACCTTGCAGACCATCTCACCTGAGCTCCGGGTTGGGTTTCCCCTCTCTCAGGTAGCGGAGATCCGTAGGTTGGCTCCCCAGGATATGGGAATTCGGAGAGGTTTCTAACCTGCTCACTGTACACCACTCAGTGGACGGAGCTTGGTCACGCAGGGGCAGCAGCATCTCTAAGAAGACACACGGAGTCTAATACCTACATTAGAACACTCCCAACTGCCTATACCGTGTTAAACCGCCAGACCAGAGTCCCTGTTTATTTGTCCTGGCAACACGTTCCCACTCCAAACGCCAATCTGTAGAGATGGAAACGCGATGTGGCCTCTCCCCGATGGGACCTCTAGAATGACTATGTTAAGCCTCATGTTCCCTGTTTTCTTTTTCCTAACACCCCTCACCTGCTACTACATCCCACAGATTTTGTTGGAAGGGGCACAGTACATAAGACCTGTCTTCCGACCCATCTTTTTGCTGGAACCTCCATCCAACTCCTGGTTCATTGGGTGGAACCAATCGACAATGTGACATCCAACCACTGTCTTTCCCGTCCTGGGAACAAAATTTATAATTCTCAAAAAGTAAAAAAAAGAAAAGGAAGGGGAAGAGAGACCGAGAGAAGGGCAGAAAGAAAGGAGAGTGGAAGAAGAGACCGAGAGAGGGAGAAAGAAAGAGAGGGGGAATAGGAGACGCGGAGAGGGAGAAAGAACTGAGAAGGGAAGAGAGCCGGAGAGGAGGGAGAAAGAAAGGAGAGGGGAAGAGAGACCGAGAAAGGAGGGAGAAAGAAAGGAGAGGGGAAAGAGACCGAGAGGAGGGAGAAAGAAAGGAAGTTGAAGAGAGAACCGAGAGGAGGGGCGACGAGGAGAGGGAAGAGAGACCGAGATGGATGGAGAAAGAAAGGACGAGTGGAAGAGAGACGCGAGAAGGATGGGAGAAAGAAAGGAGAGGGGAAGAGAGCCGAGAGGAGGGAGAAAGAAGGAGAGGGGAAAGAGAGAAAAAACCGAGAGGGGGAGAAAGAAGGAGATGGGAAGAGAGACCGAGAAGGAGGGAGAAAGAAAGAAAGAGAGGGAAGATAGACCAGGGAGGAGAAAGAAGGAGAGGGGAAGAGAGAACCAAGAGGAGGGAGAAAGAAATAAAGGAGAGGGGAAGAGAGACCAAGAGGAGGAGAAAGAAAGGAGAGGGGAAGAGAGACCAAGAGGAGGAAAGCTAGAGGAAAAGAACGAGAAGAAAATACAACTATAGGGAATAGAGACAAGAGGAGGAGAGGGGAAGAGACAGATATGAGAACAAAAGAGAGGGGGAAGACCAATAGGAGAAAAAAGACAGAAGCAGAATGAGAGGAGAAAGACGAGAGTGGGAGACCACGAGGAGGAGAGACAGAAAGAAGAGGAAATGAGAGTAAATGGGTTGTGTAGTGTCTTACTCCCTGGGGGTCCTTGGATAAGGTGAAAGGTTCTGTGACTTGGGCCCGTACGCAACAGACACCGTCGGGCTGGTGTTTCGCCCATACGAAATCCTGGGATATCAAAACTGGTCTTTTCTGCAATTTGCTATTCATTTCTGTGTGAAGACAAAGGTTGTTACCCAACAGTATACTCACTCACCTACTGACAACGGTTCTACTTGCAGCATAAACTGCGTTTACTCGCATCCTATCCTACTTTCTACATTACCTGCCACTTACTCACATTCTGACATCCTATCTACTTACCAATGACCTGCACTCACTCACACTGAATGGCTGCCTCCACTCACAATTGACAATGTTTAATGAGTCACCCTTGTCCCCCACATTCCTATGTATGTACTTGTCAGTTATCCTTGGTACCCCCAATATTCCTGTGATTACGTACCTCTGGTCGTTACCCTTTGTACCCACATTCTGTGATTACATACCTATCATTTACCTTCAACCCCACATGCCTGTGATACTTACCTATGTCAGTCACCCCTTGTACCCACATTACTGCGATTCGTACCTATCAATTTACCCTTCACCCCATTTCCTGTGATTACTACCTAATCAGTTTATCCTTGGTACCCCCCATATTCCTGTGATTTACGTACCTCTGGTCAGTTACTCTTGGTACCCCACATTCCTGTGATTACGTACCTGTCCAGTTACCCTGTTACCCCACATTACTGTGATTTACGTACCTATATCCGTTACCTTGGTACCCCCACATCCTGTGATTTACGTACCTATGTCATTACCCTTGTACCCCACATTCCTGTAGTTACGTACCTTGTCAGTTACCCTTGGTACCACGTACCCACATTCCTGTGATTACGTACCTATATCGTTATCCTTGGTACCGGCCATATGCCTGTGATTACGTACTCTGTCAGTTACCTTGTACATAACTTCCTGGATTACATACTATATCCGTTACCCTTGGTACCCACATTCCTGTGATTACGTACCTGTCATTACCCTTTGTACCCCACATTACTGGATTAGTACTATATCCTTACCCTTGGTACCACATTCCTGTGTTACGTACCTCATGTCAAGTTACCCTTGGTACCCACCAAACCCCCACATTCCTGTGATTTACGTACCTATATCATTTATCCTTGGGTACCCCCTATTCCTGTGATTACGTCCTATATCATTTAATCCTTGGTACCGCCATAATTCCTTTTCCTGTGATTCCGTTACCTCTGTCAGTTACCCTTGTACCATACATTCCTTGATTACATACCTATCATTTACCCCTTCAACCCCACAAATTCTGTTGATAACGTCCCTATTTCAGTCACCCTTGTACCCACATTACTGCGATTTTACGTACCTATGTCATTACCCTGTGGTAACCACCACATTCCCTGTGATTACGACCTATATCAGTTTACCCTTGGTACCAATCACATTCCTGTATTACTTACCTGTCATTACCCTTTTCCCCCACATTCCTGTTTGATTACGTACCTGTCAGTTACCCTTTTACCCCACATTCCTGTGATTACGTACCTATGTCAGTTTACCCTTGTACCCCCCCATTCCCTGTGATTACGTACCTCTTGTCTTACCCCTTGGTACCCCACATTCCTGTGAATTACGTACCTATGTTTTTCCACAACAAAAAAAAAAAAGTTCCCCTTGGTACCTCTCCACATTCCGTGATTACGTACCTATGTCGTCACCCTTGTTACCCCACATTAACTTGCGATTACTACCTATCATTTACCCTTACCCATATTTCCTGTGCTTAACGTACCTATATCCGTTAACCCGCTTGGTACCCCCTCCCATTCCTTTGAATTACCGTACCTGTCATTACCCTTTCATTTTAACCCCACATCCCTGTGATTACGTACCTTCCGTTCCCTTTTAACACCCCACATTCCTGTGATTAACTTACCTATGGTCATTCCCTTGGTACCCCACATTCCTGTGATTACGTACCTTCAGTTTTACCCTTTACCCACATTCTGGTTACGTACCTATGTCAGTTACCCTTGGGTACCGCCACATTCCTGTGATTACGTACCTATGTTCACCCTTGTACCCCCCATTACTTACTTGCGATTTACGTACCTATCATTTACCCTTGTACCCCATATTCCCGTGATTACGTACCTATATTCAGTTATCCCTTGGTACCATCACATTCCTGTGATTACGTACCTATGTCGTTTTACCCTTGGGTACCCCCACATTCCTGTGATTACGTACCTATATCAGTTACCCTTGGTAACCCTGTCACATTCCTGTGATTACTACCTATGTCAGTTTACCCCTTGGTACCCCACATTCCTTTGAATTACGTACCATGTCAGTTACCCCTTGGTACCCCTCCCACCTTCCTGTGATTACGTACCTATTCATTCACCTTTTACCCCACCATCCTGTTGATTACTACCTGTCAGTTACCCTTTTACCCCACATTCCTGTGATTACGTACCTATGTCCGTTACCCTTGGTACCCCACATTTCCTGTGATTACGTACCTATGTCACTTACCCTTGGGTACCCCACATTTCTCTTGATTACGTCCCTATGTCCAGTAACCTTTTTCCAAACACAATGTTCTTAAAGTTCTGATGCTTTTCGCAGCTTTTCCATGCTTCTTCTTACGTTACGTCTGGGGAAACAAAACTTACTTACTGATTTTCTGCCAATGACCCGGCACATCTACCTGGAAATATCACTCAAAGGGAAAGTATTTTACAGCTTAAATAATGCCAATTCACTTCCCTGGATCACTGCCTAATTTTCTCTTCTTACCTACCCCATCACAGTGATACAGGCTGCAGCCAGAGAACTTGGTACAAATTAAGAAACCTTAATTCCGGAGCTTAAGGGGTTGGGTGATGGAATAAGCACAAATACTGCTAATCTGCACGCTTCCCTTTAACTGTCCCCCGAACCCCCCCCTTTATGGTGTACACTATACTTTATAAGTCCCAATACGGTGTCTAGACCCATTTGTATCACAATACTGTCTCTAGTAATACATACACTGTCTAGGACATTATGTACACAATCCTGTCTATAGCCATACCTACACGTCCTAGCCCCAATGTGTACACACTACTGTACTAGAGTCATACATACACTTTCTTAGGACCTTGGTACCCACAACTGCCTATAGTCATACAACACTGTCCCTAAGACATTGTGTACACAATACTATCTAGTCCTACATACACTGTCTAGGACATTGTGTACACAAATTCTAATCTATAGTCATACAAGACCTGTCTAGGACATTGTGTACACATGACGACTAGTTCACCCAATACAACTGTCTAATGACATGTGTACACAATACTATCTATTCATACATCCACTGTCTAGGACCATGGTGTACACACAATTCTGGTCAGTCATACCTACCCTAAGACATTGTGTACACAATACTATCTAGTTATACCTACACTGTCTAGGACATTGTGTACACACAATACTGTGTATAGTAATCCTACACTGTCCTAGACATTGTGTAACCACAATACTGTCTATTAGTCATACATACACGTCCTAAGACATTGTACACAATACTTATCTAGTCTACATCAACACTGCTATGACCTTGTTGTCACACCAATTCCTGTCTATAGTCATCATACAACTAAAGACAATGTGTACACAATACTATCATAGTTTTATACATACAATGTCTAGGACCTTGATGGGGGGGGGGGTACACACATCCTGTCGAAGCCTACATATCACTTTCTACAAACATTGTGTACACACAATACTGTCTATAGTCATACATACAAACTGTCTAGGACTATGTGGTACACACCATCTGTCCTGAACCATACATACAGTTCTAGAACCTTGTGTACACACACCTACCCTATGATTTGCTGATTTTCCTCCGGTCATCAACCCCCTGTACTCACAGACGTCAGGCAGGTCTTGGGGATATTTCAATGGTGAACTCTTTTTTATGGCTGCTGACCAGCCTCTGGGGACCTCTTTCATGGGCGTCTGGTGTCAGTGGAAGCTCGACAGTGCCACCCGTCTCCCTTGTCACCAGGCATTGAGTGTTTCGCCTTCGGTTGGCAGTGAGCACCAGGAGTAGGACTGTAATCTATCTCCACAAATCTGGCCTGGAGCTTGCAGTTCCTCTAATCCGCACACATAGTAGCAGTTTCTAGTCCATTCCGGTTCATTCTTGGATTTAGGGCTCATGAAGAGAGTTTGAAGGAACCCTGTCTTTTTGTGCCCTTTCATTCCATGTTGACGGGACATTTCTTATGGCAACAACTGGCTCACTCCCCCCTCCCCCCCTTGGACTGCAGACCACACCAGCTTCCATGCACACGAGGCCTCCACACCCTGTTGTATTCCTGGGTAGTTTTGTAAGCTCTGAGAGGTGGGGCCGAACGTGCCAACATAGAGAAACAGTCCACAGGCCTTTCTGAGTGTTTCCAGCCAAATATGGATAATGCCTGGGGTAGGGAGAATAGACTGGGAGCCTGGCGGGGTAACCCTTGCGGATGGTGCTAAACTACATCTTGGATGGGAGGACCTGTCCCGCTGTTAAATCTAGAGGTCATTTCAGTGTAGTTGTGCCCTCCCAGGTTTGCTCAAAACCCGAAGACCTGGGTCCTGTGCCTTTGTTTTTCTCTTTCTCTCAGGTGAAGACTGCTTGGCTCATCGTCAGTGATGTTCAATGCACATATGGCATCGTACCAGGCCGAAGCCTCAAACGTAGTGATATAGTAGGAAGATGGCTTGTGATCGTCTTTCCCGGTAAGTATTATAGGAATACCCCTGCGCGCTTCCAAGACAAACGGACCCCATCTGTGAATGAGTGGGCTGTTCCCGAAGGCTTGGAGGCATGCTATACTGTACTTCACTGGTCTGGAGAAAGAGTCACTATTCAATGGAAAACCACTTCAAAGTTTTTATTCTGGTTGGATTTACAGAGACCCCCACGCTATTTCTGTTGGGATTTTCCCTTAAGCCTCAGAGCCATCTCCAAGGCCAAACTTTTCTTTCATAAGAAATGTCTGTAGCTGGACTCTCCTCTCAAAGTGGTGGATCATAAGGTCCATATCCTTGGGGGATATCGTAGTGAAGGATCCAGTAAGAATTTCTTGAAGAAGCCTTTGCACCACAATATCCAGATATCGGCGAAGAGGAGAAGAAGCCCAAGTATAAGCAACATAGCTGAAGAGAGTAGTGACCCAATATATCTTCTGTGCCAGCACGGGTAAACCCTGCACATCCCAGTAGTCCTCCGTAACTCACGTGTGGGCATAACATAGCTGCGGGTGCAAGTCATCTGAAACAGGGAGGTCACTGACGCAGTCATCATCTTGACGGTCCTGCCGAAGCTTGAATAACGCTGCCAACACTGTGGTCAGCAATGGAAACACAACTGCTCAGGGGGAAAACCTATAGACTTTAGGTGCAATCTAGAAGGTGGTGCGAGAGATAGTTAGAACGAGGCACAAATGGCTTAACTTGTCTCTTAGCTTCTCAATCTTCTCTAGGCTTGGAGGTGGGTTGGCATCGCACAGGCAACTAAATTCATTAAGGACTCTTGCCACAAGGAACTCTGCCACCCACTGTTATACATTAGCATCATCTCTTCGATCACTCCTCTGAGCTTTCCGGACACCTGAGACATTTCTTTTCATCGGCTGCGTTGTAATTTTGCAGCTTCCTGTCAGGGCGTAATTCCGATGAACCTTAGAGAAATGGCAGCATACAGCTACACAGTCTTCTACAGTGTCATAACACAATGGGCTGCCTCACTCTTGCACTGAGGATGGAGTTGGCTTTCTTCATACGGAAAACTGCCGGGGGGGTCGGCGCGTACGAGAGTCCGGGAGAATTCACCGTTCACTATCTGGTCAGACTTCTTCTCAAACCAGCACAAAGAGGAGAGGGCCATACGGTCACAGTTTGGAATGAGGCTGCAAACGGGTCAGAGCAAAGCTTCTTTGGTCAGCATGTGCAATGGTTCACGGTTTTTGGGAATAAAAATGACCCCTCTTTCACTAGCTTCCTTGGTCCAGCGTCCCCTTCTGGTAGAAATAAAACGATGTAAGGTCAGTGATATGAACCCCACTCTCATAGTGATCACCCATTTTCTTGCACAGATATGGCATCATCAAGGTCTTTGGCTCCTCTGGGGTCGACTGTGAAAGTTAAAACTTATCCCTACAGTCTTTACGACCATCTAATGGGATGATTTTATAATCTTCTTTGGCATGGCATTTGGGGGTATTTCTTGGCATTTGCTAGCCCACTACTCCATGTCCAGTATCTCAAGACCCTGATCCAGACAATTGATAGCAGGCAGAATTTGAGTACAATGCAGTGGGTAATAGAATTTTCCGATGCACTTAATCACCCTGCACCAAGAACAGCTTGTCCCTTTGCATCTCAGAGGTCAGCTCTCTCGGATCCCACAGTGCGCACACAGTTATTGGAGTATTTACGTATGTGAACACAGACTGGATTTCTTTTTAAAACCGGACAAAGAATCTTGGTTCTAGACTTGTCATAGGTGTCATGATTTTGTAGTCATGAGGGTCCATAAGCAAACAAAGAACGATCTTCTGTTGCCCTCAGTACCCTCCAACACTGTTCCTGCCTTAGGGTTGGTTCTCGGCAGCAATTTACAAGCACTTCATCTCCCTCTGAACGCCATTCCACATTTCACCCTTCCATTATGTTTTATACGATAGGAAGGAGAATCTTCCAGCGTCAGGGCATGTCCACGGTCAAGCTATCCTTAAATACATGCAACTTTTGTAAACATTGGGCTGTATTTGCAAGTACTGTTCCAACTTGTGTCTCTCAAAGTCAATGTAAGTGTTTCTGTTGTTTCACACAATCTGGCTCCATCCTCACCTCCAGCAACCCCTCCTCAGATACTGTCACCAAGCCTTGGCCTTGCTTGTCCAGCAGCTCCTGTAAAAATGGAGTCGTCCGAGGGATGTCTAGGTCAGTGATCCAAGAGTCCCGTTGTCCTCTTCCTCCTCAGCCTGTTCCCTCCAGGTTTGCAGGTCCAACCCACTTGCTTGATCTGCTCCACAGTGATGTCAGGCGGTTTTATACATTGCCCTATCTACACATTCCTGTTACATAGCGCCTCCATATACGCTGCATTCACCAAGGAGCACAAGGCCCCTATGTCTCCAACCACAACAACCTGGGACGCGCTCTCTGTCCAAAACTGTGTTCCAAACACGAGGGTCACAAAAGAAGTCCATGCTGAAGGTGAAGTGGAAGAAGGACCTGAAGGGAGACTGTCCCACAGTAACGAACTGTGCTCAGGATAATGACCTGGAACTCACCACCCTGCCGAAAAGAAATGTTACCTTAACAGATGAAACTGTGGTGCGGACTGAGCAGTGCAGAAATAACAGTGTGGGGTGTGGACACACATACAGACCTATGATGTTCTGATAGTCCCGTCACAGTCACATCAGACAGCTTGATTTTGCGCAGTTCCTGCCGGATCAGCTTCACCTGAAGGAGGCACGGGAATGGATATTTTAGCTGCATCATGGGGTCTTGAACAAGGGTGAAAGACAGATGGAGCAAGTTGAAGGTAGGACAGACCAACAGTGGACAGGAAGATGGCAATAGGTCAGAAAAGAAGGAGATGCAGGTCCAGAAGTCCTTAGGTTACCTGGCTCCCTTGGATTACAACACAAATTCGCTGTTCCTAACTGGACCCCAGTTCTTTGGCCACTGGTTGCGAATGTTCTGAACGACTTCCAACACCTCAAGGCAACTCAGATGGTTTGAGGCCAGGAATTGCCATCACGAATACAGGTTCATGTACGTGGCCAGCCCTAGAGCATGGTTGACCGGCGAGGTGCCACATTATCACTGCGCACGATTCGATAGCATCACCCGCCGACATAAAGCCATCTGGAGACGAAGAGAATGATGGTAGGTGTTGTTCGGTAGTTTGGGTGAAAGATGAATGCGAGCTTCTTTGGCTGTTTGGGAGCTTTCCCTTGGTAATGTTAGAAAAGGCGGGTAAGCAGAGTGTGCTCCTGTCTTTGTTCAGGGTCTCTCCTGCAGACAATCTAGGGGACTCTGCTGTTAATCTCCGCGAGGACCACGCGAGTACAGTGATCGGCTAAACCCAGTGGAATCAGAGCTTCACCACTCTAACATCTGAGCTGTTTCTGTCCAGTAAAATGTGGCTGAAGAATCCCCGTGGGACGTCCAAGTCCACGAGATGTAACTGCGGTTTGTGACAATGATACATGTCGTTCCACCTGCTCCCTGCTCGGAAATACAAAGGATGAGCCATCAGGGGTGAGAGGGCGTACTGCTGTGTGATAAGGTCAGTCCTGTTTTAAAGGGCTAAGTACATATTTCACTCTCATGGGGATGGCCTCGGGGTACCGCTGCTCGCAACCTCATGGAAATGATCCCGCACGTACAGATCGGCAGCACTGTGGGAACAAACCATGGTTAGTGAATTAAACATCTGCATTGTTCCATATACTTGCCCCTCCTGGTGCAAAATACTAATACAAGTCCAAATATGACCACTTCTACCAACCCAACGCTAATCAACTACTTATATGAAATTACAAGCTGGAGCTTACTGCGGATTCATGGACCTATCTGCCAGGGGCCCCAATTTTATACCAATCTTTCACA
This sequence comes from Hymenochirus boettgeri, assembly GCA_019447015.1. Lineage (NCBI taxonomy): Eukaryota > Metazoa > Chordata > Amphibia > Anura > Pipidae > Hymenochirus > Hymenochirus boettgeri. The sequence goes on along the minus strand of CM033476.1, from coordinate 101,501,367 downwards.
GAAAGTAGGGGGCACACTAGCCCACCCACTAAATGGCACAGGAAATGGGGCCACATTCTCTCTAGTTACCAACCAATGAGTGGTGGTTTATTTACCCTATTCAATTGATGGATGGCTATATATTTTAGCCCACATGGTTAGGGGTTTTGTGTGGATGGGTTTGATCCTGACGTGCAGGAGGCCCATGTTTCATTTTTTGCTTGTGGGCCCTTATGTTTGTAGTGAAACTACTGCATGTGGCCCTTACTGATAAGTGGCATTGCTAGTGATTGCAGTTACAGTTACTACGAATATGGTACTTATTACTGCTTGTAACTGCAATTACTACCAATATGGTACCTATTACTGCTTTTAACTGCAATACTACCAATCTGGTACCTATTACTGCTGTAACTGCAATTACTACCAATCTGGTACCTATCTGCTGTAACTCACTGCAAATACTACCAATCTTGGTACCTATTACTGCTTGTAACTGCAAATACTACCATCTGGTACCTATTACTGCTTGTACTGCAATACTACCTACTGGTACTATTACATTACTGCTTGTAACTGCAATTACTACCCAATCTGGTACTTTATTACTCGCTTGTAACTGCAATTACTACTACCATATGGTACCTATTACTGCTTGTTAACTGCAATTACTACCAATGGTACCTATTACTGCTTGTAACTGCAATACTACCAATCTGGTACCTATTACTGCTTGTAACTGCAATTACTACCAATATGGTACCTATTACTGCTTGTAAGTTGCAATTACCTACCAATCTGGTACCTATTACTGCTTGTAATTGCCATTACTAAACCAATATGGTACCTATTACTGCCTTGTACTGCAATTACAACCAAGATGGTACCTATTACTGCTTATAACTGATGGTAAACACCTGTTATTGTGGGTGCAGATCAACACCCGAGTGCCTGGTTGTTTGATTACATCCAGTGCTGCTTTGGCCATAGTGTAGCTTTGCAGTACCAAATGGTCCACAAATTAGAAGAGTGGGATAGGCTGGGTCCTCTGGTGCCGTTCCACATATGTAAGAAGCTGTCCAGCGCTGTTTTGGATTTCCCCAAGGATGGTGTCTCCTGTCTGAATGGCAAAACGGCATTTAACGGTCAGGAACAGTAGCTTCTCATCCAGCAATCGATCTACTGCCTCATGGTAATACAGAACGGCAGTCGATCTAACTGGAACTGGATCTCCAGCTCTGCACAGGTTTCCATTTTCTAGAGCAAGTTCACTGCAACATCGCTCTGTATCTGTAGCAAGATGCTGTTTTCAGACCCAGCCCCGGCATCTACAGATACTTCATGACCTTATCTCCCAGGCGAGGGGCTTTTGGCAATGAGCGCTGTGGCCACTGATCGATGCACTAAGAAACCTTCTTCGAATCCAAGGGTAATTCACTTGGAATGTGACCACCGTAAGAAGTTCACCCTGGGGAGCCCCTTCATTCCGTCACGCAATATCACCATCTTACAACATTTTCACGGACTCTTCTAGGTTTAACCTGTATTAACACAAACAATATCAGGTCATTCCCACCAATGTTAAAAACATGGACTCTCTCAAACATCACATCTACTTCCTTTAACCACCATCTCAGTAACTCAAATATCCAACAATTTACAGTAGTGTTTTATCCCACCACCAAGAACAAGGCTTTCCCCAAATATATCTGCTCCACTATAACCACCACCCATCATCAAGGTTCCGCCTCCATCCTGATCTTCATCGAATGTATTCCTCTCTCCTTCTACCACCTTTATAAAGAACAAGATCTAAATCCATCCATATGTAACTAATCACATCCTTTTCTTATCTTACTTCTACGTAAGGAAATAGACCAGGGCACCACTCATGTATTCAATGGCCTGAGTATCCTTGGTGGGGCAGTCCACCCCTCACCCACAAACAACGACCCGTGTGTACTTCTGCCCATACTCGTCAATCACCACCATTTAAAGAATGTACTGGCCCTGGATTCATTTTAAATCAGGCAGATTATAACCCATTCTGGACACAAAACCACCTACCTATAAATCTGCAGATTTTACCTGGAAATCACTTCTTCCCTTGCGCTCTCCTCTTGCAAAAGTGCTTTGTGCATCTGGTGTCTGTAGTCTCACAAGTTATCGCAGTTTGTGAGCCGTGTGTTTGCTACTATTGCTGTTGATTTAGGTTCAGGACTGGCTGCTTTTACAGCCCAAGAGGATCCTGCTTCTCCTTCTGTGTCCTTTCTTGCATGGAATATCACAGCTGTTTTCCCAGGATGCCACCTTTTTAGGGAGGATAAACACTTCTCTCTTCAGTAGAGTTTTCAATCGTGTTGGGCTTCAGAATTATGTGTGTCACCGACAAGCAGAAATCTTTTGCAACAAGGCTGGTCGAAGGCCCAAAACTAACACCAACCACTGCCAAAAGCACCATAAACAGATCCCTCCACCGTGACACAACTTTCCATTCTTGAACTCTGGATTTTATAACACGGAAGCTGCTTCCCCCAGCATTAAGGCACAATTCTGGTAGTCTGTGCATTCAACGAGAAAGTGGCACCAGATCACATTTTAATAGAGCCACATTGAAGCAGCGTCATCTATGGGAACACAATAGTATAGTATGTATTTGAGTTGAATAAAGACAATACGTCATCTAGTCCAACTTTATACCCTACCCATAATGTCTGTATAACAGTTACATAGTAACATAGTATTGGGGGTTGTATAAGACATCCGTCCATCTAGTCCAACCTTTATACCCTACCCATACTGTTTTATACAGTTACATAGAACATAGTATTGGAGGTTGATAAAGACATACTGTCCATCTAGTCCAACCTTTTACCCTACCCATAATGTCCTGTATAACAGTTTACATAGTAACATAGTATTGGAGGTTGTATAAAGAATACGTCCATCTGTCCGACCTTTATACCCTACCCATAATGTCTGTATAACAGTTACATAGTAACCTAGTATGGAGGTTTGTAAAGACATACGTCCATCTAGTTCCAACCTTTAACCCTACCCATAATGTCTGTAAATACTGTTACATACAGATAACATAGTATTGGGGTTGAATAAAGACATACGTCCATCTAGTCCAACCTTTATACCCTACCTACCCATAATGTCTGTATAACGTTACATAGTAACATAGTATTGAGTTGTATAAAGACATACGTCCACCTAGTCCAACCTTATACCTACCATAATGTCTGTATAACAGTTACATAATAACATAGTATTGGAGGTTGTATAAAGACATACGTCCATCTAGTCCAACCGTTCATACCCTACCCATAATGTCTGTAATAACAGTTCATAGTAACATAGTATTGAGGTTGTCTAAAGAATACTCCATCTAGTCCAACCGTTATAACCCTCACCATAATGTCTGTATAACAGTTACAATAGTAACATAGTATTGGAGGTTGTATAAAGACATACGTCCATCTAGTCCAACACCTTTATACCCTAACCACCATAATGTCTGTATAACCGTTACATAGTAACATAGTATGGTTGATCCAGGGATACTTTCCATTGCCGTGTTGGAGTAAGAAGGAATTTTTTCCCCCCTTTTTTAGCTGGGGTTTTTGCCTTCCTCTGGATCAAACTGTTAGGTAGGTTAAAAAAAAAAAAAAAAAAAAATAAATAAATAAAATAAAAAAAAGTGATAGGTTGGACTCGATGGACGAATGTCTTTATTCAACCTTATTACTATGTTACTATGTAAGGTTACCCATAATGTCTGTATAACAGTTACATAGTAACATAGTATTGGAGGTTGTATAAAGACATACTCCATCTAGTCACACCTTTATACCCCTACCCATATGTTGTATAACAGTTACTAGTACATAGTATTGGGGTTGTATAAAGACATACGTCCTCTAGTCCAACTTTATCCCTACCCATATGTCTGTATACATTACATAGTAACCATGTATTGGAGGTTGTATAAAGACATACTCCGTCTAGTACAACTTTAACCCTACCCATAATGTCCTGTATAACAGTTACATAGTAACATAGTATGGGAAGTTGTATAAAGACATAACGTCCATCTAGACCACCTTTATACCCTACCCATAATGTCTGTATAACAGTTACATAGTAACAGTAGTTTGGAGGTTAATAAAGACATACGTCCATCTAGTCCGACCTTTATACCCTACCCCATAATGTCTGTATAACAGTTACATAGTAACATAGTATTGGAGGTTGTATAAAGACATACGTCCGTTCTAGTCCACCTTTATACCCACCCATAATGTCTGTATAAACAGTTACTAGTAACATAGTATTGGGGTTGTATAAAGACATACGTCATCTATGTCCAACCTTTATACCCTACCCTAATGTCCTGTATACAGTTACACAGTAACATAGTATTGGAGGTTGTTAAAGACATACTCCATCTATTCCAACCTTTATACCCTACCCATAATGTCTGTACTAACCAGTTTAGTAACATATATTGGAGTTTGTATAAAAGACATACGTCCATCTAGTCCAACCTTTATACCCTACCCATAATGTCTGTATAACAGTTACATAGTAACATAGTATTGGAGGTTGTATAAAGACATACGTCCATCTAGTCCAACCTTTATACCCTACCCATAATGTCTGTATAAATAACAGTTTACATATGTAACATAGATTGGAGGTTGTATAAAGACATCCGCCGTCTAGTCCAACTTTTATACCCTACCCATATGTCCTGTATAACGTTAATAGTAACATAGTATTGGAGGTGTATAAAGACATACGTCCAACCTTTATACCCTACCCATATGTGTGTATACAGTTACATAGTAACATAATATTGGAGGTTGTATAAAGACATACGTCCTCTAGTCCTAACCGTTATACCCTAACCATAATGTCTGTGTAACAGTCATAGTAACATAGTATTGAGGTTGTATAAAGACATACGTCCAACCCTTTATACCCTCCCATAATGTGTGTATACCATGTTACTATTAACATAGTATTGGGAGTTGTATAAAGACATACGTCCATCTAATCCAACCTTTATACCTACCCATATGTCTGTATAACGTTACATAGAACAAGTATTGGAGGTTTGTTAAAGCCATACGTCCATCTATGTCCAACCTTTATCCCTACCCCCAACCCATATGTCTGTGTAACAGTTACATATTATTGGAGGTTGTATAAAGACATACAGTCCATCTAGTCCACCGTTATACCCGCCCATAATGTCTGTATAACAGTTTACATAGTAACATAGTATTGAGGTTGGTATAAAACATACTTCCATCTAGTCCAACCGTTATACCCTAACCGTGGTCCTGGTTCCATATCAACCATGTTCCCAACACGCGAGCTCTTATAGACTATGATACCAGAGTGTGACTTGGGATGGATATTTACAAATACGGCTAAATCATTTATCCCCCTCCCCGGATTTATTGCCTGGACTAATTGGCAACGCAGGATCAGAAACATTCTGCATTGATCTATAGGTCATTATCTTGCAGCCCATTTCTTTACCCCCCTGCTCCATACCTTGCTTTGACTGTAAATTGCCATTGTTTCTTGGCTGTTTTCTCTGGACATGAGACCTTTAAGGGGAGGGTCGCATGAAATTTGAATCCCTTCATTTCTTCAGAAAGCTGAAATTAGAAATTTCGCCTTTAGTGGGGTTAGTGATTTCAACTGCTACATTGATCCAAGGATTAGTTAGGATTATATATTATAATATATATATATTATAGATATAATATACATATATATATATATAGATAATTATAATTAATAATATATATATATATATATATATATATATATATATATATATATATATATATAATCCTACTAATCCTTGGATCAATGTAGCAGTTGAAATCACTAACCCCACTAAAGGCGAATTTCTTAATTTCCAGCTTTCTGAAGAAATTGAAGGGATTCAAATTTCATGCGACCTCCCCTTAAAGGTCTCATGTCCAGAGAAACCAGCCAAGAAACAATGGCAATTTACAGTTCAAAGCAAGGTATGGAGCAGTGGGGTAAAGAAATGGGCTGCCAAGATAATGACCTATAGATCAATGCAGAATGTTTCTGTATCCCTGCGTGCAATTAGTCCATGGCAATAAATCCGGGGAGGGGATAAATGATTTAGCCGTATTTGTAAATATCCCATCCCAAGTCACACTCTGGTATCATAGTCTATAAGAGCTCCGGCTGTTGGGAACATTGGTTGATATGGAACCAGACCACTGGTTAGGGTATAACGGTTGGACTAGATGGACGTATGTCTTTATACAACCTCCAATACTATGTTACTATGTAACTGTTATACAGACATTATGGGCAGGGTATAACGGTTGGACTAGATGGACGTATGTCTTTATACAACCTCCAATACTATGTAACTGTTACACAGACATTATGGGTAGGGTATAAAGGTTGGACTAGATGGACGTATGTCTTATAACAAACTCTCAATACTATGTACTATGTAACGTTATACAGACAGTATGGGTAGGGTATAAAGGGTGGATTAGATGGACGTATGTCTTTTACAACCCAATACTATGTTATGTAACTGGTTATACACACATTATGGGAGGGTATAAAGGGTTGGACGTATGTCTTTATACAACTCCAATACTAGTTACTATTGACTGTTACACAGACATTATGGGTTAGGGTATAACGGTTAGACTAGAGGACGTATGTCTTTATACAACCTCCAATATTATGTTACTATGTAACTGTTATACACACATTATGGGTAGGGTATAAAGGTGGACGTATGTCTTATACACCTCCAATACTATGTTACTATAACTGTTATACAGACATTAGGGTAGGGTAAAAAGTTGGGACTAGACGGACGAGATGTCTTTATACAACCTCCAATCATGTACTATGTAACTGTTATACAGACATTATGGGTAGGGGATAAAGGTTGGAATAGATGGACGTATGTCTTTATACAACCTCCAATACTATGTTACTATGTACTGTTATACAGACATTATGGGTAGGGTTATAAAGGTTGGACTAGATGGACGTATGTCTTATAAACCTCCAATACTATGTACTATGTAACTGGTTAGACAGACATTAGGTGGTAGGGTATAAAGGTTGGACTAGATGGGACGTATGTCTTTATACAACCTCCAATACTATGTACTGTGAACTGTATACAGACATTATGGTTAGGGTATAAAGGTTGGACTAGATGACGTAGTCTTTATACAACCCCAATACTATGTTACTATGTAACTGTTATACAGACATTATGGTAGGGTATAAAGGTGGACTAGAGGACGTATGTCTTATACAACCTCCAATACTATGTTACTATGTAAACTGTTATACAGACATTATGGGTAGGGTATAAAGGTGGACTAGAGGAGTATGTCTTTATAACCTCCAATACTTGTACTATGTAACTGTTATACAGACATTATGGGTAGGGTATAAAGGTGGTTCTAGATGTGACGTATTGTCTTTATACAACTTCCATACTATGTTACTATAACTGTGATACAGGACATTATGGGGTAGGTATAAAGGTGGGACTAGACGGACGTATGTCTTATACAACCTCAATACATGGTACTATGAACTGTTATACAGACTTATGGGTAGGGGTATAAAGGTTGGACTAGAGGACGTATGTCTTTATACAACCCCAATACTATGTACTATGTAACTGTTATACAGACATTATGGTGATAGGGTATAAAGGTTGGACTAGATGGACGTATGTCTTTATACAACCTCCAATACTATGTTACTATGTAACTGTTATACAGACATTATGGGTAACATACATAGTAACATAGTATTGGAGGTTGAATAAAGACATACGTCCATCGAAGTCCAACCTATCACTTTTTTTTTATTTATTTATTTATTTTTTTTTTTTTTTTTTTTTTTTAACCCTACCTAACAGTTGATCCAGAGGAAGGCAAAAAACCCCAGCTAAAAAAGGGGGGAAAAAAATCCTTCCTTGACTCCAAACGGCAATCGGAAAGTATCCCTGGTCAACCAGATATGTTACTATGTAACTGTTATACAGCCATTATGGGTAGGGTATAAAGGTTGGATTAGATGATCGTATGCCTCTATACAACCTCCAATACTATGTTACTATGTAACTGTTATACTAATATTATGGGTAGGGTATAAAAAAAATACGTATTATATATGTAACTGTTATACAGACATTATGGGTAGGGTATAACGTTTGGACTAGATGGTCGTATGCCTTTATACAACCTCCAAAACTATTTTACTATGTAACTGTTATACAGACATTATGGGTAGGGTATAACGGTTGGACTAGATGGACGTATGTCTTTATACAACCTCCAATACTATGTAACTGTTGGACAGACATTATGGGTAGAGTATAAAGGTTGGAGTAGATGGACGTATGTCTTTATACAACCTCCAATATTTTGTTACTATATAACTGTTATACAGACATTATGGGTGGGGAATACAGGGTTGGACTAGATGGACGTATGACTTTATACAACCTCCAATATTATGTTACTATGTAACTGTTAGACAGACATTATGGATAGGGTATAAAGGTTGGACTAGATGGATGAATGTCTTTATACAACCTTCAATACTATGTTACTATGTAACTGTTAGACAGACATTATGGGTAGGGTATAACGGTTGGACTAGATGGACGTATGTCTTTATACAACCTCCAATACTATGTATCTGTTGGACAGACATTATGGGTAGAGTATAAAGGTTGGACTAGATGGACATATGCCTCTATACAACCTCCGATACTATGTTACTATGTAACTGTTATACTGACATTATGGGTAGGGTATAAAGGTTGGATTAGATGGATTTTTTAGTATCTCCAATCGGCCCATAGCTAAACACACACACTCCAAATGCCCCTCCTAGCTTGTCTAATACATATATTGTGGTTTATGTCCAATAGTCTCTCTCCAATCGGCCCATAGATAAAACACCCCACACTCCAAGCACCTCCCCTAGGTGTCTAATACATTATATTGTGGTGTAATGTCCAATTAGTCCTCTCCAATCGGCCCATAGCTAAACACACACACTCCAAATGCCCCTCCCCTAGCGTGTCTAATACATTATATGGGTGTATGTCCAATTAGTCTCTCCAATCGGCCCATAGCTAAACACCACACACTCCAAATTGCCCCTCCCCTAGCGTGTCTAATACATTATATTGGGTGTATGTCCAATTAGTCTCTCCAATTCGGCCCAGCTAAACACACACACCTCCAAATGCCCCTCCCCTAGCATGTCTAATACATTATTATGTGGTGTAGTCCAAATTAGTCTCTCCAATCTCGGCCCCATAGCTAAAACACCACATCAACACCCCCCCTACTAACATTATCCATAAACTCGGCTATACACATAGTCAATTGGTTCTTCGCAGATAGATAGTGGATATAAAACCGTTACACAGGGATATTTTTAAACTGTTGTACTACAAGCCTATTAGTATTCCAGCTGAAAACAAATAGGATAATCCTTGCAGGACTGAGAATAGACCTAGACAATCCTGCCCACACTGGTGGTTGCAAACACTACAGCAACATTGGGCAATCTGGAGGATTCCAGATTAGCATGCTAGGGTTATACCTATTGATATTTACCACAAGTTCCACTTTAGGTTACATGGGGTTAGGACTTGGGAGCACAGAGAAATTACTGATTGCCTTATAGGTTAAGGTGAGGGGTGGGGTAAAAGGAGCTAAAAAGCTCCCCACAGAGTATGTTGTCCAGAAAAGGGAGGGAAGGTATTGAAGTACAGCCAGAGGATAGTGGTCCAACCAGTTGGCTAGATATGACTAAAGCTTCATAACACCTGCCGTCTTCAGATGGCTGAAAAGACTGATAGCAGGTGAATGTGATGAATGATAATTGCCATAAATGTAAAATGCCTGCTACTGTTGGAAAGTGGAAGTCGGTCAGCAGATGGAACAGACCAGCGACAACCAATGGAAGTTTTGTAATAGCAGGAGATCCACAAAGCGACATTACAAGGTGTTGCAGGAGATTTAAACAGTATAAAAGAAAATAGAGCCTTCTTATAACAGATACCTCATGTTATTATAATAGCATTGCCCTAGTAATCTAACATAAACGCATATTTCTCCCTCCCAGCTTCGCTAGAGAAATAGGCGGGGACATGCAAAGTATTATCCTTTATATCCTTCCTACATCACACATCACTTCATGTGTAGCATACAGAAAGTTTTGGATGGTTAAGACTCGCATGTTTTACAAAGAGGCATCATTGGATGTTATACTGACATTACCACTTCCTTCCGTTATCCAATGGAAACCCTTTAGCAGTCACAAGGGTGGCTTAACTCCCATTGTATCATATCCCATATTTAAATAGGATCTCCAGCTTGAAGTAAGTATATAGTTTGTATATTGTCTGTACCTTAATATAAGTCAGTGCTTATACTTATATACAGTATTGGTGTATTCTATATGGTAATAGTGGATTGTATACACATAACACCTTTCCTATATGAAATATCCTATACCCCCACCTCATTGGTAGCTCCTAAAAAACTCAATGTGATCTAATGAGAATAAAGATATTTATAGAATATAAAGGATCTATATATTAATCCCTGGATCCATGTACCTTCTACTGATCATCCCAGTTATATATAATGGCGCTAATCCTGGATCCGTATGTCATGTTCTACTGATTATCCCAGTATTATATATATATAATTATAGATATATATATATGATATTATATATAATATATATATTATATAATATATAATCCTAACTAATCTTGGATCAATGTAGCAGTTGAAATCACTAACCCCACAAAGGCGAATTTCTTAATTTCAGCTTTCTGAAGAAATGAGGGATTCAAATTTCATGCGACCCCTCCCCTTAAAGGTCTCATGTCCAGAGAAAACCAGCCAAGAAACACTGGCAATTTACAGTCAAGCAAGGTATGGAGCAGGGGGTAAAGAAATGGGCTGCAAATAATGACCTATAGATCAATGCAGAATGTTTCTGATCCGCTGTGCAATTAGTCCATGGCAATAAACCGGGAGGGGATAAATGATTTAGCCGTATTTGTAAATATCCCATCCCAGTCACACTCTGGTATCATAGTCTATAAGAGCTCCGCTGTTGGGAACATGGTTGATATGGAACCAGACCACTGGTTAGGGTATAACGGTTTGGACTAGATGGAAGTATGTCTTTATACACCTCCATACTATGTTACTATGTAAACTGTTATACAGACATTATGGGCAGGGTATAACGGTTGGACTAGATGGAGTATGTCTTTATACAACCTCCAATATATGTAACTGTTACACAGACATATGGTGGGGTAGGGTATAAAGGTTGGAATAGAGGACGTATGGCTTTATACAAACCTCCAATACTCTGTTACTATGTAACTGTTATACAGACATTATGGGTAGGTATAAAGGTTGGATTAGATGGACGTATGTCTTTATACAACCCCCAATACTATGTTATGTAATGGTTATACACACATTATGGGTAGGGTATAAAGGTTGGACGTATGTCTTTATACAACCTCCAATACTATGTTACTATGTAACTGTTACACAGACATTATGGTTAGGGTATAACGGTTAGACTAGATGGACGTATGTCTTTATACAACCTCCAATATTATGTTACTATGTAACTGTATCACACATTATGGGTAGGGTATAAAGGTTGGACGTATGTCTTATACAACCTCCAATACTATGTTACTATACTGTTATACAGACATATGGGTAGGGTATAAAGTTGGACTAGACGGACGGATGTCTTATACAACCTCCAATACTATGTTACTATGTAAACTGTTATACAGACATTATGGGTAGGGTATAAAGGTTGGACTAGATGGACGTATGTCTTTATACAACCTCCAATACTATGTTACTATGTAACTGTTATACAGACATTATGGGTAGGGTATAAAGGTTGGACTAGATGGACGTATGTCTTTATACAAACTCCAATATATGTTACTAAACTGTTATACAGACATTATGGGTAGGGTATAAAGGTTGGACTAGATGGACGTATGTCTTTATACAACCTCCAATACTATGTTACTGTGTACTGTTATACAGACATTAGGGTAGGGTATAAAGGTTGGACTAGATGGACGTATGTCTTTATACAACCTCCAATACTATGTTACTAGTAACTGTTATACAGACATTATGGGTGGGTATAAAGGTTGGACTAGAGGACGTATGTCTTTATACAACCTCCAATACTTGTTACTATGTAACTGTTATACAGACATTATGAGGGTAAAGGGTATAAAGGCGGACTAGATGGCGTATGTCTTTATATAACCTCCAAATACTAGTTACTATGTAACTGTTATACAGACATTATGGGTAGGGTATAAAGGTGGTCTAGATGGACGTATGTCTTTATACAACTTCCCAATACTATGTTACTATGTAACTGTTATACAGACATTATGGGTAGGGTATAAAGTTGACTACTAGACGAAGTATGTTTTATACAACCTCCAATACTATGTTACTATGTAACTGTATACGACATTATGGGTAGGGTATAAAGTTGGACTAGAGGACGTATGTCTTTATACAACCTCCAATACTATGTTACTATGTAACTGTTATACAGACTATGGGTAGGGTATAAAGGTTGACTAGAGGACGTATGTCTTTATACAACTCCAATACTATGTTACTATGTAACTGTTATAAGACATTATGGTAACCATACATAGTAACATAGTAATTAAGGTTGAATAAAGACATTCGTCCATCGAGTCCAACCTATTCACTTTTTTTTTTTATTTATTTATTTATTTTTTTTTTTTTTTTTTTTTTAACCTACCTAACAGTTGATCCAGAGGAAGGCAAAAAACCCCAGCTAAAAAAGGGGGGAAAAAATTCCTTCCTGACTCCAAACGGCAATCGGAAAGTATCCCTGGATCAACCATACTATGTTACTATGTAACTGTTATACAGACATTATGGGTAGGGTATAAAGGTTGGACTAGATGGACGTATGTCTTTATACAACCTCCAATACTATGTTACTAATGTAACTGTTATACAGACATTATGGTGAGGGTATAACGGTTGGCTAGATGGACGTATGTCTTTAACAACCTCCAATACTATGTTACTATGAACTGTTATACGAGACATATGGGTAGGGTAAACGGTTGGGCTAGATGGACGTATGTCTTTATAAAACCTCCAATACTATGTTATTATGTAACTGTTATACAGACATTATGGTAGGTAAAAGGTTGGACTAGGTGGACGTATGTCTTTATACAACTCCAATACTATGTTACTATGTAACTGTTATACAGACATTATGGTAGGTGGGTATAAAGGTTGGACTAGATGGACGTATGTCTTTATTCAACCTCCAATACTATGTTACTATGTAACAGTTTTACAGACATTATGGGTAGGGTATAAAGGTTGGACTAGATGGACGTATGTCTTTAAAACCTCCAATAACTAGTTACTATGTAACTGTTATACAGACATTATGGGTAGGGTATAAAGGTCGGACCGATGGACGTATTGCTTATACAACCTCAATACTATGTTACTATGTAACTGTTATACAGACATTATGGGTAGGGTAGAAAGGTTGGACTAGATGGAGTATGGTCTTTATTCAACCTCCAATACATGTTAACTATGTAACTGTTATAATCAACATTATGGGTAGGTATAAAGGTTGGACTAGATGGACGAATGTCTTTATACAACCCCCATGGCTGGATGTTACTATGTACGTGTTAGACAGACTTATGGGTAGGGTATAAAGTTGGACTAGATGGACGATGTCGGTTATTCAACCGTCAAATACTATACTATACTATTTTTGTGTTCCATAGAGACTCCGCTGGTCGAATTGGCTCTAAATTAAAAATGTTATCCGGTGCCACTTTCTCGTTTAATGCACCAACTACCAAATTTGTGCCCTTTAATTCTCGGGGAAGCAGCTCCGTGTTATAAATCCAGAGGTCAAGAGGAAAGTTGTTTGCCGGTGGAGGGAATCTGTTTATGGTGCATTGTTGATCAGTGGTTGGTGTTAGATTTTGGGCTTCGCCACCTTGTGTTGCACAAAGATTTTCCTGCTGTCGGTGGCACACAATAATTCTAAGCCAACACATGAAAACTCTCTGAAGAGAGACGTTGTTTATCTCCTGCCTCTAAAAGTTGCGCTCCTGGAAAGCAGTCTGTATTCCAGCAAGAAAGTACACAGAAGGAGAAGCATCTCTTGGAGCTGTACAAGCACCCGTCCTGCGATCCTAAATCAACATGACATCAAGTAGCAAACACACGGTCACAAACGTCGAAAGGAGAACCTTGTGAGACACTACAGACGACCATGATGACAAAGCACTTTTGCAAAGGAATCAAGGCAGGAAGAATTGATTTTCCGCGAAAATCTGCAGGATGTGGTCTAGATGGTAGTGGTTTGTTTCCAGATGTGGTAATCTGCCAGATTTAAAATGAATCCATGGCAGTACATTCTTTATATTGGTGGTTTGATGACGAGTATGGGCATATGACACTCGGTCATTTGTTGTGGGGATGGTTGGAATGCCCCACACAGGATACTCAGGTGCCATTGATATCATGATTTTGTCCCTGGGTCTTATTTCCCCTTACGAGAATAAATAAGAAAGGATGTGATTGTAGTTCATAGTGGGATGGTTTAGATCTTGTTCTTTTATAAAGGTGGTAGAAGGAGAAGGAATACATCGATGAAGACAGGATGGAGGCAGAACCTTGGGGATATGGGTGGTTGGTATAGGATGAGCAGATATATTTGTGGAACGGTGCACTTTTGCTTGGTGGTGGGAATATAACCTACTGTATTGTGGATATTTGAGTTACGTCGAGAGGTGGTGAAAGGATAGTAGATTGATGTTTTGAGAGAGGTTCATGTTTTAAACATGGTGGAATTGACCTGATCTGTTTGTTGTAATACCAAGTGTTAACTAAAGTGACCCGTGAAACTGTGTAAGATGGTGAATATTGCGTGAACGGAATGGAAGGGGGCTCCCAGTGGTGAACTTCTACGGTGGTCACTATTCCAAGGGGAATTACCCGTGGATTCAGATAAGGTTTGTCTTTGCCTCGATCAGTGGCCACAGGCGCTCATTGCCAAACCCGTTGGGAGATAAGGGTCTATAGAGTATCGTGTAGATGCCGGGGCTGGGTCTACAAAGCAGCATCTTGGCTAACAGATACCAGAGCGATGTTGCAGTGACTTGCTCTAGAAAATGGACCTGTTGCAAGCTGGAGATCCGTTCCAGTTGAAAATCGACTGCGTTTCGGTAGTACCATTATGGCAGTTAATCGAAAGTGCTGGATTGAACTCGCTGGTTTCCTGACCTGTCTAAATGCCGTTTGCCAATTCAGATCGGGAGACACCATCCCTGGGTTAAATCAAAAGCACAGCTGTGCAGCGTTCTTACACATATGTTGAGAACGGCACCCAAACCCAGCCTACCCATTCCCCCATGTCTTCTAATTTATGGACTCATTTGGTACTGGCAAAGCTACACTATGGCCATAGAGCCACGGATGTACTCAACAACCAGCACTCTGTGTTGATCTGCACCCACTAATAACAGGGGTGTTTCCCTCGGAGTTTATAAGTCAAGTAACCAATACTATGTTACTATGTAACTGTTATACAGACATTATGGGTAGGGTATAAAGGTTGGACTAGATGGACGTATGTCTTTATTCAACCTCAAATACTATACTATACTATTTGTGTTCCCATAGATGACGCTGCTTCATGTGGCTCTATTAAAATGTGATCCTGGTGCCACTTTCTCGTTGAATGCACCAGACTTACCAGAATTGTGCCCTTATGCTCGGGGAAGCAGCTTCCGTGTTATAAAATCCAGAGTTCAAGAATGGAAAGTTGTTGTCACGGTGGAGGGATCTGTTTATGGTGCTTTTGAGCAGTGGTTGGTGTTAGATTTTGGCCTTCGACCAGCCTTGTTGCAAAAGATTTTCCTGCTTGTCGGTGAGCACAATAATTCTGAAGCCCAACACGATGAAAACTCTACTGAAGAGAGAAGTGTTTTATCCTCCTCTAAAAGGTGGCATCCTGGGAAACAGCTGTATATTCCATGCAAAGAAAGGACACAGAAGGAGAAGCATCTCTTGGAGCTGTACAAGCAGCCAGTCCTGAACCTAAATCAACAGCAAGTAGCAAACACACGGCTACAAACTGCGATAACTTGTGAGAACTACAGACACCAGATGCACAAAGCACTTTTGCAAGAGGAGAGCGCAAGGGAAGAAGTGATTTCCAGGTAAAATCTGCAGATTTCATAGGTAGGTGGTTTGTGTCCAGAAGGTGGTAATCTGCCTGATTTAAAATGAATCCAGGGCAGTACATTCTTTATAATGGTGGTTGATTGACGAGTATGGGCAGTAGACACACGGGTCAGTTGGTTTGTGGGTGAGGGTTGGACTGCCCCACCAAGGATACTCAGGCCATTGAATACCATGAGTTGGTCCCTGGTCTTATTTCCTTACGGTAGAAGTAAGATAAGAAAGGATGTGATTTAGTTAATAGTGGATGGATTTAGATCTTGTTCTTTATAAAGGTGGTAGAAGGAGAAGGAATACATTCGATGAAGATCAGGATGGAGGCAGAACCTTGATGATGGGTGGTGGTTATAGTGGAGCAGATATATTTGGGGAAACGCCTGTTCTTGGTGGTGGGATAATAACCTACTGTAAATTGTGGATATTTGAGTTACTGGAGATGGTGGTTAAAGGATAGTAGATGTGATGTTTGAGAGAGTCCATGTTTTTAACATTGGTGGGAATGACCTGATCTTGTTTGTGTTAATACCAGGTTAAACCTAGAAGTGACCGTGAAACTGTGTAAGATGGTGATATTGCGTGACGGAATGAAGGGGGCTCCCCAGGGTGAACTTCTTACGGTGGTCACTATTCCAAGTGGAATTACCCTGGATTCAGAAGAAGGTTTCTTATTGCATCGATCAGTGGCCACAGCGCTCATTGCCAAAAGCCCCCTGGGAGATAAGGTCTATGAAGTATCTGTAGATGCCGGGGCTGGGTCTGAAAACAGCATCTTGCTACAGATACCAGAGCGATGTTGCAGTGAACTTGCTCTAGAAAATGGAACCTGTGCAGAGCTGGAGATCCAGTTCCAGTTAGATCGACTGCAGTTCTGTATGTACCATGAGGCAGTAGATCGATTGCTGGATGAGAAGCTACTGTTTCCTGACCTGTCTAAATGCCGTTTGCCATTCAGACAGGAGACACCATCCTGGGGAAATCCAAAACAGCAGCTGGCAGCTTCTTACATATGTGGAACGGCACCAGAGACCCAGCCTATCCCACTTCTTCTAATTTATGGACCATTTGGTACTGGCAAAAGCTACACTATGGCCAAAGCAGCACTGGATGTAATCAAACAACCAGGCACTCGGGTGTTGATCTGCACCCACAATAACAGGTGTTTACCATCAGTTATAAGCAGTAATAGGTACCATCTTGGTTGTAATTGCAGTTACAAGCAGTAATAGGTACCATATTGGTAGTAATTGCAATTACAAGCAGTAATAGGTACCAGATTGGTAGTAATTGCAATTACAAGCAGTAATAGGTACCATATTGGTAGTAATTGCAGTTACAAGCAGTGTAATAAGTACCAGATTGGTAGTAATTGCAGTTACAAGCAGTAATAGTTACCAGATAGGTAGTATTTGCAGTTACAAGCAGTAATAGGTACCAGATTGGTAGTATTTGCAGTTACAAGCAGTAATAGGTACCAGATTGGTAGTATTTGCAGTTAAAAGCAGTAATAGGTACCATATTGGTAGTAATTGCAGTTACAAGCAGTATACGATACTATCCTATTGGTGGTTCCCATATATTCGACGACTTGCTTTGCTGCTCTAGTTGTAAAAAAAAAAATGTGATCCTGGTGCCACTTTCTCGTTGAATGCACCAGACTTACCAGAATTGTGCCCTATGCTCGGGGAAGCAGCTTCCGTGTTATAAAATCCAGAGTTCAAGAATGGAAGTTGTTGTCACGGTGGAGGGATCTGTTTATTGCTTTTGAGCAGTGGTTGGTGTTAGATTTTGGCCTTCGACCAGCCTTGTTGCAAAAGATTTTCCTGCTTGTCGGTGAGCACCATAATTCTGAAGCCCAACACGATGAAAACCTACTGAAGAGAGAAGTGTTTTATCCTCCTCTAAAAGGTGGCATCCTGGGAAACAGCTGTATATTCCATGCAAAGAAAGGACACAGAAGGAGAACATCTCTTGGAGCTGTACAAGCAGCCAGTCCTGAACCTAAATCACACAGTAGCAACCACCCGGCTACAAACTGCGATAACTGTGAGAACTACAGAACCCAGATGCACAAAGCACTTTTGCAAGAGGAGAGCGCAAGGGAAGAAGTATTTCCAGGTAAATCTGCAGATTTCATAGAGGTGGTTTGTGTCCAGAAGGTGGTAATCTGCCTTTTTAAATGAATCCAGGGCAGTACATTCTTTATAATGGTGGTTGATTGACGAGTATGGGCAGTAGACACACGGGTCAGTTGGTTTGTGGGTGAGGGTTGGACTGCCCCACCAAGGACTCAGGCCATTGATACCATGAGTTGGTCCCTGGTCTATTTCCTTACGGTAGAAGTAAGATAAGAAAGGATGTGATTTAGTTAATAGTGATGGATTTAGATCTTGTTCTTTATAAGGTGGTAGAAGGAGAAGGAATACTTCGATGAAATCAGGATGGAGGCAGAACCTTGATGATGGTGGTGGTTATAGTGGAGCAGATATATTTGGGGAACGCCTGTTCTTGGTGGTGGATAATAACCTTGTAAATGTGGATATTTGAGTTACGGGAGTGGTGGTTAAAGGATAGTATGTTGATGTTTGAGGAGTCCATGTTTTTAACATTGGTGGGAATGACCTGATCTTGTTTGTGTTAATACCAGGTTAAACCTAGAAGTGACGTGAAACTGTGTAAGATGGTGATATTGCGTGACGGAATGAAGGGGGCTCCCCAGGGTGAACTTCTTACGGTGGTCACTATTCCAAGTGGAATTACCCTGGATTCAGAAGAAGGTTCTTATTGCATCGATCAGTGGCCACAGCGCTCATTGCCAAAAGCCCCCTGGGAGATAAGGTCTATGAAGTATCTGTAGATCCGGGGCTGGGTCTGAAAACAGCATCTTGCTACAGATACCAAGCGATGTTGCAGTGAACTTGCTCTAGAAAATGGAACCTGTGCAGAGTCGGAGATCCAGTTCCATTAGATCGACTGCAGTTCTGTATGTACCATGAGGCAGTAGATCGATTGCTGGATGAGAAGCTACTGTTTCCTGACCTGTCTAAATGCCGTTTGCCATTCAGACAGGAGACACCATCCTGGGGAATCCAAAACAGCAGCTGGCAGCTTCTTACATATGTGGAACGGCACCAGAGACCCAGCCTATCCCACTTCTTCTAATTTATGGACCATTTGGTACTGGCAAAAGCTACACTATGGCCAAAGCAGCACTGGATGTAATCAAACAACCAGGCACCTCGGGTGTTGATCTGCACCCACAATAACAGGTGTTTACCATCAGTTATAGCGTAATAGGTACCATCTTGGTTGTAATTGCATTTACAAGCATAATAGGTACCATATTGGTAGTAATTGCATTTACAAGCAGTAATAGTTACCAGATTGGTAGTAATTGCAATTACAAGCAGTAATAGGTACCATATTGGTAGTAATTGCAGTTACAAGCAGTAATAGGTACCAGATTGGTAGTAATTGCAGTTACAAGCAGTAATAGGTACCATATTGGTAGTAATTGCAGTTACAAGCAGTAATAGGTACCATATTGGTAGTAATTGCAGTTACAAGCAGTAATAAGTACCAGATTGGTAGTAATTGCAGTTACAAGCAGTAATAGTTACCAGATAGGTAGTATTTGCAGTTACAAGCAGTAATAGGTACCAGATTGGTAGTATTGCATTACAAGCAGTAATAGGTACCAGAATTGGTAGTATTTGCAGTACAAAGCAGTAATAGGTACCAGATTGGTAGTAATTGCAGTTACAAGCAGTAATAGGTACCAGATTGGTAGTTATTGCAGTTAAAAGCAGTAATGTGTTAGCCTACTTGTAATTATAAGGATATATAGAAGTTTCATGAGGAGTTGTGTGCCATATAAAGGTACACAATAAACGCATATCTAGTGTTGTCCTATCAGTAAGTTGGTCCATTCCCAGTGAACTTCACTAATGCTATTGATGTTTTAGTCACATGGGACTGTTTTATTTGGGACGGCATGCCGAAGGCACCCAGCAAGGAGGAGATGCTGAGACTGATTTTTAGAGTTCGAATCTAGTAAACACACAAAGAGGTCCAGTCAGCAAGGAAAAGGACTCCAATCGTAGGGAGAAGAGGCTAGGTGCAGGAGTATCAGTTTGGTGGGCATGTGATGTGTGGTAAATCCCAGTAATGATTTGGATAAGTGTCTATAATGAGACCCTATGTACTGTGGGTGTTTGTATGTAGCTGTCTGATGTATGATTATTATTTATAAACTGACACTGGTACACAGTGCTGTACATATCAATTACCAAGTAGACAATCTAAGGTGGGTGTAATTCTACTGAGTATCCCTAAGATATGATGATATGATATATATATTATTATTATTAGTATATGTGACATCGTTGTAGGGCGCACGTCACGTCCCCTTCCCTCCCCCTTGCGACCCCACCCGCCCAAAAGCCGGAGATGTCGGCAGGGGTGGGATGTCTGGGTGGGGTGTGCCGATATATATATATAAGATATAGATAAGACAGAGTGATAAGTACATCAGCCCCGTCAGTCCCTCCCTCCCTCTCCTCCCCAACCTGCCCAAAAGCCGGATTCGGGCAGGGGTGGGATTGTCGTGTGTTGTTGTATATTATATAAATGATCATTGTTTCCGGTGGGATGCGAAAGATGGAGGATCAAGGGATAATAACAGTACATTCATAGAGACAAAATAAATTGTAGTCCCTATTGATTCCCTGGGGTTCAAGGGCCACATGGATTCTATTTAAACTTTGTGTTTAAGCAAAAGTTCTCTGTGTCACCCTTATTGGGGGATGATGGATGAATTATGTTTTAAGACAAAGGAAGGGTCAGAACTGTATACCACTTCCAAAAAATGGAAATTTACATTCTTTGTTAAACACTTGTAATCCTAGTCATCACATTGTTGGGTGTTTCCCCCTACATATAGAAGGGCTCACGTGGCAAAGGCGCAAACAATACACGAAAGTTTAATATTACTATCACAATTAATATATATCTTTAAGTGGATATGCTCACGATATGTGGGGTTATTAAAAGAAGAGCATTTCTTGACATGTTTACATTGGATTACAGTTCCGACAGGGGAAACACACCATTGGGCAATGGTGGTTGAACTAGACTAATTATATAGGTCCCCCGAAAATCAGCTTGTAATTATAAGGATATGTAGAAGTTCATGAGGAGTTGCTGTGCCATATAAAGGTACTACAATAACGCAATCTATTTTCCTATCAGTAGTTGGTCCATTCCCAGTGAACTCACTAATGGCATTGATGTTTTAGTCACTGGATGTTTATTTTGGGACGGTATGCCACGAGGCACCACAGCAAGGAGGAGATAGCGAGATGATTCTTAGAGTTCGAATCTAGAAACACACAAAGAGGTCCAGCAGCAGGAAAGGACCTCCAATCGTAGTCGGAAGAGGCTGGTTGCAGAGGAGTATCAGTTTGGGGGCATGTGATTTTGTGGTTAAATCCCAGTAATGATGGAAAGTGTCTATATTATGAGACCCAGATGTACTTGAGGTGTTTGTATGTATGTACTGTCTGATGTATGTTTATTTATTAACGACACTGTGGTACACAGTGCTGTACATATACAATTACCAAGTAGACAATCTAAGTGGGTTGTATTCTACGGATTATCCCTAAGATATGATATATATATATATATACTATTATTAATATGACATCGGTGTAGGGCGCACGTCACGTCCCCTCCCTCCCCCTTCGACCACCCGCCCAAAAGCCGGAGATTCGGCCAGGGTGGAGTGTCTGGGTGTGGGTGTGTAGTATATATATAGATATAGATATAGATAGAGTGTAAGTCATTTTCAGCCCGTCAACCGTACCCTTCCCTCCCTTCCCTCTCCCAACCGCCCAAAAGCCGGATTCGGGCAGGGTGGGATTTGTGTGTGTGTTGTATATATATATAACATGATCTTGTTTCGGTGGGCCATGCGCGAAAGATGAGGATAAGGGATTAATAACAGTAACATTCATAGAGACAAAATAAATTGTATGTCCCTATTGATTTCCCTGGGGTTCAAGGGCCCATGGATCTATTTAAACTTTGTGTTTAAGCAAAGTTCTCGTGTTCACCCTTATTGGGGGATGTTTGGATGAATTATGTTTTACAGACAAAGAAGGGTCAGAACTGTATACCACTTTCCAAAAAAATGGAAATTTACCATCTCTTGTTAAACACTTGTAATCCTAGTCATCACATTGCTTGGGGTTTCCCCTACATATAGAAGGGCTGGACGTGGAAAGGGCAAACAATACAGACGAAAGTTAATATTACTATCACAATTATATATATCTTTAAGGGATATGCCTCACGATATGTGGGGTTATTTAAAAGAAGAGCATTTCTTGACATGTTTACATTGGATTACAGTTCCGACAGGGAAAATCCATTCGGCAATGGGTGGTTGAACTAGACTATAATTATATAGTTCCCCCTGAAAAATCAGCTTACTGTAAATTATAAGGATATTAGAAGTCACTGAGGAGTTCTGTGTCTATATAAAGGTACAAGGACACAGACTGAGTTATACAGGGAACTCTGGGTACCACTCTTGTATTATAAGGGATAATGTATCCCCTACTGTAAATTATAAGGATATTAGAGGTGATTTTAGGTTGGACAGGGCCTTGTAGCGGTGGAACACTATCAACGGTTCTTTATTTGAGAGACCCTGCAAGACATTACATAATTCTATAAACTTAATATCTTGACTTCCTCAGGGTGATTCTTGTTCGACTTTGACATGTTTGCCCATTTGTACACATCTAGACTGCACCAGCATGGCAGTTAAAGGAATATTCCCTAACCTAACCAAGTAGACCTTTCTTTAATGCATTGATTGAAGACGTGAGGTTTAATGAGCTGTGCCTTACCCCTGTTTTTCGAATCCATGGAAGTGGATCCAGGCACAAACTGGAGCAAGCGTACATGTTTACAAAAACAACAACATCCTCCACAGCAGCACTACTGGCCCCTGACCGCTTCCCCCCCTTCCCCCCCCCTCCCCCCCCTTCCCTTTTCCTCCCCGCCCCGCGTCTTGTAAAAGACTAATAGCCGCATGCACAATAACGCCGCTAAATTAGGAACACAACCCTGGAAGCAGTCACTTTATACATTCATTTGGTCAATTTCTGAATTAAGGGGTTTCATAGCCACGGCTTCAGAGAGCCCTAATTATATGCCTCAGACGTATTCCGATAGATTTAAACAAGATCTTCAGAAACTACCGGTCTCTCTTTTGACTTTTTTTGCTTTGAGGTATTGAGGAATAATTCTTATATCATTCGGAAGACATGGGGGCAACATTGGCAGAAGCCTACACACAAATCCCCAAATTCCATGGTACCACCCCCCCCCCCCCAACCCCCACCGACCCCCTCTCCTTTCATATCGGAGGGCGAAAGTTGTATTAATTCGCTTGGTCTCAGCTGATTTTCAGGGGGAACTATATAATTGAAGTCTAGTTAACACACCCATTGCCCCAATGGATGTTTCCCTGTCGGAACTGTATCCAAATGTAAACATGTCAAGAAATGCTCTTCTTTAATAACCCCACATATCGTGAGGCATATCCCTTAAAGTGATATATTAATTGTGATAGTAATATTAAACTTTCCGTGTATTGTTTGCCCTTTGCCAACGATCCAGCCCTTCTATATGAGGGAAACTCCCAAACAATGTGAACTAGGATTACAGTGTTTAACAAAGAATGTAAATTTCCATTTTTTGGAAGAGTGGTCATACAGTTCTGACCCTTCCTTTGTCGTAAAACATAATACAATACATCCCTCCCAATAAGGGTGACACGAGAACTTTTGCTTAAACACAAAGTTAAATAGAATCCATGTGCCCTTGAACCCCAGGGAAATCAATAGGACTACAATTTATTATTTGTTCTATGAATGTTACTTTATTATCCCTATCCTCTATCTTTCGCCACCCACCGAAACAATGATCATGTTATATAATATACAACAACACACAGACATCCCACCCTGCCGAATCCGGCTTTTGGGCGGTTGGGGAGGGAGGGAGGGAAGGGACGTTGACGGCTGACCGATTACACTCTCGTCATCTATCTATATCTATATATTATATATTACCCACACCCACCCCAGACACTCCCCCCTGGCCGAATCTCGGCTTTTGGGCGGGTGGCGAGAAGGGGGTGGGAAGGGGACGTGACGGGGTGCCTCAAGATGTACCATATCTAATAATAATAATATATCTATATCCATCATATATCTTAGGGATAATCCAGTAGAACGTGTACAACCCATTAGATTGTCTACTTGGTAATTTATAATGTACAGCACTGTGGTACACAAGTGTCATTATAATAAATCATACATACAGACGCAGTACATACATACAAACAGTCCATCAATACTGGGTCTCATCTATAGACACTTATCCCAATCATTACTGGGATTATACCACAAATCACATCCCCCAACTGATACTCCTTTGCACCAGCCCTCTTCTCCTGATACGATTGGAGGTCCTTTCCTGTGCTGGACCTCTTTGTGTGTTTACTGATTCGAACTCTAAGAATATTCCAGTCCTATCTCCTCCTTGCGGTGCCTTCGGCAGTCCGTCACCAAAATAAACAGTTCCCAGTTGACTAAATACATCAATAGTTAGTGAGTTCACTGGGAATGGACCAAACTTACTATAGGAAACTAGATTGCGTTATTGGTAGCCTTTATATGGACACAGAACTCCTCAGTGACTTACTGTAAATTATAAGGATATTAGAAGTCACTGAGGAGTTCTGTGTCCATATAAAGGTACAATAACGCATATTATGTTTTCCTATCAGTAGTTGGTCCATTTCCCAGTGAACTCACTAATTCTATTGATGTATTTAGTCCCCTGGACTGTTTATTTGGTGACGGCTGCCAGAAGGCACACAGCAAGGAGGAGATGCAGGAATGGATTCTTAGAGTTCGAATCAGTAAACACAACAAAGAGGTCCTGCAGCAGGAAGGACTCCAATCGTATCAGGAGAGGCTGGTGCAGGAGTATCAGTTTGGTGGCTGTGATGTGGTAAATCCCAGTAATGATTTGGAATAATGTGTCTATATTATGAGACCCATGTATGTATGTATGTTTGTATGTATGTATGTCTGTATGTATGTATGATTTTATTTATAAAGTGACACTTGGGTACACAGTGCTGTACATTATAAATTACCAAGTATACAATCTAAGTGGGTGTCAAGTTCTACTGATTATCCCATATATATATATATATATATATATATATATATATATATATATGTACATCTTGTCAGCCCGTCACGTCCCCTTCCCTCCCCCTTCTCCCCACCCTGCCCAAAAGCCGGATTCGGCAGGGTGGGATGTCTGTGTGTGTGTGTATATATATATAAATGATCTTGTTTCCGGTGGGCTGCGAAAGAGAGGATCATGGATAATAACGTACATATCATAGGAACAAATATAAATTGTAGTCCCTATTGATTCCCTGGGGTTCAAGGGCATGGATCTATTTAACTTTGTGTTTAAGCAAAAGTTCTCTGTTTCCACCTCTATTGGGGGATGTAATATGTTTTACGACAAAGAAGGTCAGAATCTGTATGACCACTTTCAAAAAATGGAAATTTACCATTCTTTAGTTAAACACTTGTAATCCTAGTCTCAATTGCTTGGGTAGTTTCCCCTACATATAGAAGGCTACGGGGGCAAACAATACAGAAAGTTACATATTTACTATCACAATTAATATATCCTTTAATTGGATATGCCTCACCGATATGTGGGTTATTAAAAGAAGAGCATTTCTTGACATGTTTACATTGGATACAGTTCCGACAGGGAAACATCCCATTGGGCAATGGGGTTTAACTAGACTAAATTATACTAGTTCCCCCGAAAATCAGCTGAGACCAAGGAATTATATAAACTTTCTCCCTTCCGATATGAAAGGAGAGGGGGTACCATGAATTTGGGGATTTGTGTGTAGGCTTCTGCCAATGTGCCCCAATGTCTCCGAATGATAGAATTTATTCCCTCAATACCTAAAGCAAAACAAGTCACAAAGAGAATACCGGTATGTTTCTGATCTTGTTTAAATCTTATCGGGATAAATTCAGGGCTCTCTGAAGCGTGTGCTCTGATAACCCTTAATCAGAAATTTGACCAACTGAATGTTAAGTGACTGCTTCCAGGTTGTGTTTAATTATAGCGTGCGTTATTGTGCATGCGCGCTATAGCTTTACAGAACGCGGAAGCGGTCAGGACCAGTCAGTGCTGCTGTGGAGGATCGTGTAACAGGTACGCTTGCTCCAAGTTTGTTCCTGGATCCACTTCCATTGATTGAAAAACAGGAGGTAAGGCACAGCTCATTAACCTCCCCGTCTTCAATCAATGCATTAAAGGAATAGTTCTACTTTGGTAGTGAACTATTCCTTTAACTGCCATGCTGGTGCAGTATATATGTGTACAATGGAAACATGTCAAAGGGAACAAGAATCACCCTGAGGAAGTCACAGATATTAAGTTTAGATAATTTATGTAAATGTCTTGCAGGTCTCTCAAATAAGAACCTTGATATTGTTTCAAAGATACAAGGACCCTGTCCAATAAAATCACCAAAAAATAAAGCATTTATTGGGAGCCTTCAGACAAATAATTGTAATTCTATACAATAGACTTTTGTTCTAGCCAAAAAGATTCTAGAGTCCATCACTATTTCCTTGAGTATAATTGAGACTGATTACTTGCACCCTATTCCAGCCTTTTATGGGAGCTAGAGCTCCCATAATGCACTGAGCCTTTTCCTTTAAATCCCAGTATTTAAAATCCCAATAACAAATAAACACTAACAAAGTAAGCACTACTACTACTACTACTACTGAATAAAAACAAATGCTATACAATTAATAAAGTACGCTTACTTTACCTGTCACCAACTAAGTTTTAATGGAAAACTAAAAGGAAGGTTTTTAGACACACCTCGAAGGGGTAAAGGGTCTCATGTGGACACCAAAGTATAGCGATTGATTTTATAGTTGTTGTGGCCACAAAGTATAAGCGATTGAGTATAGTGGTTGTGGACACAAAGTATAACGCGGGATTGATAGTTGTGTGGAACAAAGTATAGCGATGTATAGTTGTGGACACAAAGTATAGCGATGATATAGTTGTATAGCGATTGATATAGTTTTGTGGACACTTCGTTCCTCACCTGCTGATCCCTAAGCCATAGAATTTAATATGCGTGCTGCTGGGGATGTAATTGGTGAGGTTTGTTATTTACCCCTGATAGCTAAGCTAATAGTTCTCCATCTCTAACACCCCTAATCGACCTTTCCCTCTGTCACCCTACCTTGTTCCCACTCCAAATGCCCCCTCCCTAGCATGTCAATACATATAATTGTGGTTATGTCCAATAGTCTCTCCAATCGGCCCATAGATAAAACACACACACACTCCAAGCCTCACACTAGGGTCTAATACATTATATTGTGGTATGTCCAATTAGTCCTCCAATCGGCCCATGCTAAACACACACACTCCAAAATGCCCCTTCCCCCTAGCTGTCTAATACATTATATTGGGTGTATGTCAATTAGTCTCTCCAATCGGCCATTAGCCTTACAACACCACACACTTCCAAAAATGCCCCTCCCTAGCGTGCTTAATACATTATATTGTGGTGTATGACAATTAGTCTCTTCCAATCGGGCCCATAGCTAAACACACACACACTCCAAATGCCCCTCCCCTAGGCATGTTAATACATTATTATTGTGGTGTAGTCCAAATTAGTCTCTCCAATTCGGCCCATAGCTAAACAACAATCCAAATGCCCCTCCCTAGCGTGTGTTCTAATATCATTATATTGTGGTGTATGTCCAATAGTCTCTCCAATCGGCCCATAGCTAAACACACCCACACTCCAACTGCCCCTTGCCCCTAGCGTGTCTAATACATTATATTGTGGTGTATGTCCAATTAGTCTCTCAATCGGCCCTATAGCTAAAACACACACTCAAATGCCCCCTCCCTAGCATGTCCTTAATACATTATTGTGGTGTATGTCCAATTAGTCTCTCCATCGAGCCCATAGCTAAACACACAACACTCAAATGCCCCCTCCCCAAAAGGGGGGCGTTCTAATACATTATATTGTGGGTATGGTCCAATAGTCTCTCCAATCGGCCATAAGCTAAACACAAACACTCAAATTGCCCCTCCCTAGGTGTCAAGTAATAGGTACCATATTGGTAGTAATTGCAGTTACAAGCAGTAATAGGTACCATATTGGTAGTAATTGGGTACCATATTGGTAGTAATTGCAGTTACAAGCAGTAATAAGTACCAGATTGGTAGTAATTGCAGTTACAAGCAG
This sequence comes from Hymenochirus boettgeri, assembly GCA_019447015.1. Lineage (NCBI taxonomy): Eukaryota > Metazoa > Chordata > Amphibia > Anura > Pipidae > Hymenochirus > Hymenochirus boettgeri. The sequence continues at coordinate 101,472,546 of CM033476.1, read as the reverse complement.
TAATAGGTATTTAAAATCCCATAACAAATAACACTATACAAAGTATAGCACTACTACTACTACTACTACTGAATTAAAAACAAATGATATACAATTAATAAAGTACGCTTACTTTACCGTCACCAACTAAGTTTTAATGGAAAACTAAAATGGAAGGTTTAGACACACCTCTAAGGTGTAAAGGGTCTCATGTGGACACAAAGTATAGCGATGATTATAGTTGTTGTGGACACAAAGTATAGCGATGATTATAGTTGTTGTGGACACAAAGTATAGCGGATTATAGTTGTTGTGGACACAAAGTATAGCGATGATTATAGTTGTGGACACAAAGTATAGCGATGATTATAGTTGTATAGCGATGATTATAGTTTTGTGGACACTTCGTTCCTCACCTGCTGATCCCTAATCCATAGAATTTAATTGCGTGCTGCTGGGCTGTAATTGGTGAGGTTTGTTATTTACCCCTGCTAGCTAAGCTAATAGGTTCTCCATCTCTAACAACCCTAATCGACCTTTCCCCTCTGTCACCCCTACCTTGTCCCACTCCAAATGCCCCTCCCCTAGCATGTCTAATACATATAATGTGGGTGTATGTCCAATTAGTCTCTCCAATCGGCCCATAGCTAAACACACACACACTCCAAATGCCCCTCCCCTAGCGTGTCTAATACATTATATTGTGGTGTATGTCCAATTAGTCTCTCCAATCGGCCCATAGCTAAACACACACACACTCCAAATGCCCCTCCCCTAGCATGTCTAATACATTATATTGTGGTGTATGTCCAATTAGTCTCTCCAATCGGCCATAGCTAAACACACACACTCCAAATGCCCCTCCCTAGCGGTTCTAATACATTATATTGTGGTGTAGTACAATTAGTCTCTCCAATACCCCATAGCTAAACACACACACTCCCAAATGCCCCTCCCCTAGCATGTTAATACATTATATTGTGGTGATGTCCAATTAGTCTCTCCAATCGGCCCATGCTAAACACACACATCCAAATGCCCCTCCCTGCGGTGTTCTAAACATTTATTGTGGTGTATGTCCAATTAGTCTCCTCCAATCGGCCCATAGCTAACACACCACACACTCCAATGCCCCTCCCCTAGCGTGTCTAATACATTATATTGTGGTGTATGTCCAATTAGTCTCTCAATCGGCCCATAGCTAAACACACACACTCAAATGCCCCCTCCCTAGCATGTCTAATACATATATTGTGGTGTATGTCCAATTAGTCTCTCCAAGTCGGCCCATAGCTAAACACACACACACTCAAATGCCCCTCCCCAGCGTGTCTAATACATTATATTGTGGTGTATGTCCAATTAGTCTCCCAATCGGCCATAGCTAAACACACAACACTCCAAATGCCCCTCCCTAGGTGTCTAATACATTAATTGTGGTGTATGTCCAATAGTCTCTCCAATCGTCCCATAGCTAAACACACACACACTCCAAATGCCCCTCCCCTAGCGTGTGTCTAATACATATATTGTGTGTATGTCCATATAGTCTCTCCAATCGGCCCATAGCTAAACACACACACCTACACCATGCCCCTCCCCTAGCATGTCTAATACATTTATTGTGGGTGTTCAATTAGTCTCCTCCAATCGGCCCATAGCTAAAACAACACACCAATAACACAAACGGTATACACACTAGTAATTGTTGTTTGCTATGATAGATAGGGGATATAAAACCTTTTACACAGGGATATTTTTAAACTGTTACTACAAGCCATTAGTATCCAGCTGAAACAAATGGATAATCCTGGCAGGATGAGAATGACCTAGACCATCCTGCCACACTGTGGTTCAAACCTACAGCACCATTGGGCAATCTGAGAGGATCCAGATTAGCATGCTAGGGTTATACCTATTAGTATTTACCACAAGTTCCAACTTTAGTTACAATGGGGTTAGGACTTGGGAGCACAGAATACTGATTAGCCCTATAGGTAAGGTGAGGTGGGTAAAGGGCTAAAAGTCCCCACAGAGTATGTTGTTTCCCAGAAAAGGGAGGGAAAGGTATTGAAGTACAGCCAGAGGATAGTGGTCCAACCAGTTGGCTAGATATGACTAAAGCTTCATAACCACACCTGCCGGTCTTCAGATGGCTGAAGACTGATAGCAGGTGGATGTGATGAATGATAATTGCCATAAATTAAAAATGCCTGCTACTGTTGGAAAGTGGAAGTTCGAGTCAGCAGATGGAACAGACAGCGACAACCAATGGAAGTTTGTAATAGCAGGAGATCCACAAAGCGACATTAAAGGTAGTTGCAGGAGATTTTAACAGTATAAAATGAAATAGAGCCTTCCCTTTATAACAAGATACTCATGTTATTATAATAGCATTGCCCTAGTAATCTAACAATAAACGCATATTTCTCCCTCCCAGCTTCGCTAGAAAATAGGCGGGGACATGCAAAGTATTATACTTTATATCTTCCTACATACAACATCACTTCATGTGTAGCATACAGAAAGTTTGGATTGGTTAAGACTCGCATGTTTTACAAAGAGCGCATCATTGGATGTTATACTGACATTACCACTTCCTTCCAGTATCCACATGGAAAACCCTTTAGCGAGTCACAAGGGTGGCTAACCCTCCCATTTTTACTATCCCATATTTTAAATAGGAATCTCAGCTTGAAAGTAAGTATATAGTTTGATATTGTCTTGTACCTAATATAAGTCAGTGCTTATACTTTATATACGTATTGATTGTTATCTATATGGTAATAGTGAGATTGTATAACATACACCTTTCCTATATGAAATATCCTATACCCCCACCTCATTGGTAGCTCCTAAAAAACTCAATGTGATCTATGAAGATATAAAGATATTTATAGAAATATAAAGGATCTATATATAATCCCGGATCCATGTCACTTCTACTGATCATCCCAGTATATATATAATGGCGCTAATCCTGGATCCGATATGTCCTGTTCTACTGATTATCCCAGTATATATATATATATAATATTATATATATATATAGATATATATATATTAATAGATATATATATATATATATAATCTACATACTTTGGATCAATGTAGCAGTTGAAAATACTAACCCCACTAAAGGCGAATTTCTTAATTTCCAGCTTTCTGAGAAATTGAAGGATTCAAATTCATGCGACCCTCCCTTAAAGGTCTCATGTCCAGAGAAACAGCCAAGAAACAATGGCAATTTACAGTTCAAAGCAAGGTATGGAGCAGGGGGGTAAAGAAATGGGCTGCCAAATAATGACCTAAGATCAATGCAGAATGTTTCTGTATCCCTGCGTGCAATTAGTCCATGGCAATAAACCGGGAGGGGGATAAATGATTTAGCCGTATTGTAAATATCCCATCCCAAGTCACACCTCTGGTATCATAGTCTATAAGAGCTCGGCTGTTGGGAACATTGGTTGATATGGAACCAGACCACTGGTTAGGGTAAACGGTTGGACTAGATGGAAGTAGTCTTTTTACAAACTCCAATACTATGTTACTATGTAAACTGTTATACAGACATTATGGGCAGGGTATAAGGTTGGACTAGATGGAAGTATGTCTTTATAAACCCTCCAATACTATGTAACTGTTACACAGACATTATGGGTAGGGTATAAGGTTGGACTAGAGGACGTATGTCTTATAACAACCTCCAATACTATGTTACTATGTAACTGTTATACAGACATTATGGGTAGGGTATAAAGGTTGGATTAGAGGACGTATGTCTTTATACAACCCAATACATGTTACTAGTAACTGATACACACATTATGGGTAGGGTATAAAGGTTGGACGTATGTCTTTATACAACCTCCAATACTATGTTTACTAGTAACTGTTACACAGACATTATGGTTAGGGGAACGGTTAGATAGATGACGTATGTCCTTTATACAACCTCATATTATGTACTATGTAACTGTTATCACACATATGGAGGGTATAAAGTTGGACGTATGTCTTTATACAACCTCCAATACTATGTTACTATAACTGTTATACAGACCATTATGGGTAGGGTATAAAGTTGGGACTAGCGGACGGTGTCTTTATACAACCTCCATAAACTATGTTACTATGTAACTGTTATACAGACATTATGGGTAGGGTATAAAGTTGGAATGATGGACGTATTCTTTATACAACCGCCAATACTATGTTACTATGTAACTGTTATACAGACAATTATGGGTAGGGTATAAAGGTTGGACTAGATGGACGTAGTCTTTTATACAACCTCCAATACTAGTGTTACTATGTAAACTGGATACAGACATTAGGGTAGGGTATAAGGTTGGACTAGATGGACGTATGTCTTTATACAACCTCCAATACTAGTTACTGTGTACTGTTATACAGACATTATGGGTAGGGTATAAAGGTTGGACTAGATGGACGTATGTCTTTATACAACCTCCAATACTATGTTACTATGTAACTGTTATACAGACATTATGGGTAGGGGATAAAGGTTGGACTAGAGGACGTTGTCTTTATTACAACCTCCAATACTATGTTACTATGTAACTGTTATACAGACATATGGGTAGGGTATAAAGGTCGGACTAGATGGACGTAGTCTTTATATAACCTCCAATACTATGTTACTAGTAACTGTTATAAAGACATTATGGGTAGGGAATAAAGGTTGGTCTAGATGGGACGTATGTCTTTATACACTTCCCATACTATGTTACTATGTAACTGTTATACAACATTATGGGTAGGGTATAAAGGTTGGACTAGACGGACGTATGTCTTTATACAACCTCCAATACTATGTTACTATGTGAACTGTATACAGACATTATGGGTAGGGTATAAAGGTTGGACTAGATGGACGTATGTCTTATACAACCTCCAATACTATGTACTATGTAACGTGTTATACAACATTATGGGTAGGGTATAAAGGTTGGACAGATGGAGTATGTTCTTTATACAACCTCCAATACTATGTTACTATGTAACTGTTATACAGACATTATGGGTAACATACATAGTAACATAGTAATTAAGGTTGAATAAAGACATTCGTCCATCGAGTCCAACCTATTCACTTTTTTTTTTTATTTATTTATTTTTTTTTTTTTTTTTTTTTTTAACCCTAACCTAACAGTTGAGTCCAGAGGAAGGCAAAAAACCCCAGCTACAAAAAGGGGGGAAAAAAAATTCCTTCCTGACTCCAACGGCAATCGGAAAGTATCCCGGATCAACCATACTATGTTCTATGTAACTGTTATACAGACATTATGGGTAGGGTATAAAGGTTGGACTAGATGGACGTATGTCTTTATACAACCTCCAATACTATGTTTACTATGTAACGTTATACAGGACATTATGGTTAGGGTATAACGGTTGGACTAGATGGACGTATGTCTTTATACAACCTCCAATACTATGTTTATAGTAACTGTTATACAGGACTTATGGGTAGGGTATAACGGTTGGCTAGATGGACGATGTCTTTATACAACCTCCAATACTATGTATTATGTAAACTGTTATACAGACATTATGGGTAGTATAAAGGTTGGACTAGGTGGACGTATGTCTTTATACAACCTCCAATACTATGTTACTATGTAACTGTTATACAGACATTATGGGTAGGGTATAAAGGTTGGACTAGATGGACGTATGTCTTTATTCAACCTCCAATACTATGTTACTATGTAAACTGTTATACAGACATTATGGGTAGGGTTAAAGGTTGGACTAGATGGACGTTATGTCTTTATAACACCTCCAATACTATGTTTACTATGTAACTGTTATACAGACATTATGGGTAGGGTTAAAGGTCGGACTAGATGGACGTATGTCTTTTACAACCTCCATACTATGTTACTATGTAACTGTTATACAGACATTAGGGTAGGGTATAAAGGTTGGACTAGATGGACGTATGTCTTTATTCAACCTCCAATACTATGTTACTATGAACTGTTATACAGACATTATGGGTAGGTATAAAGGTTGGACTAGATGGACGTATTGTCTTATACAACCCCCAATACTATGTTACTATGTAACTGGTATACAGACATTATGGGTAGGGTATAAAGGTTGGACTAGATGGACGTATGTCTTTATTCAACCTCAAATACTATACTATACTATTGTGTTCCCATAGATGACGCTGCTTCATGTGGCTCTATTAAAATGTGATCCTGGTGCCACTTTCTCGTTGAATGCACCAGACTTACCAGAATTGTGCCCTTATGCTCGGGGAAGCAGTTCCGTGTTATAAAATCCAGAGTTCAAGAATGGAAAGTTGTTGTCACGGTGGAGGAGAGGGATCGTGTTTATGGGCTTTTGAGCAGTGGTTGGTGTTAGATTTTGGCCTCGACCAGCCTTGTTGCAAAAGATTTTCTGCTTGTCGGTGAGCACATAATTCTGAAGCCCAACACGATGAAAACTCTACTGAAGAGAGAAGTGTTTATTCCTCCTCTAAAAGGTGGCATCCTGGAAAAACAGCTGTATATTCCATGCAAAGAAAGGACACAGAAGGAGAAGCATCTCTTGGAGCTGTACAAGCAGCCAGTCCTGAACCTAAATCAACAGCAAGTAGCAAACACACGGCTACAAACTGCGATAACTTTGAGTGAGAACTACAGACACCAGATGCACAAAGCACTTTTGCAAGAGGAGAGCGCAAGGGAAGAAGGATTTCCAGGTAAAATCGCAGATTTCATAGGAGGTGGTTTGTGTCCAGAAGGTGTAATCTGCCTGATTTAAATGAATCCAGGGCAGACACTTCTTTATAATGGTGGTTGATTGACGAGTATGGGCAGTAGACACACGGGTCAGTTGGTTTGTGGGTGAGGGTTGGACTGCCCCACCAAGGATACTCAGGCCATTGAATACCATGAGTTGGTCCCTGGTTTATTTCCTTACGGTAAAGTAAGATAAGAAAGGATGTGATTTAGTTATAGTGGATGGATTTAGATCTTGTTCTTTATAAAGGGGTAGAAGGAGAAGGAATACATTCGATGAAGATCAGGATGGAGGCAGAACCTTGATGATGGGTGGTGGTTATAGTGGAGCAGATAATTTGGGGAAACGCCTGTTCTTGGTGGTGGGATAATAACCTACTGTAAATTGTGGATATTTGAGTTACTGAGGGTGGTGGTTAAAGGATAGTGATGTGATGTTTGAGAGAGTCCAGTTTTTAACATTGGTGGGAATGACCTGATCTTGTTTGTGTTAATACCAGGTTAAACCTAGAAGTGACCGTGAAACTGTGTAAGAGGTGATATTGCGTGACGGAATGAAGGGGGCTCCCCAGGGTGAACTTCTTACGGTGGTCACTATTCCAATGGAATTACCCTGGATTCAGAAGAAGGTTCTTATGCATCGATCAGTGGCCACAGCGCTCATTGCCAAAAGCCCCCTGGGAGATAAGGCTATGAAGTATCTGTAGATGCCGGGGCTGGGTCTGAAAACAGCATCTTGCTACAGAACCAGAGCGATGTTGCAGTGAACTTGCTAGAAAATGGAACCTGTGCAGAGCTGGAGATCCAGTTCCAGTTAGATCGACTGCAGTTCTGTATTACCATGAGGCAGTAGATCGATTGCTGGATGAGAAGCTACTGTTTCCTGACCTGTCTAAATGCCGTTTGCCATTCAGACAGGAGACACCATCCTGGGGAAATCCAAAACAGCAGCTGGCAGCTTCTTACATATGTGGAACGGCACCAGAGACCCAGCCTATCCCACTTCTTCTAATTTATGGACCATTTGGTACTGGCAAAAGCTACACATGGCCAAAGCAGCACGGATGTAATCAAACAACCAGGCACTCGGGTGTTGATCTGCAACCACAAATAAAACAGGTGTTTACCATCAGTTATAAGCAGTAATAGGTACCATCTTGGTTGTAATTGCAGTTACAAGCAGTAATAGGTACCATATTGGTAGTAATTGCAATTACAAGCAGTATAAGTACACAGATTGGTAGTAATTGCAATACAAAGCAGTAATAGGTACCTAATGTGGGGTTGAAGGGTAAATGATAGGTATGTAATCACAGGAATGTATGGTACAAGGGTAACTGACAGAGGTACGTAATCACAGGAATATGGGGTACCAAGGATAACTGATATAGGTACGTAATCACAGGAATGTGGGGTACCAAGGGTAATTGGCTCTATTAAAATGTGATCCTGGTGCCACTTTCCGTTGAATGCACCAGACTTACCAGAATGTGCCCTATGCTCGGGGAAGCAGCTTCCGTGTTATAAAATCCAGAGTTCAAGAATGGAAAGTTGTTGTCACGGTGGAGGGATCTGTTTATGGTGCTTTTGAGCAGGGTGTGGTGTTAGATTTGTGGCCTTCGACCAGCCTTGTTGCAAAAGATTTTCCTGCTTGTCGGTGAGCACAATAATTCTGAAGCCCAACACGATGAAACCTCTACTGAAGAGAGAAGTGTTTTATCCTCCTCTAAAAGGTGGCATCCTGGAAACAGCTGTATATTCCATGCAAAGAAAGGACCAGAAGGAGAAGCATCTCTTGGAGCTGTACAAGCAGCCAGTCCTGAACCTAAATAACGCAAGTAGCAAACACACGCTACAAACTGCGAAACTTGTGAGAAACTACAGACACCAGATGCACAAAGCACTTTTGCAAGAGGAGAGCGCAAGGGAAGAAGTGATTTCCAGGTAAATCTGCAGATTTCATAGGTAGGTGGTTTGTGTCCAGAAGGTGGTAATCGCCGATTTAAAATGAATCCAGGGCAGTACTTCTTTTAATGGTGGTTGATTGACGAGTATGGGCAGTAGACACACGGGTCAGTTGGTTTGTGGGTGAGGGTTGGACTGCCCCACCAAGGATACTCGGCCATTGAATACCATGAGTTGGTCCCTGGTCTATTTCCTTACGGTAGAAGTAAGATAAGAAAGGATGTGATTTAGTTAATAGTGGATGGATTTAGATCTTGTTCTTTATAAAGGTGGTAGAAGGAGAAGGAATACATTCGATGAAGATCAGGATGGAGGCAGAACCTTGATGATGGTGGTGGTTATAGTGGAGCAGATATATTTGGGAAACGCCTGTTCTTGGTGGTGGGAATATAACCTACTGTAAATTGTGGATATTTGAGTTACTGGGATGGGTGGTTAAAGGATAGTAGATGTGATGTTTGAGAAGTCCAGTTTTTAACATTGTGGGAATGACCTGATCTTGTTTGTGTTAATACCAGGTTAAACCTAGAAGTGACCGTGAAACTGTGTAAGATGGTGATATTGCGTGACGGAATGAAGGGGGCTCCCCAGGGTGAACTTCTTACGGTGGTCACTATTCCAGGAATTACCCTGGATTCAGAAGAAGGTTCTTATTGCATCGATCAGTGGCCACAGCGCTCATTGCCAAAAGCCCCCTGGGAGATAAGGTCTATGAAGTATCTGTAGAGCCGGGCTGGGTCTGAAAACAGCATCTTGCTACAGATACCAGAGCGATGTTGCAGTGAACTTGCTCTAGAAAATGGAACCTGTGCAGAGCTGGAGATCCAGTTCCAGTTAGATCGACTGCAGTTCTGTATGTACCATGAGGCAGTAGATCGATTGCTGGATGAGAAGCTACTGTTTTCCTGACCTGTCTAAATGCCGTTTGCCATTCAGACAGGAGAACCATCGGGGGAATCAAAACACAGCTGGCAGCTTCTTACATATGTGGAACGGCACCCAGACCCAGCCTATCCCACTTCTTCTAATTTATGGACCATTTGGTACTGGCAAAAGCTACACTATGGCCAAAGCAGCACTGGATGTAATCAAACAACCAGGCACTCGGGTGTTGTCTGCAACCACAATAAAACAGGTGTTTACCATCAGTTATAAGCAGTAATAGGTACCATCTTGGTTGTAATTGCAGTTACAAGCAGTAATAGGTACCATATTGGTAGTAATTGCAATTACAAGCAGTAATAGGTACCAGATTGGTAGTAATTGCAATTACAAGCAAGTAATAGGTACCATATTGGTAGTAGTAATTGCAGTTACAAGCAGTAATAGGTACAGATTGGTAGTAATTGCAGTTACAAGAAGTAATAGGTACCATATTGGTAGTAATTGCAGTTACAAGCAGTAATGTACCATATTGGTAGTAATTGCAGTTACAAGCAGTAATAAGTACCAGATTGGTAGTAATTGCAGTTACAAGCAGTATAGTTACCAGAAGGTAGTATTTGCAGTTACAAGCAGTAATAGGTACCAGATTGGTAGTATTTGCAGTATACAAGCAGTAATAGGTACAGGATTGGTAGTATTTGCAGTTACAAGCAAGTAATAGGTACCGATTGGTAGTAATTGCAGTTACAAGCAGTAATAGGTACCAGATTGGTAGTATGCAGTTAAAAGCAGTAATAGGTACATATTGGTAGTAATTGCAGTTACAAGCAGTAATAAGTACCATATTCGTAGTAACTTGTAACTGCAATCACTAGCATGCCACTTATCAGAAGGGCCACATGCAGTAGTTTCACTACAAACATAAGGGCCCACAAGCAAAAATTGAACAGGGCCTCCTGCACGTCAGGACTCAAACCCATCCACACCAACCCCTCACCATGTGGGCTAAAATATATAGCCATCCCATCCATTGAATAGGGTAAATAAACCACCACTCATTGGTTGGTAACTAGAGAGAATGTGGCCCCATTCCTGTGCCATTTAGTGGGTGCTAGGTGGTGCCCTACTTTCTGTGAAAGATTGGTATAAAATGGCCCCCCTGGCCAGATAGGTCCATGAATCCGCAGTAAGCTCCAGCTTGTAATTTCATATAAGTATGATTAGCGTTGGGTAGAAGTGGTAATATTGTGACTGTGATTAGTATTTTGCACCAGAGGGGGCAGTATATGGAACAATGCGATGTTTTACATTCACTAACCATGGTTTGTTCCCACAGTGCTGCCGATCTGTACGGTGCGGATCATTTCCATGGTATGCGAGCAGGTCACCCGAGGCCATCCCCATGAGAGTGAATATGTACTTAGCCCTTTAAAAGAGACTGACCTTATCACACAGCAGTACTGCTCTCACCCCTGATGGCTCATCCTTTGTTATTCCGAGCAGGGAGCAGATTGGAACGACATCGTATCATTGTCACAACCGCAGTTACATCTCGTGACTTGGACGTCCCACGAGGATTCTTCAGCCACATTTTACTGGACGAAACAGCTCAGATGTTAGAGTGTGAAGCTCTGATTCCACTGGGTTTAGCCGATCACTGTACTCGCGTGGTCCTCGCTGGAGATTACATGCAGGAGTCCCTAGATTGTTCTGCAGGAGAGACCCTGAACAAGACAGGAGCACACTCTGCTTACCCGCCTTTTCTCACATTACCACGGGAAAGCTCCCAAACAGCCAAAGAAGCTCGCATCATACTTTCACCAAAACTACCGAACAACCCCTACCATCATCTCTTTCGTCTCCAGATGCTTTTATGTCGGCCGCGGTGATGCTATCGAATCGTGCGCAGCTGATAATGTGGCACCATCCGCCCGGTCACCATGCTCTAGGGCTGTGCCACGTACATGGACCCTGTATTCGTGATGGCAATTCCTGGCTAACCATTCTGAGTTGCTTGAGGTGTTGGAAGTCGTTCAGAACATTCGCAACCAGTGGCCAAAGAACTGGGGTCCAGTTAGGAACAGCAGAATTTGTGTTTGTATCCCAAGGGAGCCAGGTAACCTAATGACTTCTGGACCTGCATCTCCTTCTTTTCTGACCTATCTGCCATCTTCCTGTCCACCTGTTGGTCTGTCCTACCTTCAACTTGCTCCATCTGTCTTTCACCCTCTGTTCAAGACCCAAGATGCAGCTAAAATATCCATTCCCATGTGCCTCCTTCAGGTGAAGCTGATCCGGCAGGAACTGCGCAAAATCAAGCTGTCTGATGTGACTGTGACGGCTATAGAACATCATAGGTCTGTATTGTGTCCCACACCCCACACTGTATTTCTGCACTGCTCAGCCGCACCACAGTTTCATCTGTTAACGTAACATTTCTTTTCGGCAGGTGGTGAGTTCCAGGTCATTATCCTGAGCACAGTTCGTACTGTGGACAGTCTCCCTTCAGGTCCATCTTTTTCATTCACCTTCAGCCTGGACTTTTTTGTGACCCTCGTGTTCTGAACACAGTTTTGACGAGAGCGCGCTCCCAGGTTGTTGTGGTTGGAGACCATAGTGGCCTTGTGCTCCTTTGGTGAATGCAGCCGTATATGGAGGCGCTATGTACAGGAATGGTAGAAGGAAGGCAATGTAAAACCGCCTGACATCACTGTGGAGCAGATCAAGCAAGTGGTTTGTGACCTGCAAACCTGGAGGGAACAGGCTGAGGAGGAAGAGGACACAGTGATCTGGATCTCTGACCTAGACATTCCCTCGGACGACTCCATTTTACAGGAGCTGCTGGACGCAAGGCCAAGGCTTGGTGACATATCTGAGGAGGGGTTGCTGGAGGTGAGGATGGAGCCAGATTGTGTGAACAACAGAAACACTTACATTGACTTTGAGAGACACAAGTTGGAACAGTACTTGCAAATACAGCCAATGTTTACAAAAGTGCATGTTATTTAAGGATAGCTTTGACCGTGGACATGCCCTGACGCTGGAGATTCTCCTTCCTATCGTATAAACATTAATGGAAGGGTGAACTGTGGAATGGCGTTCAGCGGAGATGAAGTGCTTGTTAAATTGCTGCCGGACACCAACCCTAAGGCAGGAACAGTTGTTGGGTGTACTGAGGGCAACAGAAGATCGTTGCTTTGTTTGCTATATGGACCCTCATGACTACAACAATCATGACACCTATTGACAAGTCTATAACCAAGATCTTTTGTCCGGTTTTAAAAAGAAATCCAGTCTGTGTTCACATACGTAACTACTCCAATAACTGGGTGCGCACTGTGGGATCCGAGAAGCTGACGCCTGAGATGCAAAGGGACAAGCTGTTCTTGGTGCAGGTGATTAAGTGGATCGGAAATTCTATTACCCACTGGCATTGTAACTCAAATTCTGCCTGCTATCAATGTCTGGATCAGGTCTTGAGATACTGGACATGGAGTATGGGCTAGCAAATGCCGAAGAAATACCCCCCAATGCATGCCAAGAAGATTATAAATCATCCCATTAGATGGTCGTAAAGACTGTAGGGATAAGTTAACTTTCACAGTCGACCCCAGAGGAGCCAAGACCTTGATGATGCCATATCTGTGCAAGAACTGGGTGATCACTATGAGATTGGGGTTCATATCACTGACCTTACATTTTTATTTCTCCAGAGGGGAGCTGGACAAGGAAGCTAGGAAAAGAGGGTCACTTTTTATTCCCCTAACGTGAACCATTGCACATGCTACCCAAGAAGCTTTGCTGACCGTGCAGCCTCATTCCAAACTGTGACCGTATGGCCCCTCCTCTTTGTGCTTGTTGAGAAGAAGTCTGACCAGATAGTGAACGGTGAATTCTCCCGGACTCTCGTACGGTCCCGACCGTCAGTTTTCCTATGAAGAAGCCAACTCCATCCTCAGTGCAAGAGTGAGGCAGCCATTGTGTTATGACACTGTAGAAGACTGTGTAGCTGTATGCTGCCATTCTCTAAGGTTCATCGGAATTACCGCCTGCAGGAAGCTGCAACTTACAAGACAGCCAGATGAGAAATGTCCTCCAGGTGTCGGAAAGCTCAGAGGATGATCGAAGAGATGATGCTAATGTAAACGTTGGGTGGCAGAGTTCCTTGTTGGCAAAGAGTCCTTAATGAATTTAGTGCCTGTGCGATGCCAACCACCTCCAAGCTAGAGAAGATTGAGAAGCTAAGAGACAAGTTAAGCCATTTGTTGCCTCTTTCTAACTATCTCTCGCACCACCTTCTAGATGCACCTAAAGTCTCTAGGTTTTCCCCTGAGCAGTGTGTTTCCATGCTGACCACAGTGTGGCGCAGCGTATTCAAGCTTCGGCAGACCGTCAAGATGATGACTGCGTCAGTGACCTCCTGTTTACAGATGACTTGCACCCGCAGCTATGTTATGCCACACGTGAGTTCCGGAGACTACTGGGACGTGCAGGTTTACCCGTGCTGCACAGAAGATATATGGGTCACTACTCTCTTCAGCTATGTGCTTATACTTGGGCTTCTTCTCCTCTTCGCGATATCTGGATATTGTGGTGCAAAGGCTTCTTCAAGAAATTCTTACTGGATCCTTCACTACGATATCCCCCAAGGATATGGACCTTATGATCCACCACTTTAGAGGAGAGTCCAGCTACAGACATCTTATGAAAGAAAAGGTTTGGCCTTGGAGATGGCTCTGAGGCTTAAGGGAAAATCCCAACAGAAATTAGCTGTGGGTGGTCTCTGTAAATCCACCAGTAATAACTTTGAAGTGGTTTTCCCATTGAATAGTGACTCTTTCTCCAGACCAGTGAAGTTACAGTATAGCTGCCCTCCGCCTTCGGAACAGCCCACTCCCATTCCAGATGGGGTCCGTTTGTCTTGGAAGCGCAGGGTGTATTCCTATCATACTTACCGGGAAAAGCCGATCACAAGCCATCTTCCTACTCATATCACTACGTTTGAGTTCGGCCTGGTACGATGCCATATGTGCCATGAACATCACTGACCATGAGCAAGCAGTCTTCACCCTGAGAAAAGGAACACAGGCAGACCAGTGTCTTCGGTGCAGCAAATCATGGGAGGCCACTACACTGAAATGACTCTAGATTTAAAGCCAGGGCAGTGCTTCCCAATCCAACTGTGTAGCACCCATCAGCAAGGCTTACCCACGCCAGGCTCCCAGCTCTTTCTCCCCTACCCCAGGCATCCATATTTGTCTGGAACACTCAGAAAGGCCTGTGGACTGTTTCTCTAGCTTGGCAGTCGGCCACCTCCTCAAGCTACAAAAACTACCAGGAATACCAACAGGTGTGGAGGCCTCTGTGTGCCATGGAAGCTGTGGTGTCTGCAGTCCGAGAGGGGGGAGCAGTTGTGCTAAGAAATGTTCCCGTCAAATGGAATGAAAAGGGCACAAAAATGAAGGGTTCCTTCAAACTCTCCTCTGAGCTAATCCAAGAATGTGACCTGGACATGGACTTCAGAAACTGCTACCTATGTGTGCGGATAGAGGAACTGCAAGGCTCCAGGCCAGAGTCGGAGATAGATTTACAGTCCTACTCCTGGGTTGCTCACTGCCTAACCGAAGGCAACAATCATGTGACAAGGGAGGACGGGGCACTGTAGTCCACCGCACCAGGACGCCACTGAAAGAGGTCCAGAGGCTGTCAGCAGCCATAAAACTGAGTTCACCATTGAAATCATCCCCAAGCTCCTGCCTGACGTGTGAGTAAGGGGTGATGACCGGAGAAAATCGCAAATATCATAGGGTATTGTGTGTACACAATGGTTCTAGAAAGTGTATGTATGGTTACAGACAGTATTGTGTGTACACATAGTCCTAGACAGTGTATGTATGACTATAGACAGTATTGTGTGTACACAATGTTGTAGACAGTGTATGTATGGCTATAGACAGGATTGTGTGTACACAATGGTCCTAGACAGTGTATGTATGTATAACTAGATAGTATTGTGTACACAATGTCTTAGTGTATGTATGACTATAGACAGAATTGTGTGTACACAATGGTCCTAGACAGTGTATGATGACTAGATAGTATTGTGTACAATGTCTTAGACAGTGTAGTATGACTATAGACAGTATTGTGGGTGGTACACAATGTCCTAGACAGTGTATGATTACTATACACAGTATTGTGTGTACACAATGGTCCTAGACAGTGTATGTATACTAGATAGTATTGTGTACACCATGTCCTTAGGTGTATGTATGACTAGACAGTATGTGTGTACACAATGTCCTAGACAGTGTATGTATGACTAGATAGTATTGTGTACACAATGTCCTAGACAGTGTAGTGTGACTAGATAGTATTGTGTACACATGTCCTGAAGTGTATGTATGACTATAGATAGAATTGTGTGTCACAATGGTCCTAGACGGTATGTATGACTAGATAGTATTGTGTACACAATGTCTTAGACAGTGTATGTATGACTATAGGCAGTATTGTGGGTACACAAGTCCTAGAAAGTGTATGTATGACTATAGACAGTATTGTGTGTACACAATGGTCCTAGACAGTGTATGTATGGCTATAGACAGGATTGTGTACATAATGTCCTAGACAGTGTATGTATTACTATAGACAGTATTGGTATACAATGGTTCTAGACACCGTATTTGTGACATATAAAGTATAGTGTACACATTAAGGGGGGGGGGGACAATTAAAGGGAAAGACGTGGAGATTAGCATATTCTGCCTTATTTCCATCACCCAACCCTAAGCTCCGGAATTAGGTTATCATGGTACAAGCTCTCTGGCTGCAGCCTGTATCACTGCTGATGGGTAAGAAGAGAAATTAAGGGCAGTGATCCAGGGAACTGAATTGCATATTGTAAGCTGTAAATTACTTTCCCTTTGAGTGATATTTCCAGGTAGATGTGCCAGGGTCATTGTGCAGAAAATCAGTAAGTTTTTGTTTCCCCAGACGTAAAGAAGAAGCATTGGAAAAGCTGAGCAAAGCATCAGAACTTTCTAAGAACATGTGTTTGGAAAACGGGTTAACTGACATAGGTACGTAATCACGGAATGTGGGTACCAAGGTAACTGACATAGGTACGTAATCACAGGAATGTGGGGTACCAAGGTAACTGACATAGGTACGTAATCACAGGAATGTGGGGTAAAAGGGTACTGACAGGTACGTAATCACAGGAATGTGGGGTAAAAGGGTAACTGACTAGTAGTACGTAATCACAGGAATGTGGGGGTACCAAGGGTAACTGACATAGGTACGTAATCACAGGAATGTGGGGTACCAAGGGTAACTGAACTAGGTACGTAATCACAGGAATGTGAGGTACCAAGGGAACGATATAGGTAGTAATCACAGGAATGTGGGTACCAAGGGTAACTGACATAGGTACGTAATCACAGGAATGTGAGGTACCAAGGGTAACTGATATAGGTACGTAATCACAGGAATATGGGGTACCAGGGTAAATGATAGTGTACGTAATCGCAGTAATGTGGGGTACAAGGGTGACTGACATAGGTACGTAATCACAGGAATGTGGGTACCAAGGGTAATGACATAGGTACGTAATCACAGGAATGTGGGGTAAAAGGGTAACTGACAGGTACGTTAATCACAGGAATGT
The DNA here is from genome assembly GCA_019447015.1 of Hymenochirus boettgeri. Taxonomy (NCBI): domain Eukaryota; kingdom Metazoa; phylum Chordata; class Amphibia; order Anura; family Pipidae; genus Hymenochirus; species Hymenochirus boettgeri. The sequence continues at coordinate 101,455,269 of CM033476.1, read as the reverse complement.
GGGGTACCAAGGGTAACTGACATAGGTACGTAATCACAGGAATGTGGGGGAAAAGGGTAACTGACAGGTACGTAATCACAGAATGTGGGGTAAAGGGTAACTGACAGGTACGTAATCACAGGAATGTGAGGTACCAGGGTAACTGATATAGGTACGTAATCACAGGAATATGGGGTACCAAGGGTAAATGAGAGTACGTAATCGCAGTAATGTGGGGTACAAGGGTGACGACATAGGTACGTATCACAGGAATGTGTGGGGTACCAAGGGTAACTGACATGGTACGTAATCACAGGAATGTGGGGTACCAAGGGTAACTGACATAGGTAGTAATCACAGGAATGTGGGGTACCAAGGGTAACTGACATAGGACGTAATCACAGGAATGTGGGGTAAAAGGGTAACTGACAGGTACGTAATCACAGGAATGTGGGGTAAAAGGGTAACTGACAGGTAACGTAATCACAGGAATGTGAGGTACCAAGGGTAACTGATAAGAGTACGTAATCACAGGAATGTGGGGTACCAAGGGTAACTGACATAGGTACGTAATCGCAGTAATGTGGGGTACAAGGGTGACTGACATAGGTACGTAATCACAGGAATGTGGGGTTGAAGGGTAAATGATAGGTATGTAATCACAGGAATGTATGGTACAAGGGTAACTGACAGAGGTACGTAATCACAGGAATATGGGGTACCAAGGATAACTGATATAGGTACGTAATCACAGGAATATGGGGTACCAAGGATAACTGATATAGGTACGTAATCACAGGAATGTGGGGTACCAAGGGTAACTGACATAGGTACGTAATCACAGGAATGTGGGGTACCAAGGGTAACGGATATAGGTACGTAATCACAGTAATGTGGGGTACAAGGGTAACTGACAGGTACGTAATCACAGGAATGTGGGGTACCAAGGGTAACGGATATAGGTATGTATCACAGAATGTATGGTACAAGGGTAACTGACAGAGGTACGTAATCACAGGAATAGGGGTACAAGGATATGTTCTAGAACAAGATCTTTGTCGGTTTTAAAAGAAATCCAGTCTGTGTTCACATACGTAACTACTCCAATAACTGTGTGCGCACTGTGGGATCCGAGAAGCTGACGCTGAGATGCAAAGGGACAAGCATGTTCTTGGTGCAGGTGATTAAGTGGCATCGGAAATTCTATTACCCACTGGGCATTGTAACTCAAATTCTGCCTGCTATCAATGTCTGGATCAGGGTCTGAGAGAACTGGACATGGAGTAGGGCTAGCAAATGCCAAGAAAACCCCCAAATGCATGCCAAGAAGATTATAAATCATCCCATTAGATGGTCGTAAAGATGTAGGGAATGTTAACTTTCACAGTCGACCCCAGAGGAGCCAAAGACCTTGATGATGCCATATCTGTGCAAGAACTGGGTGATCACTATGAGATGGGGTTCTATTCACTGAATTACATCTATTCTCTCAGAAGGGGAGCTGGACAAGGAAGCTAGGAAAAGAGGGGTCACTTTTTATTCCCTAACCGTGAACCATTGCACATGCTACCCAAGAAGCTTTGCTCTGACCGTGCAGCCTCATTCCAAACTGTGACCGTATGGCCCTCTCCCTCTTTGTGCTTGTGTGAGAAGAAGTCTGACCAGATAGTGAACGGTGAATTCTCCCGGACTCTCGTACGCGCCCGACCGTCAGTTTTCATGAGAAGCCAACTCCATCCTCAGTGCAAGAGTGAGGCAGCCATTGTGTTATGACACTGTAGAAGACTGTGTAGCTGTATGCTGCCATTTCTCTAAGGTTCATCGGAATTACCGCCTGCAGGAAGCTGCAACTTACAAGCAGCCAGATGGAAATGTCCTCCAGGTGTCCGGAAAGCTCAGAGGATGATCGAAGAGATGATGCTAATGAAACAGTTGGGTGGCAGAGTTCCTTGTTGGCAAAGAGTCCTTAATGAATTTAGTGGCTGTGCGATGCCAACCACCTCCAAGCCTAGAGAAGATTGAGAAGCTAAGAGACAAGTTAAGCCATTTGTTGCCTCTTTCTAACTATCTCTCGCACACCACCTTCTAGATGCACCTAAAGTCTTAGGTTTCCCTGAGCAGTGTGTTTCATGCTGACCACAGTGTGGCAGCGTATTCAAGCTCGGCAGACCGTCAAGATGATGACTGCGTCAGTGACCTCCTGTTTACAGATGACTTGCACCGCAGCTAGTTATGCCACACGTGAGTTCCGGAGACTACTGGGACGTGCAGGGTTAACCGTGCTGGCACAGAAGATAATTGGGTCACTACTCTCTTCAGCTATGTGCTTATACTTGGGCTTCTTCTCCTCTTCGCGATATCTGGATATTGTGGTGCAAAGGCTTCTTCAAGAAATTCTTACTGGATCCTTCACTACGATATCCCCCAAGGATATGGACCTTATGATCCACCACTTTGAGAGGAGAGTCCAGCTACAGACATCTTATGAAAGAAAGGTTTGGCCTTGGAGATGGCTCTGAGGCTTAAGGGAAAATCCAACAGAAATTAGCTGTGGTGGTCTCTGTAAATCCAACCAGTAATAACTTTGAAGTGGTTTTCCCATTGAATAGTGACTCTTTCTCCAGACCAGTGAAGTTACAGTATAGCTGCCTCCGCCTTCGGAACAGCCCACTCCCATTCCAGATGGGGTCCGTTTGTCTTGGAAGCGCAGGGTGTATTCCTATCATACTTACCGGGAAAGCCGATCACAAGCCATCTTCCTACTCATATCACTACGTTTGAGGCTTCGGCCTGGTACGATGCCATATGTGCCATGAACATCACATGACCATGAGCAAGCAGTCTTCACCCTGAGAAAAGGAACAAAGGCAGACCCAGTGTCTTCGGGTGCAGCAAATCATGGGAGGCCTACACTGAAATGACTTAGATTTAAAGCCAGGGCAGTGCTTCCCAATCCAACTGTGTAGCACCATCCAGCAAGGCTTACCCACGCCAGGCTCCCAGCTCTTCTCCCCTACCCAGGCATCCAATTTGTCTGGAACACTCAGAAAGGCCTGTGGACTGTTTCTCTAGCTTGGCACGTCGGCCACCTCCTCAGAGCTACAAAAAACTACCAGGAATACCAACAGGTGTGGAGGCCTCTGTGTGCCATGGAAGCTGGTGTCTGCAGTCCGAGAGGGGGGAGCAGTTGTGCTAAGAAGAAATGTTCCCGTCAAAGGAATGAAAAGGGCAAAAAAAATGAAGGGTTCCTTCAAACTCTCCTCTGAGCTAATCCAAGAATGTGACCTGGACATGGACTTCAGAAACTGCTACCTATGTGTGCGGATAGAGGAACTGCAAGGTCCAGGCCAGAGTCGGAGATAGATTTACAGTCCTACTCCTGGGTTGCTCACTGCCAACCGAAGGCAACAATCATGTGACAAGGGAGGACGGGGGCACTGTCAGCTTCCACCTGCACCAGACGCCCATGAAAGAGGTCCCAGAGGCTGTCAGCAGCCATTAAACTGAGTTCACCATTGAAATCATCCCCAAGCTCCTGCCTGACGTGTGAGTACAGGGGTGATGACCGGAGAAAATCAGCAAATATCATAGGGTATGTGTGTACACAATGGTTCTAGAAAGTGTATGTATGGTTACAGAACAGTATTGTGGGTACACATAGTCCTGACAGTGTATGTACTGACTATAGAACTTATTGTGTGTACACAATGTTTGTAGACAGTGTATGGTATGGCTATAGACAGGATTGTGTGTACACAATGGTCCTAGACAGTGTATGTATAACTAGATAGTATTGTGTACACAATGTCTTAGTGTATGTATGACTATAGACAGAATTGTGTGTACACAATGGTCCTAGACAGTGTATGTATGACTAGATAGTATTGGTACAATGTCTTAGACAGTGTATGTATGACTATAGACAGTATTGTGGGTACACAATGTCCTAGGACAGTGTATGATTCTATACCACAGGAATACCATATTGGTAGTAATTGCAGTTACAAGCAGTAATAAGTACCATATTCGTAGTAACTTGTAACTGCAATCACTAGCAATGCCACTTATCAGTAAGGGCCACATGCAGTAGTTTCACTACAAACATAAGGGCCCACAAGCAAAAATTGAACATGGGCCTCCTGCACGTCAGGACTCAAACCCATCCACACCAACCCCTCACCATGTGGGCTAAAATATATAGCCATCCCATCCATTGAATAGGGTAAATAAACCACCACTCATTGGTTGGTAACTAGAGAGAATGTGGCCCCATTCCTGTGCCATTTAGTGGGTGCTAGGTGGTGCCCTACTTTCTGTGAAAGATTGGTATAAAATTGGGCCCCCCTGGCCAGATAGGTCCATGAATCCGCAGTAAGCTCCAGCTTGTAATTTCATATAAGTATGATTAGCGTTGGGTAGAAGTGGTCAATATTTGTGACTGTGATTAGTATTTTGCACCAGGAGGGGGCAGTATATGGAACAATGCGATGTTTACATTCACTAACCATGGTTTGTTCCCACAGTGCTGCCGATCTGTACGTGCGGGATCATTTCCATGAGTATGCGAGCAGCGGTCACCCCGAGGCCATCCCCATGAGAGTGAAATATGTACTTAGCCCTTTAAACAGGACTGACCTTATCACACAGCAGTACTGCCCTCTCACCCCTGATGGCTCATCCTTTGTTATTCCGAGCAGGGAGCAGTTGGAACGACATCGTATCATTGTCACAACCGCAGTTACATCTCGTGACTTGGACGTCCCACGAGGATTCTTCAGCCACATTTTACTGGACGAAACAGCTCAGATGTTAGAGTGTGAAGCTCTGATTCCACTGGGTTTAGCCGATCACTGTACTCGCGTGGTCCTCGCTGGAGATTACATGCAGGAGTCCCCTAGATTGTTCTGCAGGAGAGACCCTGAACAAAGACAGGAGCACACTCTGCTTACCCGCCTTTTCTCACATTACCAAGGGGAAAGCTCCCAAACAGCCAAAGAAGCTCGCATCATCTTTCACCAAAACTACCGAACAACCCCTACCATCATCTCTTTCGTCTCCAGATGCTTTTATGTCGGCCGCGGTGATGCTATCGAATCGTGCGCAGCTGATAATGTGGCACCTCCGCCCGGTCACCATGCTCTAGGGCTGTGCCACGTACATGGACCCTGTATTCGTGATGGCAATTCCTGGCTCAACCATTCTGAGTTGCTTGAGGTGTTGGAAGTCGTTCAGAACATTCGCAACCAGTGGCCAAAGAACTGGGGTCCAGTTAGGAACAGCAGAATTTGTGTTGTATCCCAAGGGAGCCAGGTAACCTAATGACTTCTGGACCTGCATCTCCTTCTTTTCTGACCTATCTGCCATCTTCCTGTCCACCTGTTGGTCTGTCCTACCTTCAACTTGCTCCATCTGTCTTTCACCCTCTGTTCAAGACCCAATGATGCAGCTAAAATATCCATTCCCATGTGCCTCCTTCAGGTGAAGCTGATCCGGCAGGAACTGCGCAAAATCAAGCTGTCTGATGTGACTGTGACGGACTATCAGAACATCATAGGTCTGTATTGTGTCCCACACCCCACACTGTATTTCTGCACTGCTCAGTCCGCACCACAGTTTCATCTGTTAACGTAAACATTTCTTTTCGGCAGGTGGTGAGTTCCAGGTCATTATCCTGAGCACAGTTCGTACTGTGGACAGTCTCCCTTCAGGTCCATCTTTCCACTTCACCTTCAGCCTGGACTTCTTTTGTGACCCTCGTGTTCTGAACACAGTTTTGACGAGAGCGCGCTCCCAGGTTGTTGTGGTTGGAGACATAGTGGCCTTGTGCTCCTTTGGTGAATGCAGCCGTATATGGAGGCGCTATGTACAGGAATGTGTAGAAGGAGGCAATGTAAAACCGCCTGACATCACTGTGGAGCAGATCAAGCAAGTGGTTTGTGACCTGCAAACCTGGAGGGAACAGGCTGAGGAGGAAGAGGACAACAGTGACTCTTGGATCTCTGACCTAGACATTCCCTCGGACGACTCCATTTTACAGGAGCTGCTGGACAGCAAGGCCAAGGCTTGTGTGACAGTATCTGAGGAGGGGTTGCTGGAGGTGAGGATGGAGCCAGATTGTGTGAACAACAGAAACACTTACATTGACTTTGAGAGACACAAGTTGGAACAGTACTTGCAAATACAGCCCAATGTTTACAAAAAGTGCATGTTATTTAAGGATAGCTTTGACCGTGGACATGCCCTGACGCTGGAAGATTCTCCTTCCTATCGTATAAACATTAATGGAAGGGTGAACTGTGGAATGGCGTTCAGCGGAGATGAAGTGCTTGTTAAATTGCTGCCGGACACCAACCCTAAGGCAGGAACAGTTGTTGGGGTACTGAGGGCAACAGAAGATCGTTGCTTTGTTTGCTATATGGACCCTCATGACTACAACATCATGACACCTATTGACAAGTCTATAACCAAGATCTTTTGTCCGGTTTTAAAAAGAAATCCAGTCTGTGTTCACATACGTAACTACTCCAATAACTGTGTGCGCACTGTGGGATCCGAGAAGCTGACGCCTGAGATGCAAAGGGACAAGCTGTTCTTGGTGCAGGTGATTAAGTGGCATCGGAAATTCTATTACCCACTGGGCATTGTAACTCAAATTCTGCCTGCTATCAATTGTCTGGATCAGGGTCTTGAGATACTGGACATGGAGTATGGGCTAGCAAATGCCAAGAAATACCCCCCAAATGCATGCCAAGAAGATTATAAAATCATCCCATTAGATGGTCGTAAAGACTGTAGGGATAAGTTAACTTTCACAGTCGACCCCAGAGGAGCCAAAGACCTTGATGATGCCATATCTGTGCAAGAACTGGGTGATCACTATGAGATTGGGGTTCATATCACTGACCTTACATCTTTTATTTCTCCAGAAGGGGAGCTGGACAAGGAAGCTAGGAAAAGAGGGGTCACTTTTTATTCCCCTAACCGTGAACCATTGCACATGCTACCCAAGAAGCTTTGCTCTGACCGTTGCAGCCTCATTCCAAACTGTGACCGTATGGCCCTCTCCCTCTTTGTGCTTGTTGAGAAGAAGTCTGACCAGATAGTGAACGGTGAATTCTCCCGGACTCTCGTACGCGCCGACCGTCAGTTTTCCTATGAAGAAGCCAACTCCATCCTCAGTGCAAGAGTGAGGCAGCCATTGTGTTATGACACTGTAGAAGACTGTGTAGCTGTATGCTGCCATTTCTCTAAGGTTCATCGGAATTACCGCCTGCAGGAAGCTGCAACTTACAAGCAGCCAGATGAGAAATGTCCTCCAGGTGTCCGGAAAGCTCAGAGGATGATCGAAGAGATGATGCTAATGTATAACAGTTGGGTGGCAGAGTTCCTTGTTGGCAAAGAGTCCTTAATGAATTTAGTGCCTGTGCGATGCCAACCACCTCCAAGCCTAGAGAAGATTGAGAAGCTAAGAGACAAGTTAAGCCATTTGTTGCCTCTTTCTAACTATCTCTCGCACCACCTTCTAGATGCACCTAAAGTCTCTAGGTTTTCCCCTGAGCAGTGTGTTTCCATGCTGACCACAGTGTGGCAGCGTATTCAAGCTTCGGCAGACCGTCAAGATGATGACTGCGTCAGTGACCTCCTGTTTACAGATGACTTGCACCCGCAGCTATGTTATGCCACACGTGAGTTCCGGAGACTACTGGGACGTGCAGGGTTTACCCGTGCTGGCACAGAAGATATATTGGGTCACTACTCTCTTCAGCTATGTGCTTATACTTGGGCTTCTTCTCCTCTTCGCCGATATCTGGATATTGTGGTGCAAAGGCTTCTTCAAGAAATTCTTACTGGATCCTTCACTACGATATCCCCCAAGGATATGGACCTTATGATCCACCACTTTGAGAGGAGAGTCCAGCTACAGACATCTTATGAAAGAAAAGGTTTGGCCTTGGAGATGGCTCTGAGGCTTAAGGGAAAATCCCAACAGAAATTAGCTGTGGTGGTCTCTGTAAATCCAACCAGTAATAACTTTGAAGTGGTTTTCCCATTGAATAGTGACTCTTTCTCCAGACCAGTGAAGTTACAGTATAGCTGCCTCCAGCCTTCGGAACAGCCCACTCCCATTCCAGATGGGGTCCGTTTGTCTTGGAAGCGCAGGGTGTATTCCTATCATACTTACCGGGAAAAGCCGATCACAAGCCATCTTCCTACTCATATCACTACGTTTGAGGCTTCGGCCTGGTACGATGCCATATGTGCCATGAACATCACTGACCATGAGCAAGCAGTCTTCACCCTGAGAAAAGGAACAAAGGCAGACCCAGTGTCTTCGGTGCAGCAAATCATGGGAGGCCACTACACTGAAATGACTCTAGATTTAAAGCCAGGGCAGTGCTTCCCAATCCAACTGTGTAGCACCATCCAGCAAGGCTTACCCACGCCAGGCTCCCAGCTCTTCTCCCCTACCCCAGGCATCCATATTTGTCTGGAACACTCAGAAAGGCCTGTGGACTGTTTCTCTAGCTTGGCACGTCGGCCACCTCCTCAGAGCTACAAAAACTACCAGGAATACCAACAGGTGTGGAGGCCTCTGTGTGCCATGGAAGCTGTGGTGTCTGCAGTCCGAGAGGGGGGAGCAGTTGTGCTAAGAAATGTTCCCGTCAAATGGAATGAAAAGGGCACAAAAATGAAGGGTTCCTTCAAACTCTCCTCTGAGCTAATCCAAGAATGTGACCTGGACATGGACTTCAGAAACTGCTACCTATGTGTGCGGATAGAGGAACTGCAAGGCTCCAGGCCAGAGTCGGAGATAGATTTACAGTCCTACTCCTGGGTTGCTCACTGCCTAACCGAAGGCAACAATCATGTGACAAGGGAGGACGGGGGCACTGTCAGCTTCCACCTGCACCAGACGCCCATGAAAGAGGTCCCAGAGGCTGTCAGCAGCCATAAAACTGAGTTCACCATTGAAATCATCCCCAAGCTCCTGCCTGACGTGTGAGTACAGGGGTGATGACCGGAGAAAATCAGCAAATATCATAGGGTATTGTGTGTACACAATGGTTCTAGAAAGTGTATGTATGGTTACAGACAGTATTGTGTGTACACAATAGTCCTAGACAGTGTATGTATGACTATAGACAGTATTGTGTGTACACAATGTTGTAGACAGTGTATGTATGGCTATAGACAGGATTGTGTGTACACAATGGTCCTAGACAGTGTATGTATACTAAAGATTGTGTCCACAATGTCTTAAAGTGTATGTAATGACTTAGACAAATGTGTGTACACAATGGTCCTAGACAGTGTATGTATGACTAGATAGTATTGTGTACAATGTCTTAGACAGTGTATGTATGACTATAGACAGTATTGTGGGTACACAATGTCCTAGACAGTGTATGTATTACTATACACAGTATTGTGTGTACACAATGGTCCTAGACAGTGTATGTATAACTAGATAGTATTGTGTACACAATGTCTTAGTGTATGTATGACTAGACAGAATTGTGTGTACACAATGGTCCTAGACAGTGTATGTATGACTAGATAGTATTGTGTACACAATGTCCTAGACAGTGTATGTGTGACTAGAATAGTTATTTGTACACAATGTCCTAGACAGTGTATGTATGACTATAGATAGAATTGTGTGTCACAATGGTCCTGACAGATGTATTGACTAGAATAGTATGTGTACACAATGTCTTAGACAGTGTATGTATGACTATAGGCAGTATTGTGGGTACACAATGTCCTAGAAAGTGTATGTATGACTATAGACAGTATTGTGTGTACACAATGGTCCAGACAGTGTATGTATGGCTATAGACAGGATTGTGTACATAATGTCCTAGACAGTGTAGTATTACTATAGACAGTATTGTGTATACAATGGTTCTAGACACCGTATTTGTACTATATAAAGTATAGTGTACACATTAAAGGGGGGGGGGGACATTAAAGGGAAAGACGTGCAGATAGCATTATTTCTGCCTTATTTCCATCACCCAACCAACCTAGCTCCGGAATTCAGGTTATCATGTGTACAAGCTCTCTGGCTGCACTGTATCACTGCTGATGGGTAAGAAGAGAAATTAGAGCAGCGTGATCCAGGGAACGGAATTGCATATTGTAAGCTGTAAATTACTTTCCCTTTGAGTGATATTTCCAGGTAGATGTGCCGGTCATTGTGCAGAAAATCAGTAAGTTTTTGTTTCCCCAGACGTAAAAAGAGCATTGGAAAAGCTGAGCAAGCATCAGAACTTTCTAAAACATTGTGTTTGGAAAACTGGTAACTGACATAGGTACGTAATCCAGAATGTGGGGTACCAAGGTAACTGACATAGGTACGTAATCACAGGAATGTGGGGTACCAAGAACTGACATAGGTACGTAATCACAGGAATGTGGGGTAAAAGGGTACTGACAGGTACGTAATCACAGGAATGTGGGGTAAAAGGGTAACTGACATAGGTAGTAATCACGGAATGTGGGGTACCAAGGGTAACTGACATAGGTACGTAATCACAGGAATGTGGACCGGGTAACTGACTAGGTACGTATCACAGGATGAGTACCAAGGGTACTGATATAGGTACGTAATCACAGGAATGTGGGGTACCAAGGGTAACTGACATAGGTACGTAATCACGAATGTGAGTACCAAGGTAACTGATTAGGTACGTAATCACAGGAATAGGGGTACCAAGGGTAAATGATAGGTACGTAATCGCAGTAAGTGGGGTACAGGGTGACTGACATAGGTACGTAATCACAGGAATGTGGGGTACCAAGGGTAACTGACATAGGTACGTAATCACAGGAATGTGGTGTAAAAGGGTAACTGACAGGTACGTTAATCCAGGAATGTGGGGTACCAAGGGTAACTGACAAGTACGTAATCACAGGAATGTGGGTAAAAGGGTAACTGACAGGTCCGTAATCACAGGAATGTGGGGTAAAAGGGTAACGACAGGTACGTATCACAGGAATGTGAGGTACCAAGGGTCTGATATAGGTACGTAATCACAGGAATGGGTACAAGGGTAATGATGGTACGTAATCGCAGTAATTGGGGTACAAGGGTGACTGACATAGGTACGTAATCACAGGATGTGGTACCAAGGCCTGACATGGTACGTAATCACAGGAATGTGGGGTACCAAGGAACTGACTAGGTACGTAATCACAGGAATGTGGGGTACCAAGGGTAACTGACATGACGTAATCACAGGAATGTGGGGTAAAGGGTAACTGACAGGTACGTAATCACGGAATGTGGGGTAAAAGGTAACTGGACAGGTACGTAATCACAGGAATGTGAGGTACCAAGGGTAATGATATAGTACGTAACAAGGAATGTGTGGGTACAAAGGGTAACTGACATAGGTACGTAATCGCAGTAATGTGGGGTACAAGGGTACTGACATAGGTACGTAATCACAGGAATGTGGGGTTGAAGGGTAATGATAGGTATGTAATCACAGGAATGTATGGTACAAGGGTAACTGACAGAGGTACGTAATCACAGGAATATGGGGTACCAAGGATACTGATATAGGTACGTAATCACAGGATATGGGGTACCAAATACTGATATAGGTACGTAATCACAGGAATGTGGGGTACCAAGGGTAACTGACTAGGTACGTAATCACAGGAATGTGGGGTACCAAGGGTAACGGATATAGGTACGTAATCACAGTAATGTGGGGTACAAGGGTAACTGACAGGTACGTAATCACAGGAATGTGGGGTACCAAGGGTAACGGATATAGGTATGTAATCACAGGAATGTATGGTACAAGGGTAACTGACAGAGGTACGTAATCACAGGAATATGGGGTACCAAGGATAACTGATATAGGTACGTAATCACAGGAATGTGGGGTACCAAGGGTAACTGACATAGGTACGAATCACAGGAATGTGGGGTACCAAGGTAACTGACATAGGTACGTAATCACAGGAATGTGGGGTACCAAGGGTAACGGATATAGGACGTAATCACAGTAATGTGGGGTACAAGGGTAACTGACAGGTACGTAATCACAGGAATGTGGGTACCAAGGGTAACTGACAGAGGTACTAATCACAGGAATATGGGGTACCAGGATAACTGATATAGGTACGTAATCACAGAATATGGGGTTGAAGGGTAAATATAGGTACGTAATCGCAGTAATTGTGGGGTACAAGGGTGACTGACATAGGTACGTAATCACGGAATGTGGGGTTGAAGGGTAAATGATGGTATGTAATCACAGGAATGTGGGGTACAAGGGTAACTGACAGAGGTACGTAATCACAGGATATGGGGTACCAAGGATAACTGACAAGTACATAATAGGAATGTGGGGGACAGGTGACTCACTTACAAATTTGTCAATTTGTAGTGTGCAAGCCATTCGTGTGAGTGAGTGCAGGTCATTGTATAAGTAGATAGTATGTCAGAATGTGAGTAAGTGCAGGTATATTGTATATAGATATGTATGCGAGTAAAACGCAGTTTATTGCATGATAGATACCGTGTCATAGTGAGTGAGTGAGTTTATACTGTTGGGTAACAACCTTTGTCTTCACACAGAAATGAATAGCAAATTGCAGAAACGACCAGTTTTGATATCCCAGGATTTCGTTATGGGCTAAACACCAGCCAGACGGTGTCTGTGCGTACGGCAGTCACAGAACCTTTCACCCTTATCCAAGGACCCCAGGTGAGTAAGACACTACACAATCCCCTTTCCTCTCATTTCCTCTTCTTTCTGTCTCTCCTCCTCTTGGTCTCCCATCTCGGTCTTTCTCCTCTCATTCTCTCGCTTCTGTCTTTTTCTCCTCTTGGTCTCTCCCCTCTCTTTTTTTTTCTCATCTGTCTCTTTCCCCTCTCCTCCTCTTGGTCTCTCTTCTCCTCTAGTTTTATTTTCTTCTCTTGTTTCTTTCCCCTCTAGCTTTCTCCTCCTTGGTCTCTCTTCCCCTCTCTTTCTTCTTTCTTTCTCTCCTCTCTTGGTCACTCTCTTCCCCTCTCCTTTCTTCTTTCTCCCTCCTCTTTGGTCTCTTCTTCCCTCTCCTTTCTTTCTCCTCCTTGGTCTCTCTTCCCCTTCTTCTTTCTTCTCTCTCTCCTCCTCGGTCTCTCTTCCCTCTCCTTTCTTTCTCTTCTCCCCCTCTCGGTCATCTCTCTCTTCTCTTCCCCTCTCTTTCTTTCTCCATCCTCTCGGTCTCTCTTCCCCTCTCCTTTCTTTCTCCCTCCTCTCGGTCTCTCTTCCCCTCTCCTTTCTTTCTCCCTCCTCTCGGTCTCTCTTCCCCTCTCCTTTCTTTCTCCCTCCTCTCGGTCTCTCTTCCCCTCTCCTTTCTTTCTCCCTCCTCTCGGTCTCTCTTCCCCTCCTTCTTCCTTTCTTTCTCTCCCTCCTCTCGGTCTCTCTTCTCCCTCTCCTTTCCTTTCTTCTCCCTCCTCTCGGTCTCTCTTCCCCTCTCCTTTCTTTCTTCCCTCCTCTCGGTCTCTCTCTCTCTTCCCCTCTCCTTTCTTTCTCTCCCTCCTCTCGGTCTCCTCTTCCCCTCTCCTTTCTTTCTCTCCCTCCTCTCGGTCCTCTCTTCCCCTCTCCTTTCTTTCTTTTACTTTTTGAGACTTCTCATTTTGTAACAGGCACGGGAAAGACAGTGGTTGGAGTTCCCTTGTCTATTGGTTCCACCAAATGAACCAGGAGTTGATGGAAGGTTCCAGCAAAAAGATGGGTCGGATAGACAGGTCCTTATGTACTGTGGCCCTTCCAACAATCTGTGGATGTAGTAGCAGGTGAGGGGTTGCTAGAAAAAGAAACAGGGAACATGAGGCTAACATAGTATCCTTCTAGAGGTCCATCGGTGACTGAGGCCACATCGCGTTCCATCTCTACAGATTGGCGTTGTGCTGGGTAACGTTGCCAGTTACAAATTAAACAGGGCTCCTGTCTGGGGTCACACTGTATAGGCAGTTTGGGATGTTCTAATTGTAGTATTAGACTCCGTGTGTCGTTTTTAGAGATGCTGCTGCCCCTGCGTGACCAGCTCCGTCCACTGCGGTGTACATGAGGCAGGTAGAACTCTCCGAATTCCCATATCCTGGGGCAACACGGATCTCCGGCTACCTAGAGAGGGAAACCCAACCGGAGCTCAGGTGAGATGGTCTGCAGGTGTTGTAATGTGGGGCGGGTGAAGATACTAATGCTGGGGGGAAAAAATTACATTGAAACAAGGATGGAGCAGCAACCCGAAATGTAGTAAATTTGTTTTTTAATAAATCACGGAACCACAAGTACTGGAGCCCCGACCGCTGGTAACTGCCCCCATGGACAATGTGTGAAATCATATTACAGGATCATTTCAGCTACCGCAAGTGTAACTGAGAAAATGCCTAACATCATCATCCTTGGTACTTGCTGCATGGAGACAGTGTGTCTCGGGGCCCTAGTGACAATATAACGTGCATCGTCCACAGGTCCATCACTCTCTCTCACCACCTGATTCCGACAACCCAGCAATTTTCTCGGAAAAATCCTGCAAATGGACAGACGGATACGGGAGGGTGACGAGATTTACCTGAGGAGGTGGCTGAGTAAGTGTCCCCCAATGTCCCCACCCTGAAACCCCTATACCCCGGACGGTTTACAGGGACATTCTCTCTGTGGTACAAGGTACAAAAATCTGCTTTATAACGCACGAAATGAGGAACCTGAGGCGTCATGACATCATTCTCTGCACGTGTGTCACTTCCCTCTGGGAAGGCCTCACACACCCTTCACGTGTCGCAGCTTGTGATAGACGAGTGTGCGATGTGCACCAACCGGAGACTCTGGTCCGCTAGTGGCCACGAACATGTGCAGTCGTAAGTAGTTCAGTGTGTCCAAGTCGGGTTTTGCTCCCGACTGTTGCAGATAGGGTCCAGCTCCTGTACATTCAGGGTGATGCTGCTGTGATAAAACCGTAAACTTGCACAAACCGATGTTATTAAAGGTAACGTCATCGTATATGCATCGTATTAACGCCCACTATAAGCTATGTCTATTCATTGGGGTGCATTGTTAAGGGTATGTGCAACATATTCCACACAACAACTCCAGTGTTCCCTGCCTGTCCTCTGCTGTTGCACAACGGTCAAGGGGGATAGGTGTTTTTAAATGTCTAGGCTATATGCCTGTATATCTACTGTGTCCACTAGGTGGCGCACATGTCTTTCTGTTACATAGGATGACAGGTCAGTCATATTCCTTGCACCTGGGGGGCCTTTTAACATCCCACAACTTACTATGACTGAGTAATAAACCATCCATCCCATTACATTGCATGGGTGTACTTTATACAATTTTCAACATTATAGAAGTTTCTTCACCCCAGAGATTGACAAGGAGAAAATGATCCCCAGGCAGCAAAATCCACATTTAATGCCCCTTTCATTTCCTATGAATTATTTTTTGACTGTAATATGTGCATGTGGCTTCAATAAAATGAACAGAGAATGTGCAGATCAAACTTCGCCCTCCGGGAACTCACCTGCGAAACACATTCAATTGCTCATATGCAACATTCCCTAGATCTGTTATATGGCAATAGATTCATACAACAGCTAGAACACTAATACCACGAGAATCGACTGTACCAACTGTACTGGGAGATTGTGCCTGTGCATAGTCACCCCCCCTTCCACCTGTACAGAATGTACCTTCCCCAATAGCCAGGGAACACTGTACCTACTGTACTGGGAGGAAGTGACTGTATCCCATCCCTCTCCACCTGTAACAGATACCTTCCCCAGATAGCCAGTGAACTGACTGTCCTACTGTACTGGGAGGAGTGACTGTGTATCCCCATCCCTCTCCACCTGTACAGAAAGTACCTTCCCCAGATGCCGGAACTGACTGTACCTACTCTACTGGGAGGAAGTGACTGTGTATCCCATCCCTCTCCATCTGTACAGAAAGTACCTTCCCCAGATAGCCAGGGAACTGACTGTCCCTACTGTACTGGGAGGAAGTGACTGTGTATCCCATCCCCTCTCCACCTGTACAGAAAGTACCTTCCCCAGATAGCCAGGGAACTGACTGTACCTACTGTACTGGGAGAAGTGACTGTGTATCCCATCCCTCTCCACCTGTACAGAAAGTACCTTCCCCAGATAGCCAGGAACTGACTGTACCTACTGTACTGGGAGGAAGTGACTGTGTATCCCATCCTCTCCATCTGTAACAGAAAGTCCCTTCCCCCAGATAGCCAGGGAACAGACCTGTACCTACTGTACTGGAAGGAGTGACTATATCCATCCCTCTCCACCTGTACAGAAAGTACCTTCCCCAGATAGCCAGGGAACTGACTGTACCTACTGTACTGGGAGGAAGTGACTGTGTATCCCATCCCTCTCCATCTGTACAGAAAGTACCTTCCCCAGATAGCCAGGGAACTGACTGTACCTACGTACTGGGAGGAAGTGACTGTGTATGCCATCCCTCTCCACCTGTACAGAAAGTACCTTCCCCAGATAGCCAGGGAACTGACTGTACCTACTGTACTGGGAGGAAGTGACTGTATCCCATCCCTCTCCCACCTGTACAGAAAGTACCTTCCCAATAGCCAGGGAACTGACTGTACCTACTGTACTGGGGAGGAAGTGACCATGTATCCCATCCCTCTCCATCTGTACAGAAAGTACCTTCCCCGATAGCCAGGGAACTGACTGTACCTACTGTCCTGGGAGGAAGTGACTGTGTATCCCATCCCTCTCCATCTGTACAGAAAGTACCTTCCCCAGATAGCCAGGGAACAGACTGTACCTACTGTACTGGGAGGAAGTACTGTGTATCCCATCCCTCTCCACCTGTACAGAAAGTACATTCCCCAGATAGCCAGGGAACTGACCTGTACCTACTGTACTGGGAGGAGTGACTGTGTATCCCATCCCTCTCCATTTGTACAGAAGTACTCCCTTCCCCAGATAGCCAGGGAACTGACTGTACCTACTGTACTGGGAGGAAGTGACTGTGGTATCCCATCCCTCTCCACCTGTACAGAAAGTACCTTCCCCAGATAGCCAGGAACTGACTGTACCTACTGTACTGGGAGGAAGTGACTGTGTATCCCCATCCCTCTCCCCTGTACAGAAGTAATTCCCCAGATAGCCAGGGAACTGACTGGACCTACTGTACTGGGAGAAGTAACTGTGTATCCCCATCCCTCTCCACCTGTACAAAGTACCTTCCCCGATAGCCAGGGAACTGACTGTACCTTCTGTACTGGGAGAAGTGACTGTGTATCCCATCCCTCTCCACCTGTACAGAAAGTAAATTCCCCAGATAGCCAGGGAACTGACTGTACCTACTGTACTGGAGGAAGTGACTGTGTATCCCCATCCCTCCTCCACCTGTACAGAAAGTACCTTCCCCCAGATAGCCAGGGAACTGACTGTACCTACTCTACTGGGAGGAAGTGACTGTGTAATCCCATCCCTCTCCATCTGTACAGAAAGTACCTTCCCCTAGCCAGGGAACTGACTGTACCTACTGTACTGGGAGGAAGTGACTGTATCCCATCCCTCTCCACCTGTACAGAAAGTACCTTCCCCAGATAGCCGGGAACTGACTGTACCTACTGTACTGGGAGGAAGTGACTGTGTATGGCCATCCCTCTCATCTGTACAGAAAGTACCTTCCCCAGTAGCCAGGGAAC
Source organism: Hymenochirus boettgeri (assembly GCA_019447015.1). Lineage (NCBI taxonomy): Eukaryota > Metazoa > Chordata > Amphibia > Anura > Pipidae > Hymenochirus > Hymenochirus boettgeri. Next base: position 101,437,590 of record CM033476.1, on the reverse strand, counting down.
AGACTGTACCTACTGTACTGGAAGGAAGTGACTGTGTATCCCATCCCTCTCCACCTGTACAGAAAGTACCTTCCCCAAGATAGCCAGGGAACTGACTGTACCTACTGTACTGGGAGGAAGTGACTGTGTATCCCATCCCTCTCCATCTGTACAGAAAGTACTTCCCCAGATAGCCAGGGAACTGACTGTACCTACTGTACTGGGAGGAAGTGACTGTGTATGTGCCATCCCTCTCCACCTGTACAGAAAGTACCTTCCCCAGATAGCCAGGGAACTGACTGTACCGGGAGGAAGTGACTGTGTAATCCCCATCCCTCTCCACCTGTACGAAGTACCTTCCCCAATATAGCCAGGGAACTGACTGTACCTACTATACTGGGAGGAAGTGACTGTGTATCCCATCCCTCTCCACCTGTACGAAGTACCTTCCCCAGATAGCCAGGGAACTGACTGTACCAACTGTACTGGAGGAAGTACTGTATCCCATCCCTCTCCACCTGTATAGAAAGTACCTTCCCCAGATAGCCAGGGAACTGACTGTACCTACTGTACTGGGAGGAAGTGACTGTGTATCCCATCCCTCTCCACCTGTACAAAAGTACCTTCCCCAGATAGCCAGGGAACTGACTGTACCTACTGTACTGGGGAGAAGTGACTGTGTATCCCATCCCTCTCCACCTGTACGAAAGTACCTTCCCCAGATAGCCAGGGAACTGACTGTACCTACTGTACTGGGAGGAAGTGACTGTGTTTCCATCCCTCTCCATTTGTACAGTAAGTACCCTTCCCCAGATAGCCAGGAACTGATGTACCTATGTACTGGGAGGAAGTGACTGTCCCCACCCCTCTTCAATGTAAGCTTTCTATATTTGGAGAACAGTAAATATCTGTATTCTATTGTATGTTTTTTCTCATTGCCATTTTCTGCAAGTGCCATGTCATTCTGGTTCTAATATGAAATGGACTTTTTGTATCTGCAGGTTGTTTTGCTTGGAGATCATCGTCATTGAGGTGCTGTTGGTTCTGATATGTCTGTGCCGCACTCTAGGATGGACCATTCCCTGTTTGAGAGATACAAAGAAACAATGATGCTGGATATACAGTATCGCTGGTGAGGCCACTCTGGGAGAGGGGATCCCCATTTAAATGATGCAGTTAACACACCTTGTCAGATTTGCCCAGTTATTTGCCATGGTATGGCACAAAAACAAATGATGCTAAAGAGCCGTAAAACTACTGCCCTCTGTATTGGGATCTGTCATGTTATTATAAACGTTACCTTCATCACCTATAGTCATCTTCAGACGATGGTATTCATACCCGAGACGGAGCTTATTTCTGGGGTCCCGCTAACACAATTAGTGCCACTTACCAATAATGAATTTGGTAAGGGAGAATTACCCGAGTGATTGTGGCTCTCATAAATCTCCCTATATGTGTGTGTATTGGGTAAACAAAGACCCCTTTCTCATGTGAAGTCTATTGGAAGGTCCATAAGTAGACGTGTGTACACAGTGACCATGTCCTCTCCAACCTTACACTCTCCTTATTGATTGGATAGTCACACTGGTGGAAAGGGGGGAGTAATAGGAACCCCGCTGGAAAGTCCACCCTCTTTCTATTCTAAGGTTTTATGTATCCGGACATAATGGATCATCTGGTCATCCTGCATTTTATTAATCAATCAATAGAACCAGGCAAGGACATGTGGTTTTATTAAGTCCCGATACAGAGAGCGAGAGATTCACTTATCTCGTTTAAATATCTATGGCATCTCTGTATATGACCAAACTGTGATCACCTGTTCTCCTCCCGCCACACGGATATCTGTGAATTCCCATCAAAGGAGTTTAGTACCAGGGTCTACTACACACAGCGACAGACTCTTCCTCCAGCCCAGCTTGTTCTGCCATCCGAAGAAGCCCTGTTGCCCCTGTGGTGTTTGGTGAAGTGACGGGCAGGAGCAGAGCCTGCAAGTGACCAGCGAAGAGTTTCCTTGAATTCCAAAGCAAACATAAAGAAAGTGGAGCAGCTGTGAGTAGACGTCGACCCTTCTCATCTGCCCCAAATCATCCAGTAGTCCTAATCGTCCTGTGTTTTGTTGCTGTAGGTGCGCTTGTCAAGCTTTTGACTCAATCAAAAATTGAGAAAAGCGTATTGCCATCCTTACCCCTTACACACGCTCAGGTGTCAGAGGTCACAAAGAGACTGCAGAGAGAAGGGCTAGGAGATGTCACAGCCTGTACAATCATGAGAGCCAAGGGTTTGTGTGAAGAAGGGCAGGTTTCTTTGTCTTCTGGTCATTGCCGCATGGGACAATTATTTAATAGCATGACTTTCCATTGCAGGAAGTGATGGCGATAATGTATATTTTCCACTGTGCGCTCAGCTTCCACCCGAACTAGACAGCCATCCCACCCTTACCTGGCAAAGACGATATCTTGGGTTTGTGACGGATCCCAATCAGATCAATGTTGGACTTACAGGGCCAAGGAAGGACTCTGTGTGCTGGGTAAGCCATGTGGGTGCCTACTGGGTATGGATTTAAGTCTGTAGGTTGATAATAGGGGGGGGATATATTGGAGTTGTGCATGGAGTTTGAATGCATGCATTCCTCGCTTGACGTCACACGCGTTTCAAACTTTCGGGTCACAGAAGCTGCTACAGATATCCACAATCTTGTGGAGGGGAGCCAGCAATTTAAAGGAGTAAAAGCTAGGCGTATGATATTGTACGGAGAATGGACATTGATTATCTTTACTACTTCCCTCGTATATTAGTTATATAGTATACAGATAGTATGATATTGTACGGGTAATGGTATTTGATTATCTTTACTTTCCCTCGTATATTAGTTTATAGTATACAGATTAGTATGATATTGTATGGAGAATGGACATTGATTATCTTTACTTCCCTCGTTATTAGTTATATTAGTATACAGATGTATGATATTGTGGGGATGGAAATTGATTATCTTTACTTTCCCTCGTATATTGTTATATAGTATACAGATAGTATGATGTACGGGGAATGGACATTGTTATTTTACTTCCCCCGTAATATTAGTTATATGTATACAGATAGTATGATATTGTATGGGGAATGGACATTGATTTCTTTACTTCCCTCGTATATTATATAGTATACAGATAGTATGATATTTACGGGAATGGACATTGATTATCTTTACACTTCCCCCGTATATTAGTTATTATATATACAGATAGTATGATATTGTATGGGGAATGGACATTGATTATCTTTACTTCCCTCGTATATTATATAGTATACAGTATAGTATGATATTGTATGGGGAATGGACATTGATTATCTTTACTTCCCTCGTATATTAGTTATATAGTATACAGATAGTTGGATATTGTATGGGGAATGGATATTTATTCTTTACTTCCCTCGTTATTGTTATGAGTATACAGATAGTATGATATTGTTGGGGAATGGACATGATTATTTTTACTTCCCCCGTATATGTTATATATGTATACATAGTTGATATTGTAGGGGAATGGACATTGATTATCTTTACTTCCCTCGTATATTAGTTTATAGTATCGATAGTATGATTTGTACGGGGAATGGACATTGATTATCTTTACTTCCCCGTATATTATAGTTATATAGTATACAGATAGTATTATATTGTATGGGGGAATGGACATTGATATCTTACTTCCCCGATATTAGTTAATAGTATACAGATAGTATGATATTGTGTATGGGGAAATGGACATTGATATCTTTATCTCCCCGTATATTAGTTATATAGTATACAGATGTATGATATTGTAATGGGAATGGAATTGATTATCTTTACTTCCCCCGTATATTAGTTATATAGTATACAGATAGTATGATATTGTATGGGAATGGATATTGATTATCTTTACTTCCCCCGTATATTAGTTATATAGTATACAGATAGTATGATATTGTATGGGAATGGACATTGATTATCATTACTTCCCCCGTATATTAGTTATATAGTATAATAGATAGTATGATATTGTACGGGGAATGGACATTGATTATCTTCCCTCGTATATTAGTTATATAGTATACAGATAGTATGATATTGTATGGGGAATGGACATTGATTATCTTTACTTCCCCCGTATATTAGTTATATAGTATAGCATTATGATATTGTACGGGAATGGACATTGATTATCTTCCCTCGTATATTAGTTATATAGTATACAGATAGTATGATATTGTATGGGGATGGATATTGATTATCTTTACTTCCCCCGTATATTAGTTATATAGTATACAGATAGTATGATATTGTACGGGGAATGGACATTGATTATCTTTACTTCCCCCGTATATTAGTTATATAGTATCCAGATAGTATGATATTGTATAGGAATGGACATTGATTATCTTCCCTCGTATATTAGTTTATAGTAACAGATAGTATGATATTGTACTGGGAATGGATCATTGATTATCTTTTACTCTCCCCGTATATTGTTATATAGTTATCGATAGTATGATATTGTACGGGGAATGGACATTGATTATTCTTACTTCCCCCGTATATTAGTTTATAGTATACAGATAGTAATGATATTGACGGGGAATGGACATTGATTATCTTTAGTCCCCCGGATATTAGTTATATAGTATAGATAGTATGATAAGTATTGGGAATGGACATTGATTATCTTCCCCTCGTATATTAGTTATATAGTATACGATAGTATGATATTGTACGGGGAAGGACATTGTTATCTTTACTTCCCCCGTATTTAGTTATATAGTATACAGATAGTATGATATTGTATGGGAATGGACATTGATTATCTTTACCTCCCTCTATTTATAGAGTATACAGTATATGATATTTGTACGGGAATGGACATTGATTATCTTATTCCCCCTTCCCCGTATATTAGGTTTTATGATAGATAGTAATGATATTGTACGGGGAATGGGACATTGATTATCTTTACTCTCCCTCGTATATTAGTTATATAGTATCCAGATAGTATATATTGTAACGGGGAATGGATATTGATTATCTTTACTTCCCTCGTATATTAGTTAATAGTATACAGATAGTATGATATTGTTGGGGAATGGCACTTATTATCTTTACTTCCCCGTTATTTAGTTATATAGTATACAGATAGTATGATATTGTACGGGAATGGACATTGATTATCTTTACTTCCCTCGTATATTAGTTTATATAGTATACAGATAGTATGATATTGTACGGGGAATGGACATTGATTATCTTTACTTCCCCCATATATTAGTTAATATATAGATAGTATGATATTGTACGGGATGGATATTGATTATCTTTACTTCCCTCGTATATTAGTTTATAGTATACAGATGTATGATATGTACGGGGGAATGGACATTGATTTCTTACTTCCCCTGTATATTAGTTATAGTATACAGATAGTATGATAGGAGGGATGGACATGATTTCTTACTTCCCCGCTTATATTAGTTATTATAGTATACGATATTATGATATGTATGGGAATGGACATTGTTATCTTTACTTCCCCCGTATTATTTATATATGTAATACAGATAGTATGATATTGTATGGGGAAGGACATTGATTATCTTTACTTTCCCCCGTATATTAGTTATATAGTATAAGATAGTATATTTTATGGGGAATGGACATTGATTATCTTTACTTCCACCTTCACGATTATATAGTTATATAGTTATACAGATGTATATATTGTATAGAATGGACTTGATTATCTTACTTTACTTCCCCCTATATTAGTTATATAGTATACAGATAGTATTATATGTATGGGGAATGGACATTGATTATCTTTACTTCCCCGTATTTAGTTATATAGATACAGATAGTATGATATTGTGGAGAAATGGACATTGATTATCTTTACTTCCCCGTATATATAGTTATATAGTAACAGATAGTATGATATTGTATGGGAATGGACATTGATTATCTTTACTTTCCCCCTATATTATTATATAGTATACAGATAGTATGATTTTGTATGGAAATGGACATTGATTATCTTTACTTCCTCCCGATATAGTTTAATAGTATACAGATAGTATGATATTGTAGGGAATGGACATTGATTATCTTTACTTCCCCTCGTATATTAGTTTATATTATACGATAGTAGAATATGTACTGGAATGACATTGATATCATTCCTTCCCCCGTATATTAGTATTAGTAAGAGATAGTATGATATTGTACGGGGAATGACATTGATTATCTCTCTTCCCCTATATTAGTTATATAGTATACGAAGTATGATATTGTAGGGGAATGGTATTGATTATCTTTACTTCCCTCGTATATTAGTTATATAGTATACAGAAGTAGATATTGTACGGGGAATGGACATTGATTATCTTTACTTCCCCTCGTATATTAGTTATATAGTATAACAGATAGTATGATATTGTACGGGGAATGGATATTGATTATCTTTACTTCTCCCTCGTATATTATTATATAGTATACAGATAGTAGATTTGTATGGGAATGGACATTGATTATTTTTACTTTACTTCCCCCCGTATATTATTTATAGTATACAGATAGTATGATATTGTACTGGGAATGGACATTGATTATCTTTCTCTCCCCGTATTAGTTATATAGTAAACAGATAGTATGATTGTACGGGGAATGGACATTGATTATCTTTACTTCCCCGTATATTAGTTATATAGTACAGATAGTATGATATTGTATGGAATGGACATTGATTATCTTTACTTCCCCCGTAATATTAGTTATATAGTATAACAGATAGTAATGATATTGTATCGGGGATGGACTTGATTATCTTTACTTCCCCCGTTATATTAGTTATATAGTATACAGATAGTATGATATTGTTGGGGAATGGACATTGATTATCTTTACTTCCCCCGTATATTAGTTATTAGTATACAGATAGTATGAATTGATGGAATGGATTTGATTTCTTTACTTCCCCCGTATATTAGTTATATAGTATACAGATAGTATGAATATTTATGGGAATGGATATTGATTATCTTTACTTCCCCGTATATTAGTTATATAGTAGCAGATGATGATATTGTACGGGAATGGACATTGATTATCTTTACTCCCCCGTTATTAGTTTATAGTATACTATAGTATATTGTAGGGGAATGGACAGTGATTATCTTCCCTCGTATATTAGTTATATATATACAGATAGTATGATATTGTACGGGAATGGACATTGATTATCTTTACTTCCCCCGTATATTAGTTATATAGTATACAGATAGTTGATATTGTACGGGGAATGGACATTGATTAATCTTACTTCCCTCGTATATTAGTTTATAGTATACAGATAGTATGATATTGTACGGAATGGACATTGATTATCTTTACTTCCCCCCGTATATTAGTATTAGTATACAGATAGTATATATTGTATGGGGAATGGACATTGATTATCTTCCCTCTATATTAGTTATATGTATACAATATTATGATATTGTACGGGGAATGACATTGATTATCTTTCTTCCTTCCCCCGTTCTAGTGTTTATATAGTATACATAAGTATGATATTGTACTGGGGAATGGCCATTGCTTATCTTCCTCGTATATTAGTTATATATATACAGATCTAATGATATTGTCGGGAATGGACATGATTATCTTTACTTTCCCCCCGTATATTAGTTATATAGTATACAGATAGTATGAGATTGTACTGGGAATGGACATTGATTATCTTCCCTCGTATATTAGTTTATAGTATACAGATAGTAGATAGTGTACGGGAATGGACTTGATTATCTTTACTTCCCCCGTATATTAGTTTATAGTTACAGATAGTAATGATATTGTATGGGAATGGACATTAATTTATCTTCCCCGTATTTAGTTTTATATAGTATACAGATAGTATGATTGTACGGGGATGGACATTGATTATTCTTTACTTCCCTCGTCTATAGTTTATAGTAATACAGATGTATGATATTGTACGGGAATGGACATTGATTATACTTTACTTCCCCTCGTATATTATTATATAGTTACGATATGTATGATTTGTATGGGGAATGGACATTGATTATCTTCCCTCGTATATTAGTTATATAGTATAACAGATAGTATGATATTGTACGGGAGGAATGATTATCTTTACTTCCCCCGTAATATGAGTGTTATTAGTATACATAGTATGATATTGACGGGGAATGGAATTGATTATCTTTACTTCCCCGATATTAGTTATAGATATATACAGAAGTTGATAATTGTACGGGGAATGGACATGGATACTTACTTCCCCCGTATATTAGTTATTAGTATACAGATAGTATTATATTGTACTGGGAATGGACATTGATTATCTTTACTTCCCCCGTATATTAGTTATATAGTATACAGATAGTATTATATGTACGGGGAATGGACATTGTTATCTTCTTCCCCGTATATTAGTTTATATAGAGTATAGATAGTATGATATTGTAATGGGAATGGACATTGATTATCTTCCCTCTATATATAGTTTATATAGTATACAGAATATGATATTGTAGGGAATGGACATTGATTATCTTTCTCCCCCGTATATTAGTTATATAGTATACGATATATGATATTGTATGGGGAATGGGACATTGATATCTTTACTTCCCCGTATATTATATAGTATACAGATAGTATGATATTGTTACGGGAATGGACATTGATTTCTTTACTTCCCCCTCGTATATAGTTATATAGTATACGATATGTAATATATTGTACGGGAGAGGACATTGATTATCTTAACTTCCCTCGTATATTAGTTATATAGTAATACAGATAGTATGATATTGTCGGGGAATGGATATTGATTATCTTTACTCCCTCTTATATTAGTATATAGTATACAGATAGTATGATATTGTATGGGAATGGAACTTGATTATTTACTTCCCCGTATATTAGTTTATAAGTATACAGATAGTATGATATTTGTACGGGGAATGGACATTGATTATCTTTACTTCCCTCGTATATTAGTTATATAATATACAGAAGTATGATATTGTACGGGATGGACATTGATTATCTTTACTTCCCCCATATATTAGTTATATAGTATAACAGATAGTATGATATTGTACTCGGGAATGGATATTGATCTTTACTTCCTCGTTATTAGTTATATAGTATACAAGATAGTAATGTATATTGTTACGGGGGAATGGACATTGATTATCTTTACTCTCCCCCGTATCTTAGTATATAGTATACAGATAGTATGACTATTGTACGTGGGGGTACAGGGTAACTGACGAGGTAAATCACAGGAATAGGGTGGGGTACCAAGGTAACTGACAAGTACATAATAGGAATGGGGGACAAGGGTGACTCACTTACAAATTTGTCAATTGTGAGTGAGTGCAAGCCATTCAGTGTGAGTGAGTGCAGAGTCATTGTATAAGTAGATAGTATGTCAGAATGTGAGTAAGTGCAGGTATATTGATAAGTAGATATGTATGCGAGTAAAACGCAGTTTATTGCATGAGTAGATACCGTGTATGTGAGTGATTTTATACTGTTGGGTAAAACCTTTGTCTTCACACAGAAATGAATAGCAATTGAGCAGAAACAGACCAGTTTTGATATCCCAGGATTTCGTTATGGGCTAAACACCAGCCAGACGGTGTCTGTGCGTACGGCAGTCACAGAACCTTTCACCCTTATCCAAGGACCCCCAGGTGAGTAAGACACTACACAATCCCCTTTCCTCTATTCTCTTCTTTTTGTTCTCCTCTTGGTCTCCCTTCGGTCTTCTCTCTATTCTGCTTCTGTCTTTTTTTCTTGGTCTCTCCCCTCTCTTTTTTTTCTCATCTGTCTCTCCTTCTTCCTCTTGGTCTCTCTTCTCTAGTTTTATTTTCTTCTCTGTTTTTTCCCCTCTAGCTTTTCCTCTCTCTTGTCTTTCTTTCTTCTTCTCTTTCTTTTCTCTCTTGGCTCTCTTCCCCTCCTTTCTCTTTCTCCCTTCTCCTGGTCTCTTTCCCCTCTCTTTTTCTCCTCCTCTGGTTCTTTCCTCTCTTTCTTTCTTTCTCCTCTCTGGTCTCTCTTCCCTTCCTTTTTTCTCCTCCTTGGTCTCTCTTCCCCTCCCTTTCTTTCTCCCTCCTCTCGGTTCTCTTTCCCCTCTCCTTTCTTTCTCCCTCCTCTCGGTCTCTCTTCCCCTCTCCTTTCTTTCTCCCTCTCTCTCGGTCTCTCTTCCCCTCTCCTTCTTTCTCCTCCTTCGGTCTCTCTTTCCACTCTCTTTCTTTCTCCCTCCTCTGGTCTCTCTTCCCCTCTCCTTTCTTTTCCCTCCTCTCGGTTCTCTCTTCCCTCTCCTTTCTTTCCCCCTCTCTCCGTTCCTCTCTTCCCCTCTCCTTTCTTTCTCCTCTCTGGTCTCTCCCTCTCCTTCTTCTCCTCCTCTCGGTCTCTCTTCCCCTCTCATTTTCTTCTCCCTCCTCTCGGTCTCTCTCCCTACTCCTTTCGTTCTTTTACTTTTTGAGATTCTACATTTTGTCACAGGCACGGGAAAGACAGTGGTTGGAGTTCACAGTTTCTATTGGTTCCACCAATGAACCAGGAGTGGATGGAAGGTTCCAGCAAAAAGATGGGTCGGATAGACAGGTCCTTATGTATGTGGCCCTTCCAACAATCTGTGGTTGTATGATAGCAGGTGAGGGGTTGCTAGAAAAAGAAACAGGGAACATGAGGCTAACATAGTATCCTTCTAGAGGTCCATCGGTGACTGAGGCCACATGCGTTCATCTCTACAGATTGGCGTTGTCGTGGGTAACGTGTGCCAGTTTACAAATTAAACAGGGACTCTGTCTGGGGTCACACTGTATAGGCAGTTTGGGATTTTCTAATGTAGGTATTAGACTCCGTTGTGTTTTCTTAGAGATGCTGCTGCCCCTGCGTGACCAGCTCCGTCCACTGCGTGTTGTACAGTGAGCAGGTAGAACTCTCCGAATTCCCATATCCTGGGAGCAACTAGGACTCCGGCTACCTGAGAGAGGGGAAACCCAACACCGGAGCTCAGGTGAGAAGTGGTCTGCAGGTGTTGAATGTGGGGGCAGGTGAAGATACTAATGCTGGGGGGAAAAAATTACATTGAAACAAGGATGGAGCAGCACACCCGAAATGTAGTAAATTGTTGTTTTAAAAATCACGGAACCACAGAGTACGGAGCCCGACCGCTGGTAACTGCCCCCAATGGACAATGTGTGAAATCATATTACAAGGAATGTGGGGTTGAAGGGTAAATGATAGGTATGTAATCACAGGAATGTGGGGTACAAGGGTAACTGACAGAGGTACGTAATCACAGGAATATGGGGTACCAAGGATAACTGACAAGTACATAATAGGAATGTGGGGGACAAGGGTGACTCACTTACAAATTTGTCAATTTGTGAGTGAGTGCAAGCCATTCAGTGTGAGTGAGTGCAGGTCATTGTATAAGTAGATAGTATGTCAGAATGTGAGTAAGTGCAGGTATATTGTATAAGTAGATATGTATGCGAGTAAAACGCAGTTTATTGCATGAGTAGATACCGTGTCAGTATGTGAGTGAGTTTATACTGTTGGGTAACAACCTTTGTCTTCACACAGAAATGAATAGCAAATTGCAGAAACAGACCAGTTTTGATATCCCAGGATTTCGTTATGGGCTAAACACCAGCCAGACGGTGTCTGTGCGTACGGCAGTCACAGAACCTTTCACCCTTATCCAAGGACCCCCAGGTGAGTAAGACACTACACAATCCCCTTTCCTCTCATTTCCTCTTCTTTCTGTCTCTCCTCCTCTTGGTCTCCCACTCTCGGTCTTTCTCCTCTCATTCTCGCTTCTGTCTTTTTTCTCCTCTTGGTCTCTCCCCCTCTCTTTTTTTTCTCATCTGTCTCTTCCCCTCTCCTCCTCTTGGTCTCTCTTCCCTCTAGTTTTATTTTCTTCCTCTGTTTCTTTTCCCCTCTAGCTTTCTCCTCCTCTTGGTCTCTCTTCCCCTCTCCTTTCTTTCTCCCTCCTGTCTCCTCCTCTCGGTCTCTCTTCCCCTCTCCTTTCTTTCTCCCTCCTCTCGGTCTCTCTTCTTTCTCTCTATCTATCTATCTATTATCTATCATCTATCTATCTGTCTATCTATAATCTAATCTCTATCTATCTATCTATCTATCTATCTCTCTCCACTACTCTATCTCTACTATCTTATTCCTATCTATCATCTATCTATCTGCCCTTCGCTTTTGTCTTCATCTCTCTCTCATCTACTCTCTCTCTCTGTTCATATCTATCTCTCTCGATCTACCTCCTATTCTCTCTCTCTCATCTATCTTCATCTATCTATCTATCTATCTATCTACTATCTACTTCTATCTATCCTTTATCTATCATATCTATCTCTATCTATCATTAGCTCATCTCTCTACTCATTATCTATCTATCAATCTATCTATCTATCTACTTTCATCTATCTATCACATCTATCATTCTAGCTATCTAGCTATCTATCATCTATCTATCTTCATCTTCTATCTATCTATTATCTATCTATCTAGTCTCTAGGTCTATCATCTATCTCTCTATCTTCTATCTATCTATCTTATCTATCTACTACTATTTCTATCATCTATCTATCTGATCTATACTTCTATTATCTATCTCTACTCTCTCATCTATCTATTCTATCATCTATCATCTCTATCTCATCTATCTATCTATCTATTCTAGTTCTTCATCTATCTACTATTATCTACTATCATGATCTATCTATCTATCTACTTCTATCTCTTATCTCAATCATTATCTATCCATTCTTTATTCCCCTCTCCTATCCGCTATTACTATCTTATCTATTATCTATCTATATCTTCATCATTATTTATGCTATCTCTCTATCTCATCTATCTATCTTCAGCTTTTATGCTATCTATCTATCTATCACCTACTCTCTATCTTACTCTCTATCTATCTCATCTATTCTATCATATCTATCTATCTATACTCTCTCTATCTATCTATCTCATCTATCTCATCTATCTATCTATTATCTATCTATCTATCTATCTATCTCCATATCTCTTCATCTATCTATCTTCTATATCTCTATATTCATCTCTTGATCTACATCATCTCTATCTTATCTATCTTATCTATCTATCTATCTATCTATCTATCTATCTATCTATATCTATCATTATCTATCTATCGTACTATCTATACTACTCTCTCATCGGTATCTATCATTATCTCTCTATCTACTACTATCTATCTATCATCTAGCTCTCTCTATCATTATCCTCTACAATCTTCTATCTCTACTATCTATCTATCTATCTATTATCAGATGTCTCTCCTATCTCTTAATCTATCTTCTATCTCTATCTATCATTCTCCTATACATCTACTATCTATCTATCATTTCTATCTATCTATCTATCTATCTATCTATCTATATCTATCTATCTTCTATCTATCATCTACTCCTACTATCTATCTTCTATCTATCTATCTATCTTTATCTATCTATCTATCTATCTATCTATCATATCTTATCTATCTATCACATCTATCCTCTATTCTATCTATCCTATCTCTCTATCTATCATCTATCTACATCTATCTATCTATTCTATCATTCATCATCTATCTCTCTATCTATCTATCATCGTATATTCTAATCGTCATTATCTATCTATCTACTATCTATCTATCACATCTATCTCATCTATCTATCTATCTATCTTCTATCTATCTATCTATCTATCACTATCTCTTATCTATCATCTATTCTACTATCTCTTCTACTATCTATCTATCTACTTCTATCATCTATCTCTCTTTCATCTATCTATCTATCATCAGTCTCTAATCATCTCATCTTCATTATCTCCTATCTCATCTATTTATCCCTTATCACTATCTCTCTATCTATCTATCTATCTACCTTTATCATCTATCTATCACTATCTATCTATTATCTATCTATCTCTCATCTCACTACTATCTACTCATCCTATCTACTCTATCTATCTATCATCTATCTACAGATCTATCACTATCATCTCTTTCATCTATCTATCTATCTATCTACTATCTATTCTATCTATTACTCTATCATCTTTATTTTTCTATCGTACTATCTATCTATCTATCTATCTATAATCTATCTACATCGTTCTCTTCCTCTATCATACTATCTATCTATCTCATCTATCTATCTATCTAATCTAATATCCTCTTATCTATCTATCTCATCTTTAGTCATCGTCATCTATCTATCTATCTATCTATCATCATCTCCATCTATCATCATTCTCTACTTTACTTCTTCTCTCTAGTCTACATCATACTCTCATCTATCTATATCTATCATCCTATCTATCTATCATCATCTATCTTCTATCATCATCATCTTCCCTTCTCGCTATCTAGCAGCTATCTATTATGTATCATCTGATCTATCGATCTATCTAGCTATCTACTATCTATCTATCTATCTATCGTCTATCCTCTTCTATCTACTCTCTATCTTCTATCGATCTATCTATTCTATCTACATCTATCCTAATCTATCCTTCTATCTATCTATTTTCTATCATCGTGTCTATCTATCTGATCTATCTATCTATCTATCATACCTATCTTCTACTATCATCTATCTATCATCTATCTCTCTATCTATCTATCTATCATCTATCTATCTATCTATCTATGTATCATCTATCTATGTTATCTGCTATCTATCACATCTATCTCGTATTCTATCTATTATCTATCATCCTATCTATCTATCTATCATCATCTCTCTATCTATCTATCTCTATCTCTCTCTATCTATCTATCTCTATCTATCTATCTATCTTATCTTATCATCCTATCTATCTATCTATCTATCTATCTATTATCTTCATCTATCTATCTATCTCTATCTCTCTCATCTATCTATCTATCTAGCTATCTATCTATCTATCTATTACTCTATCATCTATCATCACATCTATCTATCTATCTATCTATCTATCTATCATATCTATCTATCTATCTAATCTATCATCTATCCATCTATCTACTACATCTATCTATCATCTATCTATCTATCTATACCTAGCTCACTATCTATCTATTCGTATCATCTATCTTCTATCTATCTATCATCTATCCTACTAGCTATCTATCTATGCTATCATCTATCTATCATATCATCCTCTATCCTATCTATCTATCTATCTAATCTTCTATCTATCATCTATCTACTACATCTTAATCTCTTATCTATTCCATCTATCATCTTATCTCTTATCTATCTATCTATCTAGCCTATTATCTATCTCCTATCTGATCTTCTATCATCAATCTCACATCTATCTATCATCTATCTATCTATCTCTCATCTATCTTAATCATATATTCTCTCTATCTATCTATCTATCTATTATCTATCCATCTATCTATCTATCTATCTAATCTATATACTATCTATATCTATCTCTCTATCTATCTATCTATCTATCTATCTATCATCTACTATCTATCTATCTATCTATCTATCTATCTATCATCATCTCTCTATCTATCTATCTATCTATCTTCTAATCTACTATATATTATCTATCATCTATCTATCTATCTATCTATCTATCTTTTTTTGAAAATCCTTCTATCTATCTATCTTCTATCTATCTATCTATCTATCTATCTATCACATCTTTCTCTCTATGCTATCTATCTATCTATATCTATCATCTATCTACGCTACTTCTATCTATCATCTCTCTATATATCTATCTCTCTATCTATCTATTATCTATCATCTATCATCTATCATCTATCTATCTATCTATCTATCTATCTATCTATCGTCTATCTCTCTATCTATCTATCTATCTATCTATCTATTATCTATAGCTATCTCATCTATCTATCTATCTATCTACTATCTTCTATCTATCAATCTACTCTATCTATCTATCTATTATCTACATCTATCTATCTACACTATCGCTCTATCATCGATCTAATCTATCTAATCTATCTATCTATTATCTATCATCTATCTATCTATCTATCATCTATCTATCTATCATCTATCTATCTATCTCTATGCTCTCTATCTATCTATCTATCTAGTCTATCTATCTATCTATCTATCTATCCATCCATCCATCCATCCTACTATCATGCGTAATCTATCTATCTAATCTATCTATCTATCGTCTATCTCTCCTACTATCTTATCTCCATCTATCTATCTATTATCTTATCAATCTATCTATCTATCTACTATCTATCTATCTATCTATGCTATCTTCTACTTATCTATCATCTATCTCTCCTATCTACTATTATCTATCTATCTATCTGTCTATCTATCTATCTCTCTATCATCTATCTCTCTATCTACTCTCTTTCTATCGATCTCTATCTAATCATCTATCTGTCATCTATCTATCTCATCTATCTATCCATCTATTCTCTATCTATCATTCCATCTATCTATCTATTATCTATCATCTTCTATCTATCTATCATTCTTCTATCATCTCCTATCTATCTATCTCGTATCTATCATCATCTTCTACTACTATCTATCTACTCTATCTTCATCTATCTATCTATCTATCTATCTATCCTCTATTATCTATCTACCTATCTATCTATGCTATCTATCATTTCTATCTCTTATCGATCATGCCCTATTCTATCATCTATCTCATCTATCATCTATCATAATCTCTATCTATCTTCTCACTCATCTATCCTATACTATCTATCTATCCTATCTATTATGTCCATCACTATCTATCTATCTATCTATCTATCTATCTATCATCTATCTCTCTATCTCTCTATCTATCTTATCTATTCTATCTGATCTATCTATCTATCATCTATCTTCTATCTAGAATCTATCTATCTATCTATCTATCTATATATCTATCATCTATCTCTCTATCTTCTTCTATTATCTATCATCTATCTATTCTTCTATTCTATCATCTATCTCTCTATCTACTATATATCTATCTATCACTTATCATCTATCTATCTATCTATCTAATCTATCATCTATCGCTCTATCATCTATCTATCTATATCTATCATCTATCCTATCTAGCTCATCTATCTCTCTATCTATCTATCTATCTATCTATCATCTCCTATCTATCTATCTGCTATCTATCTATCTACTCATCTATCTCTATCTGATCTATCTATCTATCTATCTATTATCTATCTCTCTATCTATCTATCTATCTATCATCTATCTATCTATCTATCTATCTATCATCTACTCTATCTATCTATCTATCTATCTATCATCTCAATCATCTATCTCTCTTATCTATCTATCTATCTATTTCTATCTATTCTATCAAGCATTATTATCTATCTACTATCTATCTATCTTATCTATCTATCTCATCTATCTCTTCTCTATATCTATCAATTCTCTATACGACACTATCTATATCTATCTATCTATCTAAATCTACTAATATACCTCGCTTCATCCTATCTATCTATTCATCTATCTATCGTTATCTTCTACTCTCTCCTATCATCTATCTATCTATCTATCTATCTATCTATCTATCTATCTATCTATCATCTATCTATCTCTATCTGCTCTCATCCCAGATCTATCACTATCTATACGATCATCATCTATCGAAATATCTCTATCTCATCTATCTATCATCTATCTATCATCTATCTATTGATATCTATCTCCTATCTATCTATCTACTACATCTATCTTCATTCTATCTTATCTATCTATCTATCTATCTACTATCTATCTATCTATCTATCTATCTCTCTATCTATCTATCTATCTATCTATTTCTCATCTATCTAATCATCATCTATCCTTCTTCTAGCTATCTATCTATTATCTAGTCATTCTACTAATCCTATCTACTATCTATCTTCATCTCTATCTATCTCTATATGTCTATCTTCGTCATCTATCTCTATCTATCATCCTATATCTATCTCTAATCTCTATCTTATCTATCTATACTTCATCTATCACTATCATCTATCTAATACTATCTATCTATTCTCATCTATCTATCTATCTCACTACTCATATCTATCTCTCTATCTATCTATCTATCTATCTAATGTGAGGTACCAAGGGTAACTGATATAGGTACGTAATCACAGGAATATGGGGTACCAAGGGTAAATGATAGGTACGTAATCGCAGTAATGTGGGGTACAAGGGTGACTGACATAGGTACGTAATCACAGGAATGTGGGGTACCAAGGGTAACTGACATAGGACATAGGTACTAATCACGAATGTGGGGGTAAGAAGGTATACTGACAGGTACGTATACACAGGAAATGTGTGGTAGGTACCAAGGGTAAACTGACATAGGTACGTAATCACAGGAATGTGGGGTACCAAGGGTAACTGACAGGTACGTTCACAGGAATGTGGGGTACAAGGGTAACTGACAGGTACGTAATCACAGGAATGTGAGGTACCAAGGGTACCTGATATAGTACGTTCACAGGAATAAGTGGGGGTACCAGGGTAAATGATAGGTACGTAATCGCAGTAATGTGGGTACCGGGTGACTGCATAGGACGTAATCACAGGAATGTGGGGTACCAAGGTAACTGACATAGGTACGTAATCACAGGAATGTGGGGTACCAAGGGTAACTGACATAGGTACGTAATCACAGGAATGTGGGGTACCAAGGGTAACTGACATAGGTACGTAATCACAGGAATGTGGGGTAAAAGGGTAACTGACAGGTACGTAATCACAGGAATGTGGGGTAAAAGGGTAACTGACAGGTACGTAATCACAGGAATGTGAGGTACCAAGGTGTAACTGATATAGGTACGTAATCACAGGAATGTGGGTACCAAGGGTACTGAATAGGTACGTAACCCAGTAATGTGGGGTACAAGGGTGACTGACATAGGTACGTAATCACAGGAATGTGGGTTAAGGGTACTGATAGGTAGTAATCACGGAATGTATGGTACAAGGGTAACTGACAAGGTACGTAATCACAGGAATGTGGGGTACCAAGGGTAACTGACATAGGTACGTAATCACAGGAATAGTGGTCAAGGAGTAACTGAAAGGTACGTATCACGGAATGTGGGGTACCAAGGGGTAACTGACATAGGTACGTAATCACAGGAATGTGGGGTACCAATGGGTAACTATATAGGTACGTAATCACAGTAATGTGGGGTCAAGGGTAACTGACATAGTACGTAATCACAGGAATGTGGGGTACAAGGGTAAATGATAGGTATGTAATCACAGGAATGTATGGTACAAGGGTAATGACAGAGGTACGTAATCACGGATATGGGGTACCAAGGATAACTGATATAGGTCCGTAATCACAGGAATGTGGGGTACCAGGGATAACTGAATAGGTACGTAATCACAGGAATGTGGGGTACCAAGGAACTGACATAGGTGACGTAATCACAGGATGTGGGGTACCAAGGGTAACGGATATAGGTACGTAATCACAGTAATGTGGGGTACAAGGGTACCTGACAGGTACGTAATCACAGGAATGTGGGTACCAAGGGTAGTAACTGTACATAAGGTACGTAATCACAGGAATATGGGGTACCAAGGATACTGATATAGGTACGTAATCACAGGAATTGGGTACAGGGTAATATAGGTACTAGATACAGGATGGGGGTACCAAGGGTACTGACATAGGTACGTAATCACAGGAATGTGGGGACAGGGTAAATGATAGGTAGTAATCACAGGAATGTGGGGTACAGGTAACTGACAAGGTACGTAATCACGGAATAATGGGGTACCAAGGATAACTGACAAGTACAGTAATCAGGAATGTGGGGACAAGGGTGACTCACACTTACCAATTATGTCAAGTAATTGTACTGTGAGTGTGCAAGCCATGTCGTGTGAGTGAGTGCAGGTCATTGTATAAGTAATAGTATGTCACGAAAAAAAATGTGAGTAAGTGCAGGTATATTGTATAAGTAGATAGTGTATGCGAGTAACGCAGTTTATTGCATGAGTAGATACCGTGTCAGTATGTGAGTGAGTTTTATACTGTTGGGTAACAACCTTTGTCTTCAACAGAAATGATAGCAAATTGCAAAACAGACCAGTTTTGATATCCCAGGATTTCGTTATGGGCTAAACACCAGCAGACGGTGTCTGTGCGTACTGCATCCACAGAACTTTCACACCTTATGCCAAGGACCACCCAGGTAGTAAGACACTACACAATCCCCTTTCCCTCTCATTTCTCTTCTTTTCTGTCTCTCCTCCTCTTGGTCTCCCACTCTCGGTCTTTCTCCTCTCATTCTCTGCTTCTGTCTTTTTTTCCTCTTGGTCTCTCCCCTCTCTTTTTTTTTCTCATCTGTCTCTCCCCTCTTCCTCTCCTCCTCTTGGTCTCTCTTCCCTCTAGTTTTATTTTCTTCCTCTGTTTCTTTTTCCCCTCTAGCTTTCTCCTCCTCTTGGTCTCTCTTTCCCCTCTCCTTTCTTCTCCCTCCTCTGGTCTCTCTTCCCCTCTCCTTTCTTTCTTTCTCCCTCCTCTTGGTCTCTCTTCCCCTCTCCTTTCTTTCTCCCTCCTCTTGGTCTCTCTTCCCCTCTCCTTTCTTTCTTTCTCCCTCCTCTCGGTCTCTCTTCCCCTCTCCTTTCTTCTCCTCCTCTCGGTCTCTCTTTCTCTTCCCCTCTCCTTTCTTTCTCACCTCCTCTCGGTCCTCTCTTCCCCTCTCCTTCTTTCTCCCTCCTCTCGGCCTCTCTTCCCCTCTCCTTTCTTTCTCCCTCCTCTCGTCTCTCTCTTCCCCTCTCCTTTCTTTCTCCCTCCTCTCGGTCTCTCTTCCCCTCTCCTTTCTTTCTCCCTCCTCTCGGTCTCTCTTCCCCTCTCCTTTCTTTTTCCCTCCTCTCGGTCTCTCTTCCCCTCTCCTTTCTTTCTTTCCCCTCTCTCGGTCTCCTCTTCCCCTATCCTCTTTCTTTCTTCCTCCTCCCCTCTCTCTTCCCCTCTCCTTTCTTTCTTCTCCCCTCCTCTCGGTCTCCTCTTCCCCTCTCCTTTCTTTCTTTTCTTCTCCTCCTCTCGGTCTCCTCTTCCCCTCTCCTTTCTTTCTTTTACTTTTTGAGACTTCTCATTTTGTCACAGGCACGGGAAAGACAGTGGTTGGAGTTCACATTGTCTATTGGTTCCACCAAATGAACCAGGAGTGGATGGAAGGTTCCAGCAAAAAGATGGGTCGGATAGACAGGTCCTTATGTACTGTGGCCCTTCCAACAAATCTGTGGATGTAGTAGCAGGTAGGGGTTGCTAGAAAAGAAAACAGGGAACATGAGCTAACATAGTATCCTTCTAGAGGTCCATCGGTGACTGAGGCCACATCGCGTTCCATCTCTACAGATTGGCGTTTGGCTGGGTACCGTGTGCCAGTTTACAAATTAAACAGGGACTCCGTCTGGGGTCACACTGTATAGGCAGTTTGGGATGTTCTAATGTAGTATTAGACTCCGTGTGTCTTTTCTAGAGATGCTGCTGCCCCCTGCGTGACCAGCTCCGTCCACTGCGTGGTACATGAGCAGTAGAACTCTCCGAATTCCCATATCCTGGGAGCAACCTACGAGCTCCGGCTACCTGAGAGAGGGAAACCCAACCCGGAGCTCAGGTGAGATGGTCTGCAGGTGTTGAATGTGGTGGGCAGGTGAAGATACTAATGCTGGGGGGAAAAAATTACATTGAAACAAGGATGGAGCACAACAACCCGAAATGTAGTAAATTTGTTGTTTTAATAATCACGGAACCACAGAGTACTGGACGCCCGACCGCTGGTAACTGCCCCCAAGGGACAATGTGTGAATCATATTACAGGATCATTTCAGCTACCGCCAGTGTAACTAGAAAAATGCCTAACAATCATCATCCTTGGTACATGCTGCATGGAGACAGTGTGTCTCGGGGCCCTAGTGACCAATATAACGTGCATCGTCCACAGGTCCATCACTCTCCTTCACACCTGATCCGACAACCCAGCAATTCGTTCTCGGGAAAAATCCTGCAAATGGACAGACGGATACGGAGGGTGACGAGATTTTACCTGAGGAGGTGGCTGAGTAAGTGTCCCCCAATGTCCCCACCCTGAAACCCCTATAACACGGACGTTTACAGGACATTCTCTCTGTGGTACAGGTACAAAAATCTGCTTTATAACGCACGAAATGAGGACTGAGGCGTCATGACATCATTCCTCGCACGTGTGTCACTTCCCTGGAAGGCCCTCACACGCCTTCACGTGTCGCAGCTTGTGATAGACGAGTGTGCGATGTGCACCGAACCGGAGACTCTGGTCCCGCTAGTGAGCCACGAACATGTGCAGTCGGTAGTAGTTCAGTGTGTCCAAGTCGGGTTTTGCTCCCCGACTGTTGTCAGATAGGAGTCCAGCTCCTGTACATTCAGGGTGATGCTGCTGTGATAAAACCGTAAACTTGCACAACCGATGTTATTAAAGGTAACGTCATCGTATATGCATCGTATTAACGCCCACTATAAGCTATGTGCTATTACATTGGGGTGCATTGTTAGGGTATGTGCAACATATTCCCCACAACTCCCAGTGTTCCCTGCCTGTCCCTCTGCTGTTGCACAACGGTCAAGGGGGAAGTGGTGTTTTTACATGTCTAGGCATATGCCTGTATATCTACTGTGTCCACTAGGTGGCGCACATGTCTTTCTGTTACATAGGATGACAGGTCAGTCATATTCCTTGCACCTTGGGGGGCCTTTTAACATCCCACAACTTACTATGACTGAGTAAATAACCATCCATCCCATTACATTGCAGTGGTGTACTTTTTATACAATTTTCAACATTATAGAAGTTTCTTCACCCCAGAGATTTGACAAGGAGAAAAATGATCCCCAGGCGCAAAATCCACATTTAATGCCCCTTTCATTTCCTATGAGATTATTTTTTGAGCCTGTAATATGGTGCATGTGTGGCTTCAATAAATGAACAGGAAATGGCAGATCAGAACTTCGCCCTCCGGGAACTCACCTGCGAAACACATTCAATGTGCTCATATGCAACATTCCCTAGATCTGTTATATGGCAATAGATTCATACAACAGCTAGAACACTATACCCGGAATCGACTGTACCAAACTGTACTGGGAGATGTGCCTGTGCATAGTCACCCCCCCCTTCCACCTGTACAGAATGTACCTTCCCCAAATAGCCAGGAACACTGTACCTACTGTACTGGGAGGAAGTGACTTGTATCCCATCCCTCTCCACCTGTAACAGAAGTACCTTCCCCAGATAGCCATGGAACTGACTGTACCTACTGTACTGGGAGGGAAGTGACTGTGTATCCCCTCCCTCTCCACCTGTACAGAAAGTACCTTCCCCAGAGCCCAGGAACTGACTGTACCTACTCTACTGGGAGGAAGTGACTGTGTATCCCATCCCTCTCCATCTGTACAGAAAGTACCTTCCCCAGATAGCCAGGGAACTGACTGTACCTACTGTACTGGGAGGAAGTGACTGTGTATCCCTCCCCTCTCCACCTGTACGAAAGTACCTTCCCCCAGATAAGCCAGGGAACTGACTGTACCTACTGTACTGGGAGGGAAGTGAACTGTGTATCCCATCCCTCTCCACCTGTACAAAAGTACCTTCCCCAGATAGCCATGGAACTGACTGTACCTACTGTACTGGGGGAAGTGACTGTGTATCCCTCCCTCTCCATCTTCAGAAAGTACTTCCCCCAGATAGCCAGGGACAGACTGTACCTACTGTACTGGAAGGAAGTTGACATGTATCCCATCCCCTCCCCCGTACAAAAGTACCTTCCCCAGATAGCCAGGGAACTGACTGTACCTACTGTACTGGGAGGAAGTGCTGTGTATCCCATCCCTCTCCATCTGTACGAAAGTACCTTCCCCAGATGCCAGGGAACTGACTGTACCTACTGTACTGGGAGGAAGTGACTGTGGTATGCCACCCTCTCCTCTCCACCTGTACAGAAAGTACCTTCCCCCAGATACCAGGGGAACTGACTGTACCTACTGTACTGGAGAAGTGACTGTATCCCATCCCTCTCCCACCTGTACATAAAGTACCTTCCCAATAGCCAGGGAACTGACTGTACACCTACTGTAACTGGGAGGAAGTGACCATGTATCCCATCCCTCTCCATCTGTACAGAAAGTACCTCCCCGATAGCCAGGGAACTGACTGTACCTACTTGTACTGGGAGGAAGTGACTGTGTATCCCATCCCTCTCCATCTGTACAGAAAGTACCTTCCCCATATAGCCAGGGAACAGACTGTACCTACTGTTACTGGAGGAAGTGACTGTGTATCCATCCCTCTCCACCTGTACAGAAGTACATTCCCCAGATAGCCGGGAACTGACCTGTACCTACTGTACGGGAGGAAGTGACTGTGTATCCCATCCCTCTCCATTTGTACAGAAGTACCTTCCCCAGATAGCCAGGAACTGACTGTACCTACTGTACTGGAGGAAGTGACTGTGGTATCCCATCCCTCTCCACCTGTACAGAAAGTACCTGTCCCCGATAGCCAGGGAACTGACTGTACCTACTGTACTGGGAGGAAGTGACTGTGTATCCCATCCCTCTCCACCTGTACAGAAGTAAATTCCCCAGATAGCCAGGGAACTGACTGGACCTACTGTACTGGGAGGAAGTAACTGTGTATCCCCATCCCTCTCCACCTGTACAGAAGTACCTTCCCCAGATAGCCAGGGAACTACTTGTACCTTCTGTACTGGAGAAGTGACTGTGTATCCCACCCTCTCCACCTGTACAGAAAGTAAATTCCCCCAGATAGCCAGGGAACTGACTGTACCTACTTACTGGGAGGAGTGACTGTGTATCCCCATCCCTCTCCACCTGTACAGAAAGTACCTTTCCCCAGATAGCCGGGAACTGACGTACCTACTCTACTGGGAGGAAGTGACTGTGTATCCCATCCCTCTCCATCTGTACAGAAAGTACCTTCCCCAGTATACCAGGGAACTGACTGTACCTACTGTACTGGAGGAAGTGACTGTATCCCATCCCGTCTCCACCTGTACAGAAAGTACCTTCCCCAGATAGCCAGGAACTGACTGTACCTACTGTACTGGGAGGAAGTGACTGTGTATGCCATCCCTCTCCATCTGTACAGAAGTACCTTCCCCAGATAGCCAGGGAACAGACTGTACCTACTGTACTGGAAGGAAGTGACTGTGTAATCCCATCCCTCTCCACTGTACAGAAAGTACCTTCCCCAATAGGCCAGGAACTGACTGTACCTACCTCGTACTGGGAGGAAGTGACTGTGTATCCATCCCTCTCCATCTGTACAGAAAGTACCTTCCCCGATAGCCAGGGAACTGACTGTACCTACTGTACTGGGAGGAAGTGACTGTGTATGCCATCCCCTCCACTGTACAGGAAAGTACCTTCCCCAGATAGCCAGGGAACTGACTGTACCGGGAGGAAGTGACTGTGTAATCCCCATCCCTCTCCACCTGTACAGAAGTACCTTCCCCAGATAGCCAGGGAACTGACTGTACCTACTATACTGGGAGGAAGTGACTGTGTATCCCATCCCTCCCACCTGTACACGAAGTACCTTCCCCAGATAGCCAGGGAACTGACTGTACCAACTGTACTGTGAGGAAGTGACTGTATCCCATCCCTCTCCACCTGTATAGAAAGTACCTTCCCCAGATAGCCAGGGAACTGACTGTACCTACTGTACTGGGGAGGAAGTGACTGTGTATCCCATCCCTCTCCACCTGACGAAAAGTACCTTCCCCAGATAGCCAGGGAACTGACTGTACCTACTGTACTGGGAGGAAGTGACTGTGTATCCCATCCCTCTCCACCTGTCCGAAAGTACCTTCCCCAGATAGCCAGGGAACTTGACTGTACCTACTGTACTGGGAGGAAGTGACTGTGTATCCCATCCCTCTCCATTTGTACAGTAAGTACCTTCCCCAGATAGCCAGGGAACTGACTGTACCTATGTACTGGGAGGAAGTGACTGTCCCCACCCCTCTTCAAATGTAAGCTTTCTAGATTTGGAGAACAGTAAATATCTGTATTCTATTGTATGTTTTTTCTCATTGCCATTTTGTCTGCAAGTGCCATGTGCTTCTGGTTCTAATATGAAATGGACTTTTTGTATCTGCAGGTTGTTTTGCTTGGAGATCATCGTCATTTGAGGGTCTGTGGTTTCTGATGATCTGTGCCGCACTCTAGGATGGACCATTCCTGTTTTGAGAGATACAGAGAAAGCAATGATGCTGGATATACAGTATCGCTGGTGAGCGCCACTCTGGGGAGAGGGATCCCCATTTAAATGATGCATGTTAACACAACCTGTCAGATTTGCCCAGTTATTTGGCCATGTGTATGTGCACAAAAACAAATGATGCTAAAGCCGTAAAACTACTGCCCTCGTATTGGGATCTGTCATGTTTTATAAACGTTACCTTCATCACCTTAGTCATCTTCGACGATGGTATTCATACCCAGAGACGGAGCTATTTCTGGGGTCCCGCTAACAATTAGTGCCCTTACCAATAATGAATTTGGTAAGGGAGAATTACCCGGAGTGATTGTGGCTCTCATAATCTCCCTATATGTTGTGTATTGGGTAAAACAAAGACCCCTTTCTCATGTGAAGTCTATTGAAGGTCCATAAGTAGACGTGTGTACACAGTGACCATGTCCTCTCCAACACTTACACTCTCCTTATTGATTGGATAGTCACATGGTGGGAAAGGGGAGGAGTAATAGGAACACCGCTGGAAAGTCCACCCTCTTTCTATTCTAAGGTTTTATGTATCCGGACATAATGGATCATCTGGTCATCCTGCATTTTATTAATCAATAATAGAACAGGCAAGGACATGTGGTTTATTAAGTCCCGATACAGAGAGCGAGAGATTCACTTATCTCTGTTAAATATCTCTGGCATCTCTGTATCATGAACCAAACTGTGATCACCTGTCTCCTCCCTGCACACGGATATCTGTGAATTCCCATCAAAGGAGTTTTACCAGGGTCTACTACACACCGCGACAGACTCTTTCTCCAGCCCAGCTTGTTCTGCCATCCGAAGAAGCCCTGTTGCCCCTGTGGTGTTTGGTGAAGTGACGGGCAGGAGCAGAGCCGGCAAGTGACCAGCGAAGAGGTTTCCTTGAATTCCAAAGCAAACATAAGAAGTGGAGCAGGCTGTGAGTAGACGTCGACCCTTCTCATCTGCCCCAAATCATCCAGTAGGTCCTAATCGTCCTGTGTTTTGTTGCTGTAGGTGCGTCTTGTCAAGCTTTTGACTCAATCAAAAATTGAGAAAAGCGATATTGGCCATCCTTACCCCTTACAAACGCTCAGGTGTCAGAGTCCAAAGAGACTGCAGAGAGAAGGGCTAGGAGATGTCACAGCCTGTACAATCATGAAGAGCCAAGGGTTTGTGGGAAAGGGCAGGTTTCTTTGTCAATGGGCCGCATGGGACATTATTTAATAGCATGACTTTCCATTGCAGGAAGTGAATGGCGATATTTGATATTTTCCACTGTGCGCTCAGCTTCCACCCAGGAACTAGACAGCCATCCCACCCTTAGCCTGGCAAAGACGATATCTTGGGTTTGTGACGGATCCCAATCAATCAATGTTGGACTTACAGGCCCAAGGAAGGACTCTGTGTGCTGGGTAAGACCATGTGGGTGCCTCTGGGTATGGATTTAAGTCTGTAGGTTGTAATAGGGGGGGGATATATTGGAGTTGTGCATGGAGTTTGAATTGCATGCATGCCTCGCTTGACGTCACACGCGTTTCAAACTTTCGGGTCACAGAAGCTGCTACAGATATCCACAATCTTGTGGAGGGGGAGCCAGCAACTTTAAAGGAGTAAAGCTAGGCGTATGATATGTAGCCGGAGAATGGACATTGATTATCTTTACTTCCCTCGTATATTAGTTATATAGTATACAGATATCATGATATTGTCGGGGAATGGATTTGATTCTTTACTTCCCTCGTATATTAGTTATATAGTATACAGATAGTATGATATTGTATGGAGAATGGACTTGATTATCTTTACTACTTCCCTCGTATATTAGTTATATAGTATACAGATAGTATGATATTGTATGGGGAATGATATTGATTATCTTTACTTTCCCTCGTATATTAGTTATATAGTATACAATAGTATGATTGTACGGGGAATGGACATTGTTATCTTTACTTCCCCCGTATATTAGTTATATAGTATACAGATAGTAGTGATATTGTATGGGGAATGGACATGATTTATCTTACTTCCCTCGTATATATATAGTATACAGATAGTATGATATTGTACGGGGAATGGACATTGATTATCTTTACTTCCCCCGTATATTAGTTATATAGTATACAGATAGTATGATATTGTATGGGGAATGGACATTGATTATCTTTACTTCCCTCGTATATTATATAGTATACAGATAGTATGATATTGTATGGGGAATGGACATTGATTATCTTTACTTCCCTCGTATATTAGTTATATAGTATACAGATAGTATGATATTGTATGGGGAATGGATATTATGATTCTTTACTTCCCTCGTTATTAGTTATTAGTATACAGATAGTATGATATTGTTATGGGGAATGGACATTGATTATTTTTACTTCCCCCGTATAGTAGTTATATAGTATACAATAGTATGATATTGTAGGGGAAGGACATTGATTATCTTTACTTCCCTCGTATATTATTATAGTATCAATAGTATGATATTGTACGGGGAATGGACATTGATTATCTTTACTTCCCCCGTATATTATTATATAGTATACAGATAGTATATATTTATGGGGAATGGACATTGATTCTCTTACTTCCCCCGTTATTAGTTAATAGTATACAGATAGTATGATATTTGTATGGGAATGGACATTGATTATCTAACTTCCCCCCGTATATTAGTTATATAGTATACAGATGTATGTATTGTAATGGGAATGGATTTGATTATCTTTTACTTCCCCCGTTATATTAGTTATATAGTATACAGATAGTATGATATTGTATGGAATGGATATTGATTATCTTTACTTCCCCCGTATATTAGTTATATAGTATACGATAGTATGATAATTGTATGGGGAATGGACATTGATTATCATTACTTCCCCGTAATATTGTTATATAGTATACATATAGTATGATATTGTACGGGGAATGGACATTGATTATCTTCCCTCGTATATAGTTATATAGTATACAGATAGTATGATATTGTATGGGGAATGGACTTGATTATCTTTACTCTTCCCCCGTATATAGTTATATAGTATACAGATAGTATGATATTGTACGGGGAATGGACATTGATTATCCTTCCCTCGTATATTAGTTTATAGTATACAGATAGTATGATATTGTATGGGGATGGATATTGATTATCTTTACTTCCCCCGTATATTAGTTATATAGTATACAGATAGTATGATATTGTACGGGGAATGGACAATTGATTATCTTTACTTCCCCCGTATATTAGTTATATAGTATA